>BTHU01000010.1:11164251-11724251 GCA_036184795.1 Tokudaia tokunoshimensis
GAACTTCGAGCATTAATTCAATACAATGGCTACAAAAGGATGTCTCCTCCAATCTGACCATAAATTGTTTCAGTTGTTGAAATATTGAACTCTTTTTTGTTTGGGTTCCTCTTTTGAGTTTCCTTGTCTCTGAAGTTGAACAGTTTTCACCCAGCCTCTCTTCCCTACCTCCTATTAGCCAAACATCAGTCTAATGTTCCATTCAGTGGGCCTCTTAGGAGTTGGTCAAACTCAGAAATCAATACTATAAAGACACACTTTTAAAGAAATGTTCTTCCATCTTATTAATCCATGTAGTCACCAGAGAGATGTGGAGAAGAATCACAGGAGATGGAAGTATTTAAAGAAAGACTTAATGAATCCTCTGCCTTCTTCAGTGGCTCAGCCTAGAGACTCATACCTACATGGCCATCTCAGACTTGTAAAGAGCCTCCAAGTCATGATGATCAACTCCCTGTGAGCCTCCGGCTTACTTGGATGTTGACGCATGTCAACTTGCTGGTATTCAGACTCATAGACCAGAATTTGCATACCCCTGCTCCTTGCCATGTTTCTGTCATTTTACAACTCTCAAAAACTCTTATCCACTTTCCTATGCTCCTCTTCTGGAATATTTATCCCCAAGTCATAGGTGCCAACCATATGCTTATATGTAAAAGCAGATATAATGCAATGTAATTACTAGATTTTTGAAGTTTGTCACTTCTTATAGATAGGAACATCTGTGATAAATCCCATGAATTAGTCTTTCTCTACATAGCATATAGAACCAAAATAAGTGCCTTACACCTAAATGGTAGATGGTCCATATGAATTGTGTGTGTGTGTGTGTGTGTGTGTGTGTGTGTGTGTGTGTGCGGTGTATTGTATACATATGTATATTTGGAAACAGGACCTCTCTCTGGATCACTAGATAATCTGTAACTAACTCTCTATGCACAGAAAGTTGTACTTGAACATGGAGTGATCCTCCTGCCTCAGCCTGCTTGATGATGGGACTACAGAGTGAACCACTGCTCCTGGAAATCTTTGGAATTATTGAACACATCTAAGTGGTGATCATTTGTCATTAACTCTCAGTTTTGCCAACTCTCAGCCAACACATATCTGAAGCACTTGCTCCATGTTTTATAACTTTCTAGAACCCTATAGGCATGCAAAAATAGACACCATGTCTCCTTCTTTGGCTGATTGTATTTTCATTTTTTGGAAAGAAATAAGCAGATTAGGAGAAAAAAGAGTAGAGTAGAGGGTAAAAAGAGAAAAGTAAAAGAAGCAAGAGATAAAATTTTCAGTAAGGAAGGCTCTTAAGATAAGACGATCAGCCACACATATAGAAAAAATAAGATGAACAAGACAGCAAAAGCAACCAAAGCAGTTGTCAATGACCATTTCTCTGGTCCATCAGTGTTTATGTGGGGTTTCTGCCCCACCACTCTTTCCCATATAGCCCCCAACACACAGAGATATCAGAAATTAACAAGCTACAAATCTAAACTGGGCAGGTTCGGGGGCTGTTATAACCCAGCTAGGCTACTAATAACCAGATAAATGTCCCATTACTTGCCAACTGTGTCTTGCTCTGTTTTATGTGCATCCTCAATGCAAGCTTCTTTTAGTCACATGCTTGTGGTCCATCCTCGTGGTCCATCTTGCCTCATGGTGACCTTCTCCCCTCTGTCCTTCTCCTCATGGTCCTCTATGTTAGGTAAGTCCCACTTTCCACTCTCTCCTGCCCAATCACAGGCTCTAGCCTTTTATTTCCCAATCAGAAATTACTTGGAAGCATTCTTTACAGCACATTGGTCCATGCAATATCCATATCCAGACCTTAACCTGATCTTGAGGCACAGAACTCAGCATCTAAATACACAGTGCCCAAGACCAACGCCAACATAGTTGTAAATGATAGTGTGTTTCCTGGGTTTATATCTTCTTAACACAACCAGAGATAATTTAGAAGACTGAAATTCAACTGAGAAAATGCCCTACCAGACTGGCCTTTGGGGAGCAACCATGTAGTGCATTTTCTTAATAAATGATTGGCTTGGAAGGGCTCAGATCACTGTGGGTGGTGCCATTCCTGGGCTGGTGGCCCTAAGTGCTCTATGAAGTCAGCTGAATAGGCAGAAAACAGCACTCCTGCATGGCCTCTGACTCAGTCCCCACTTTCAGATTCCTCTTTTGAGTCCCCACTCTGACATCTCTGGATGATGACTGTTAGATGTAAGAGGAAATAAACACTTCATCCCCAAGTTGCTTTCAAACATAGTGACTTATCACAGCAATAGAAACCCTAAGACAGAAAACAACCTCACATTAATTAGAGTAATGCAAGTGTGCTGTACTATCACAGTCATAAAAAACTGTGTTTTAAACTTTTACAATTTAACATGCATACTTTATTAAATATGTATTAAAGACATTTGGAGGCAAAAATGGTAAAGCAACTAATGACAAATGAACAACAATAAAAGCATTTTTAAATAGATGATGGACAAGTGTCTTACATACACATATGCACACACACAGAAACACACACACACACACAAACACACACACACACCTACACTACACTAAACTATACTACACACATGCCTACTTTAGGATACTTTGATATACTTTTGAGGTACTCAAAGCCAGCCCATGAAATTTATGAAGGATTTTGATGTCTGTTCATTTGTTTTGCTTTCTAAAGAATCATACTTGGAACTAGTAAGATCTTGAAAAAAGACCTTGGTCAAACTGTTTGCTAGAGTGACCAAATTTATATTACTCTGTGTCAAGAAGTCAGAGTCCTTTAAAAATATTTATAGCTTTTGACCTAGACATTCTACTCCTAGGAATATACTCTGGGGGTAACTTGAAGGTGTAAAATCTCAATTAGAGAAGCATTTATTGCAATGTCTCATTAGAATAGAAAAATTATTTGAGTAATCTGACCATCCATCAGTAAGAAAAGGGATGAACTGAGAAATTTCAAATGATGCTGCAGTCCTGGGGTCTGGACACTGGATTGCAGACCAAAGTTCAGCCCTCTGTCTGTTTATAATTTTTCTGACTTGAGTGTACAGATGCTTCTCAGAATTTAGCTGTTCTCTGGTTTACATACATTCCTGGTGACTTTCAAGATGCAAGGGCCAAGCAGAGAAACTGTTCAGGCCTCATGTGGACTGTATGCCCATGGTATTTATTATTTGCCACTGAACAGGAAAGTCTGTTGACTCCTACTGCCTCCCATCAATCTCACAGTGTACGATGAATATTGCATATAATGAATGTTGAATGGCAAAGGTAAGTATGGAATTTGTAATCTTAAATGAAGAAGTCATAGATATTTATTCAGATCTGGTCTACTGGTATAACCACTTACTAATAATAGCACTTACAACAATAATACCATGAAAATGATGACATCTTATTTCATAATAATTCAGTTTAAAACAGAGCAATTCCCTGATATTACTTTAGACTTATTTAAACCAAAACTATCTTTCTTTGTTACTTCATTCTTTCCTAGTCCTAGTAATTCCTACAATGTGCATCATATCTTTCTGCCTTTATACAAACAGTTCTGCACAAACATTCATCTGTGATAATTTATGAAGCCAGTGTCTCCAAACATCCCAGAGGCCACTGTCAGTGATGATGTCATCCATCTTAACCTTAAAGGGCACCTCCACCCCCTTCCCCTGTTGACTTCCCGAGCCAACGGCCATGCTTTTCACAAAGTATCACAGTCTGAAATTGGCTGTCTGACCTATTGGGTAACTGATGCCTGGAAAATTAGGTCACTGTACTAGAATGTCTGCTTTTCGGGTTTTAAGAAATCTCAGAGAAGGGTAGAGATCACTCTAGCCCTGCCAGCTTTGAAAACAAGCAGTGTCTCCTAAGTCACCAGGAAGGAGCACGATAGCCTTGAACTCTGTACTATCTCCTCTCTGTTGTTTTCTTGCTTCAGAAATCACTAGCACCTGATAGTGGTTTCAATGCTCACCCAATGGGAAGGGCAGTTCCTGAGTCAGGTTTCTGTGAGACAGGAAAACAAGCATGACTGACTGAACCCCAGGAGCTTGCAAAGTACAGGAAGGTAGCCCAGAACCTTAAGAGATAAAATTGGCAATAAAGACTTCACCACGGAAATTACATGAAACAGAACTTCCAAAATGAATCCGTCTTTAAAATATTAGACCAACTACATTCTACAGTCCTCGTTCAGGAACTGCAATCTTTAACAAACATTTACAGGCAGACCCTTATTGTTATAGAGAAACAAGAGGGAAGGCGGCAGTACCTACCTGCAGTCCAACTCTAGGGAAGCTGATAGTGACATGAGTTTGAGAACAGCTGGACTACACAGGGAAACGGGATCTCAAAAATAAACACACCAGTATAAAAAGGAAGCATTTATTTCATTTACAGTTGGTTCTATTAATGGACTTGGAAACAGCAAGTTCAATACTCAGTGTGAATTCAAATACCACTTCTGATATTGAGTGTACTGATAGTATTTGAAACTGTATTACATGCATTTGTTTGATTGGTATGTCTCAAGTCCTGTTTTTTGTTTTGTTTTGTTTTCCTTTTTAATGGCAATGCAGGAAAAATGCATATTTATTTCATATTATTAGTTTGCTTTACCCGTATGTGTTTAAAAATCTCCATTCTAATTCCCCTTTAAGTATGTTGCACTTCTAATGTGCTAAAAACACTTTGATACATTTGCTAAATGTAGACTGTAACAAATGATGAATGCCATTTCTGGTAAAGAGAGAGAGAGAGAGAGAGAGAGAGAGAGAGAGACAGAAAGAGAGTGGCAGAGACACAGAGAGACACACAGAGAGGCACACAAAGAGAGACAGAGACAGTGACACAGACAGAAAGAGAACTAACAAGTAACTGGGAGGCAGAAAAAGAGCAGCAAGTGACAGCTAAAAGGAAAGGAGGGGAAAATGTCACCCAGGCGACCTAAAGAGGATACTGGGAATAAAAGAGGAATGTTTTGGGTAGACCAGGATAAGAAGAGGTCATTTCACGTAGAGGAAATCCATGCCCTGGAGCTTAGAAGCGTGAAGTAGCTTTGAGTAGCCAACCCCTATGAGGGATGAAACAGAGAGTACAAAGACAGCCTCAAGCCCTATGAACTTCTAATAGCAAAGAGCTCTAAAGTGTGGAGAAGGGACAGGATTTATCCTGAGGGTGGTGGAAAGCTAATTAAATGTTTTCCCTAACATTTTAGAAGCATGAACCAGGCAAGAGGGGACAGAAATTTCAGAGGGGATTCAGTTATGGAGCTCAGTAGGGTACCATGGCAACAATAGGGAAGGGAAATGGAGATGTTCAGGCATAAAAGGATAAGAGGCTTGTTTAGAATGTCACCATCCAATAAAGCTATGGTCAGATTCAGGCTGGAGATACAGCTCAGCGATAAAGTGTTCGTGTTGCATGTACATGGGCCTTCTTTCTATGCCCAGAAAAAAATGGGCATTTTTAAAGAGCATTTTAAAATAAGAATTATGATCCAATTCACTTAAGTAATTCTGAGTCTCCTAGCTGTTAGACTGCAAAAGTAACACTAAACATGTAAAATTAACTCTAACAATATAGTCTAATATATAAAAATATCTCAATATGAAATTAAAGATTTTTTGAATTGTTCTATTCTTTTTGATAAGCCTGTGTGATTTTCCCACCCAACTGAATTTTGGCTCACCATATTTTTAGTGTTCGACTGCCACATGTATCTATGTCTGCTGGCATGAAGACTTATGAAATAGAATCTGCGGTCAGCTGGATAAATAACAGAAGAGTAATAGCTATCTCAGACAGAATACACTAAAAATGCTAAATGGATAAACGATTAGATGGATGGATGAGTAGGTGGGTAGATGGGTGGATAGGTAGATTGATCCATGGATAGATAGATGGGTAAGTAGGAGGATGGATGGGTCCATAAATGGATAAATGGGTAGACAGGTAGGTGGGTAAGTGAATGGATGAGTGGGTGGTAGGATAAAACTTAGGAACAACCACAGTTAGGTGATAAACACATGGTACCAATTGAGAGCACACATGTAAAACAAGAAAACTCAGAATAAAAGAGTTACTTAGGGTGGCAATTTAGAAGAGTATCAGGCTAAGGAAGTCAGAGTGAAGTAGAAAAAAAACAGGACAAAAGAAAAAAATCCAGTCATAAGAGAAATGTGTTAGTCATCTTCCCATCATTGTGGCAAATATCTAGGGCAACTTCCAGGAGCTAAGTTTATGGATTATCAAAGAAGCACGGACAGTTCCTGTAAGATGCTGCTCACTATATTAAATGATCTCTTTGTTTTCTGAACCCAATGTTTTCCCTTGTCAAGTAGAAAATAAATCTTTCAGGACATTCTCCTCCCTTACCCTTCAGTCCTTTCTTAGTCAAAGAATTATTTAGTAGAATGGGATAAAGGCAAAAAGGGGCTGAAGGGAAGATACCCAGCCATGTGGATACTGTAAACTATACATGGCCTGACTCTCTGCTACGTTTGTCCCTTTATTCTGTATCAACTGAGATTTCCATACACCTACTATGTCCTGACTCTGGCCCCTCGTGGAGAGTTCTCAAGAAGTGTTCCCTTGGCTCAGGTTCCATTCAACTTAAACATTTTCTTGCACATTCAGAACCCATATCATTTATAAGAACACAGCTAAGACCAATCCCTCTCATAGAGCAGTGGGACCATAGGAGGTTTGTCTAGATACAACACTCTCCTGGTTCACTTTTATTTCCGTTAACATTTTTGGTGGTCATACAAAAATTGGGAGCTAGTGGGTGCAAAAGCCAATTACTTCCTATGCTCAGGCCTAAACATTTGGGAGTTTTCTAACTCCCCAATTCCTAAGTTTGCTTCAAAACACCACAAGCTTGTTCATTTCCAACTCTCATTCCTTAGGTCTGTAGGAATCCTAGATACAATGGCTATCGACATGCCTGTGGTTATGGTATAAAAGGTTCAAATGCAGATCCTTGAAAGAGTCATGAATTCAGAAGCTCTTTACTGTACCCTTCAGTGCCTATCTCTTGGGTTTGTAAGTGTCTTGACTTCCACAGTAACAGATACAAGAACAGGCTTGGGATCAATAGAGTCTTTCTGAAAGAGGAGGCTATGAATGCAACTGAAAGAGTATCAGATAGTGTCAAGGTGAGTACAGAGGCATGTACAGAGAAGAAATACAGCCCTGAATACCACAATGAATTGTCCACCTATAGCAGGCACCAAAGATGGCACTGTAATATAAATTCAGTGAGATAGAATATCCTTCAAGACTTATGACATTAAAAGCAATACATATACTACATACAATAATATGAACAGAAATGGATGTTACATACTTCTAAAGTATATAACATTAAAATCATATGAAGTATAGCAGTGATCAGCATCCATTGTTGAATTCACAATTTTTCCTTTTCCTTTCCACACTCTATTCGTTCATCTTTCTTCCATAACTATTCTGTTTTTATATTTTATGTACTAAAGACACATATCTTTGCAATAAAAATACCTCAGATAATTTTTCATGATGACGGAGAATTAGAGTACAATAGGAACACACAACTAGGAGACTCAAAGAGAAAGAAGAAGGTGATTATAATGATAGAAATGCCTTCACATTTATAACTGAAAGAACAGAACTGGTATAGATGAAAAGCCTGGAGATTTGATAGGATGGAGGGCAAAGGCTAAAAGATAAGATCTACGAACAAAATTGCTGTTGTCTTCAAAAGACACATCTCTTTCTTTAGGGAGAAACATGTGTGGGTAGGTGCAAACATTTACAGAAGAGTAGCAACAAGACCTTGGATATGGTGGGAATGGTATGTGAACCTGCATCTTCCTGGATACAGAGGCTAGTCTCGGCAGAAGATATGAGACAGGGTGACTACCATAGCTGCTGTGAGACTGGAGAAGCCATAGGAGACAAGAGACATGCTGCTCTAACACTGACATAGACAGTGAACTTTTCCAAGGTAGTTTTCTTTGGCTATGCACAGGAACCTGGAAAGAGAGGTAGATTCAAAGTGCAAATTTTCAGGACCCACATAGGCAAGAGGAGGGGGAGGGGAAGAGAGGGAGGGAGGGAGAAGAGAGAAGGAGAGGGAGAGAGACCATTACATTTACCTCAGTGCCTCATTATCTCACTTACCAGCCAAATAGTGTACATGAAACCTTTGCAGAGAAGGGTCAAGAAGCACAAGAGCTTAAAAGCATCTGCATCTCCCTTTTTAATCACTGAGGTCAAATCTCTCTAGAATCATCTAAATGACCCATAAATAACTAGGCCCCTTATGCGCACGATTGTCTCTGGACTGCATATGCTATTCAAAGAAAACAGCCATCCTTTCTAGGAATTTTGGACCTCAGAGAGGTCTATAAAATAGTAATTGCAGTGCATTAGCTTCCCATTGTTCACAGTACTCTTTCCCTCCGCAGCAAAGGAAATCCTTGAAGTCTGGCTTTGACCTTCCAAATCACAATGAGCCATGCCTTCCTCTGCAGGGGATGCTCTCGAGGCTTCCCCCATGCTTCCCTGTAACCTGTTGATATGACTTATACACTATCATTCTCCCTCAGAGATCCTGCCTTTCTGATGGGGATTCTAGTTGCATCTTACTAGATAGGACAGTGAAATCCATAATCTGTCTAATTCTTTACTTCTCTGTTCTTAAATCTCAAAACCATTGGAAAAAGCAGCTCTAGTCAAAAGGAATATATACACCCAGCATCTTACATCATTATCCAGGAAAAGCAGCTTCAGGCATTTGGCACAGTGTCTTTGACATGTCTAGAGGTCTAGATGACACAGCAATGCTTTATAGATAGAAACAGATGAATCAAGCTCAGATTCACAATAGACTTTTATTTTGTCGCATCCATGCCAGACCATTTAAGACACTGCTTCAGAAACATTCCATTGTATTTTATATCACTGATGACATATACCATTCTTCCTCTAGACCATAATTTTTCTATTGAAAAGACCCGTCATCAAATTGCATGGTCTGCACTGAGGAAGTGACAATTCTATCATGGTGATGTGTCCAACACATATAAATAGTAAATACTGCTGCTCTCTTGCAAACTCTGGATGCCAGATGATCAGCTGCATTTTTTTATTCCTCATGAATGGCAGAGAGTGCAGTCCAGGAGTGTCTGCTTATGCAGAACGTCTCTGAAGCCTCCCTACCCCTACCCTTCAGTCCCAACACAAGCCCACTGGTTGCCTGTTTCCTATGGCCATTCCCTTTTCTAGACAGTTCTTTTCTTTTTTTTCCCATGGTCATGTGTGTATCTGACATGTATGTGCATACATGTATATGCACCTTAGCATCTACATGGATGCGTGTGGAGGCCTGAAGTTGAAGTCAGATATTACTGAGGCAGGGTTTCCCAATCAAACCCAGAGTTTGCTGGTATGGTAATACTTGGTATCCAGTATGGTCCATTGATCCCCTATCTCTGCCTGTAAAAGCTTACATTATGGAGAGACCACTTTGTCCTCCACCAGCATTCATGTGACCTCTGGGGACTTGTACTCTTGTCCTCATGCTTGTGTGAAGGAGACTTTAGCTACTAAACCATCTCCACAACCCCTTCTATGAACAATTTAATCTCAGAATTCTCTGCAGTTCTGTTGAAACTATACACTGTTGACAAGAGTCTGGGGAAGCATAAATTAAGAAGATATCAACAAAGACACAAAACTCCTAATTAACTCTAATTAAGACATTACTTTCTTGAAAACTATTAAGAAAGGGAGGGGATTAAACCTTCGTAGCCTCTAAAATGACAACTATGTGAAATGGTAAAAATATTTTTCATAAATTTCTAAAGTTTTAATTTTGTCTGTATGGGTGTTTTGGCTGATGATAGCACATATGTCCCTTGCCCTGTATGAACAGAGTTAAGAAGAAAATCTCAGATCCCTTAGGGATAGAATTACAGACAGATGTGGGTGCTGGAAATCAAATTTGGATCCTCTACAAGAGCAGCCAATGGTCTTGACCACAAAGAGCTGTCTTTCCAATATTAGGTGATACATGTGTTAATTAGCTCAATTTTTCATTTCCAGCATGTATTTTCAGAACATGTACTGATTAAGTATATGTAATTTTATCTGTCAATTAAAATAAATGGATAAAATGGAAGAGAAACAAGATGCCAAGAGCTCTTATCCATCCCAGTGTCTGAACCATCACAATTCTGCAAACCAGACACAACATTAATGTGCATTTTAGTCACACAAAGAAAATACTCATATTCAGAGTCTGAGTCTGGAAGGAATCATGTTAACCTGTGCGTCTAACATAGAGCCATCCCCACACTAAGCAGAATTGAAGTAGTTCCACTAAGCAGTTGTATTGTCATATATTTGAGGAACAATTTTTAAACTGGCTCAACGCAATAACTCTATATACATTTATGAAATACCCATTCTGCTGCGTGCCCACTGTGTATACTTTCTGTCTCTATGTCTCTGATCTGTCTCTCTTGCCTCTGTCTCTGTCTCTCTCTCTCTCTGTGTGTGTGTGTGTGTGTGTGTGTGTGTGTGTGTGAGTGTGTGTGTATTATATACACCTGTCCCTGTGTGTTTGCATATATGTGTATAGAGTTCAGAGAATATCAAGTATCTTTCTTCATCAGTGTCCAGTTTACTTTGGAGATTGGCTCTCTCACTGGCCTGGAGCTCACCGAATGGCTAGAGTGACTAGCCAGTGAGTTGTAGAAACACTTGTATCTCTGTCTCCCTAATGCTGAAATTACAGATGGATTCCTCTCCTGAGCAACTTCTTTACCCACCTTGGTATTTTATGAATCCCTTTGCTCACACCTGATTGCAGGATAAAGAAGCCAAATGCTCTGCTTTTCAAGTTCCCCCCACCCCTCCGCACCCTGTTTTGAACACCTGACACGTATTAAACACAAGGTTAACATGGATTTTATGTGTCCTTTGGGAAAGCAAAAAGTAAACTTGAGCTCCAGGCATGGCCATGTTCCATGATTTTATTGGTCATAATGTTTTCCTAGTGAGAGCAGGTGGCATCCATAGAGACCCAGAACCAATGAGTCCTGTCCATGTGTCTTTCCTAGACAAAGGTTTTCCATGATGAAACCATACCAGAGAATTTGTGTACAACACCCTCTTCCGTATTCAAATGGACTTTGTATGCAATTCAGTGGCTTTCTAATGTATAGGTGTATGTCTGCCATAATTACAGTTGTAGCTTTTTGAATATGGTAATAAGACTTCCCACTGTCTTTTTGACTGGTTTCTGTTTCCACAGTTTTGCATGTTTGGGGTATTATGCAGAAGCCTAATCACACAACACCTGATCTTTGGCAACTGACTTATTTAACTTAGCAGAGCATTTATTTCACAACGGGTGCAACTAAGTGCCTAGGATTTTATGCTGTTGCTGTTTAACTAGATTTCATGAAAACAGCATGCTTTGTTTAGTATTTAGTGGACAATATTTTTCACTTTCCACTTCTATACTTTATGCAGCTATAAATGTGCTTCGTCGTGCTTTTGTGAGAGCACACATTTTATTTCGCTTGGGCAAAAGACTAAATTTGAGGATTCTAAGTGCTATGATATATCTCACTTTTCTTCATCGAGACACCACCAATCATTTCCTAGCATGGCTGTACCATGTGACACTCTCATTGGCAAAGTAGAGGGGCTCTCATTTCTCCACCCTCTGCCATCAGCATTCCACTTTAGTTTGTCCTTGTCCTGGTGAGATAAGATCTCCCCACAACTTAGGTTATTACCAATGAATTATGATATGCAGGGTCTTTTCATGGCTACTAACAGAACCTCTTTGGTGAGATGTCTCAATTCAGTTAGTTTTTCCTTTTCATGTAAATGGTTATAGTGGCTCTTTATGTTTGTATGTAGGATGGCAATGGAAAAGTTACAGGCTGACTCTGTAAACAGAAAAAGATTTAATAAGTCCATTGTGAGCACAGCAGTAAATACATTTTAGGTAATTGCTCTTTCATTTTATAGTGTGCATGTAAATGCTTTTATTAACATGAAGGTTTTCCATTAATTAAATTGAATTTCTATTGGCAGGGTCAACTTTGTCAAATTTTTAAAACTTTTCCTAGGCCATCATCCCCTCCCCTTCCTTACCCCCCATACTTCTGAACACCACAGAAGGCTATTATAATGTTGAGAACAGATGGGAAAGGTTTCCACCAATGAGAAAGGCAAACCTATTTGCCTGAGGTGAGTAAACAGGGTTCTCATGAATGCTGATAATTGCTTGAAACAGATTAAAAATAGAAAGTGTGACTGCTAATCTTGTTTGGGAGGAAGAAGAACTTCTTTAGAGTAGGGCTAAGAAAATGTGTTTGTAAGCCAATCTTGTTTTTATTTACTTTTGAAATACAACCATACAAAATTGTTGAGGATGGAAAGGAAAGCATTCACAACCAGTAAACCAAGTAAGTACATATGATTATATAGTCAAATTATTATCAATCTGGGGTTTTATAAGGCAGTGATTTCCATGTTGTTTGCTCTTTACAAAAATATATTTTAAAAATGACCAATTCCATCAGTAAACAAGGAAATAATTGTTTTCTTCCTTGACTTCTTTTGCGGATCGCCCTCTTAAAAGGATCTCTCAAATCTCTTCTGTCTTCCCTTTATTTATAAGAAGAATCTCCGTGAGTCATCCCCGTATCTAGAACATGCCTTATTCCTCTGAATCATCAGATTTCTCACTTCATTCTCCTGTTACTATCATTGTGGATGTTGCCTGACTTTCTTATTAGACTTTCTAATGTGACACTGGGTTCAAATAGCTATGTAAGACTGAATCAATACAATTACTTTCCCTTGACTAGTTGGTAAACTAACAATTCTTTCTGATGGAATGAAGGAAACTTAAAATATGTATATACTCCTCGGACCATCTGACCTCAGTGGAAGAGGATGCACCTAATCCTATAGAGAATTTATGCACCATGGAAGGGGGATGTTGGAGGGGTGAAGGGTGGGAGGGTGGGTGGCAAAGCACCCTCTCGGCGGCAAGAGGAAAGTGAAGTGGATAAAGAACTCTGGGACGGGGGACCAGGAAGAGGGATCAACATTTGGAATATAAATGAATAAAATAATTTATTTACACACACACATACACACACACACACACACACACACACACTTCTATCTGTGGGAGTAGGGGTATGTCTGACTCTTTTCCCTACTCAAAACCCTGTTCCTCCTACTGGGTGGCCTCATCTAGCCTTGATATAAGAGCTTATGCCTAGTCTTTTTTTTTTAACCTATTCACTTTATATCCCCCTCACTGCCCACCTCCGTGTCACCTCCTCCCACCATCCTTCCCCCCCTACTCTTCTCCTTCTCCTATGATCGGGTGGGGGCCCCTGGATATCCCTCCACCATGGCACATCTTTGAGGCTAGGAGCTTCCTCTCCCACTGAGGCTAGACAAGGCAGACCATCTAGAAGAATGTGTCCCACATATAGGCAACAGTTTTTGGAATAGCCCCAGCTCCAGGTGTTCAGCCTCCTCATGAAGACTAAGCTACACTTCTGCTACATAAGTACAGGAAGGCCTAGGTCCAGCCCTAGGAAGGCCTGGGTCCTGTACAACAAAGGAGAATCACAAAATGAAAAGATCTGTATTTCACAGAAAATATATTGAATGGAGTCCTTTCCATCTGTCGTTCAGTTCCTCACATTATGGGGCATTTTTTCATTAGACAGAGATCAGACAAAGTTTCACACCTCTTCCTTTGCCAACCTCATTTCTACAGTGGATAACAGCAGTGATGTAGTGATTCATTACACTTGCTATACCATGCAGGCTGGGAAGAAAATGAGTGAGTAGCAGTTAACATTTTTACTGTATCTTCCAAGTACTATATCCTGTCTCTATGTATCTACCTTACCCTATATGTTACTACTATACTTGCTAATAGATTGTAAAAAATCTGTAGATTATTCTTTCCACTGCCAAATGGTCGGTAGTAATTACTGATATATGCTTCTCTTTCATACATACGTATATGTATGTACATAAAGCCTATAGCCATGTTGAACTTAATTTCCTGAAGCTCAGATTACCAAATGAGTCATTTTAATATCCATTTATAAAATTCAGAATTTTGTTGCATTAACATGCAGAAGAAGAGGTGACTAACTCTTATAGTAAATAAATTCCAATGTTAATTTGGTCTTGAATTCAATTTGCCTTCCTTTTTAAGCCTGGCCCTGCTCTCTAATTATATAATTAGCCTAGTGTTAAGGGGACTATAATTGATGTCAGAAAGAAAAGGAGAAAAATAGGATGGACTGATCAAGACTGGCTTGAGGTTTTACACTTGTTCTTTTAATCACCAACTTGGATAATGACACAGTGTGAGAAGTCACTCTATGTACATGGTATGTATGGTGGCATAAATCATGGTTATTGTTAATAATACCTTCCTTCTGCAGGCTGACCTATGTCTAACACTCTCAGGAACATTACTTCAAATACAACATATACTTTTCAATACAATGGTGGTAGTTATTGTACCCATTTACAGACTAAGACTGGCTGGATTAACTAGCTGGAAAAATTACATGTAGAAAGCTGAGAGTTAAACATTTATCTGATTCTAAATGCTATATACTTTTGAGATATATCTTTTGGTTTACTGCTAGAAGAACAGTTCCAAGTCATGAGAATGATTAATCAGAGTGAAGACAAGGTACACAGCTATAATCCTAGCACTCCAAAAGCTGGGAGAGAAGGGATATTGCATATCTGAGGTCCAGGTCAAGATAGAGAGACTCTGTCTCAGCGTGCACACAAAGTGATCAACATTAACTGCTCATTATTATGATTTGCATTCTCAAATATAATACTACTCTTATTAGGTAAAAATGGAAAAAGAGTTCTTATGGATGTGTCATGTCACTGTGATTCCTTCTTTCTTACTAAGAAAAAATTGAAACTTTAAATCTAAGAAAAGGTGAGACTATATTTCCATGTCTTAAAACCAATTTGCCTTACCTTAGTTTCTCTGTTTATATCAGAATACCATTTTCCTATGGCAATAAATATACTTAAACAAAAATTGACAAGCAAGTACTCAGAAAAACAGCAGGAATGGGTGAACATTGAACTTCAGACATGCCATGAAAGGCCTTGAATTTCCAAATGGGCTCACTTCTATTTTATGGGTAGACTCCTCAATTCTACCGTTTCATCCCTGAGTTTGGACCACATGAACCAAGAAAGCCCAGGGCAATCTGGATTTCTTAAACAGATGTTGTCTTTTCTATATTTTAGAATTAGTTGTTCTAACTAATTACTTAAGGTATTGTTCTGCCGCTGTCCACAAAGAAAGCAAGGATCCAAACACAAAGGTTGGAAGCAGATTAAACTTAGTCAGATTGGTGTGTAACAAGAGAATGAATCCAACCTGTAGCTTTGGGTATAAAAAAAAGTATAACACAATGGAATACTACTCGGCAATTAAAAACAATGCATTCACGAAATTTTTAGGCAAATGGTCAGAACTGGAAAACATCATCCTTAGTGTGGTAACCCAATCACAAAAGAACACACATGGTATGCAGTCACTGATAAGGGGATATTAACCCAGAATCTCAGAATACCCTAGACACAATTCGCATATCAATAGATTTCCAAGAAGATGGTAGGAGAGACCCCTGGTCCTGGAAAGACTGGATGTAGGGGAATGCCAGGACAGAGAAGTAAGAGGGGGTTGAATGGGGAACAGAGGGAGGGAAGGGGGCTTATGGGACTTTCGGGGAGGGAGGAAACAGGAAAGGGGAAATGATTTGGAATGTAAATAAAAAAACTTAGACAATTAAAAAAAAAAGTATAGCCACTTAAAATTCACGTCTGTCCTCTGAGAGGCCCAAAAAGAAGCTGACTGAGACAGACACTGATACTTCCACCCAACCATTGAACTGAGGTTGGAGATCCCTGTAGTTGCATTAGGTAAAGGCTTGAAGAAACTGAGGAGGAGGGTGACCCCAAAGGAAGACCAACAGTCTCAATTAACCTGAACCCCTGAGATCTCTCAGACACTGAGCCACCAACCAGGCAGCTTACAGGAGCTGGTTCAAGACCCCAAACACGTATACAGCAGAAGATTGCCTGTTCTGGCCTCAGTGGGAGAAGACATGCCTAACCCTCAAGAGACTTGAATCTCCAGGGAGTGGGGAGTCCTGGTAGAGGTGTGGGGTAGGGTGGAGGGGGACACATCCTTTTGGAAACAGGGAGAAGAAGGAATGGGATGAAGAACTGTGGGAGGGTTTTTCATTCAACTGTATAAAATGAAAGTAATAAAAAAAATAAAAAATAATAAAATCCAGGTCAATGATGAAGTGTCCATGTCACCATCTGAGTAATGAGTCATACAGATGACAGCAGGGCAGAGTTGAAGAAGTGTAGCATGTAGTTAAGACATGCACATGGTGCTGAACATGGACCTTTGGAATAAAACACAGAGGTCTTAATCAAGGTCAGCTAAAACACATGACCTGGTCTCTCATGATGTCTTTTCTTCACCTACCACACCTTCTCTGCATCTGAGCAACATGTCTTCCCTTGAAAGAGGATCTGTTTTAAAAGTATAGGGTTTTATTTTATTTTATTTGCATTTTCTTTTTGTTCTGTATTTGTATACATTTGTTTGCAATGTGTGCGTGTGAATGTGGCCTCTTCTATTAGGAGAACAGAAGATGGGCCTCCCAGAGCTTGAGTTTAGAGGCAGTTGTGATGACTCAGGATGGGCACTGAGAACCACATTCTTGGCCTCTGCAAGAGTAGTACATGCTTTCAACCCCAAGCCATGTCTCAGCCAGAAAGAACATATTCTGAGAATGAATACCTCTGTTTAGAGAAGCTGACTCTTATTCACTCATCCTCAGAACAGTGTCTGTGACCTTTAATTTAAAATAAAATTGCAGGCTGGTAAGCAGTTGTTGAGAACCTGCTCACCTCATAAGCACGAAGACCTGAGTTTAGTTCCCAGGACTCACTGAAATGGTGGGCATGGTGGCATGTACTTCTTAGTATGAAGAAGGCATGAACAGGAGGATCCCTGAGGCTCAATGGCTGTCCAACCTATATGTGGAGTTCCAGGCCAATCAGAGTCCTTATCTGAAAGCTCAAGGGTTGTGGTTCCTGAGGAACAGCACTTGAGGTTGACCTCTGACCTCTGGCTTTCACATGCATTTCACACACGCACACGCACACACACACACACACACACACACACACACGCACACACTGGATGTGATGATTCATTAATGTAACTCCCGTGCTCAGGACATTGAGGCAACATAACATTGAGTCCATCACTACCTAGTGAGATTAGACTCAAAAAAATATATATATATACACAAAAAGCAAGATGCAGAGCCAGGGCTCAGTGGTTAAGAGTACCACCTGCTCTTCCAAAGGACTCAGATTTGATTCACGGCAGGCATATGGCAGCTCGCAGCACTCTGGATCTCCAGTCTCAGGGCATGTGATGCACTCTCTTCCTTTTCACAGACACTGCACACATGTGGCCCATAGACATGCATGCAGGCGAAACACAGAAAAAGTAATAAAATACAAAAAAGCACAATAAAACCCAGTAAAAAATTCTTATCATCAGTGTCAGTCCTTTGGGCCTGTGGGTCAACGTTTGCTGATGAATTTTAAAATGATCTAATTTACATATTTATGTTATATTAGATGTCTACGTGTTGATTTGCTTATCTCTATCCACATCATTCCCCTTAACAGGCCACACTATAAAAAGAACATTATATATTCATTTTCCTTCCTGGAGATCAAGATATCCTTCATAGTAGACAGAGTAAAAATTTGTTGAGTGAATGAATAAATAATTACCCATCTCACTATTTCAGGCTCAAAGCTAAAAAAAAAAATTAGTGTTCATGTCAAGATCATTAAGTTGCATGCTCTACAAAACTATATGTAATGAGTGTTGTAAGCTCTCCTTGAAAGCAGTTGGACAGAGGCAGGTAAATAGAAGGGGGCACCATACCTTAGCATTGGCCTTAGAGCCCTGGACAAAATTAACATTGTGTCTCCCTGTCGGAGACTTTCCTGTGTGGTCACCAGCTTCTATGTTATCAGCTCATAGAAGCCGACACCTTTTCCTTTGAGTCACTTCCTGTGGGCTGCACACTTGATTACGGTAATTAAGGGCCACATCTCCTTCCCTCTCTGAAATAAGGTGTGAAATTAAAAGCTGGGGGTGGGGTGAGAGGGGAGGGAGTATGATGAGAACATTTCTCCAAGCAAAACCAATTTCCCCTTTAAAGTCTCACCTTTTATGACCTCATGGAGGCATCTATTTTTAGTGTATTTCTTCCTCACGATGAAGGACAAAGTCACAGAACTGAAATAACCAAAGAAGTCACCACAACCCCTCTTTACTTGTCCTTAGGATTCAGAAATGCATAAGATAGAATGTCATAAAAACTAATGCAGGGTTCAGTTTCTTTGTGAAGACTCATCTGTACACACCCTTTGCTATGTTTTATTGACAGCAGACCCTATAAATGGATTTTCCAAGGTGCTTACGCTATTTCTTTGTGAAATTATAATATTCTGATAAGTCAAATGTAGTATTTACTCGTAATCTTAAGGGTGTCTCTTTTTATGCAGATTCTTTTTTTCTCTAATCATCATCCAATGCAGTTTGAGTTTTTGTTCTGTGTATGGCATTGTATACCCTTACAATTTAATAATAAAAATAATGTGCTGTTATTGTGTATGATATATATGTATATATATGCATATAATGTAATGAGAGGCTCTGGATAAAAATCACTATTTCAGGTCTGACTGGACAGTCATATAGTTTCCTACTTCAAAGGGACCCAACACAATAGGTTGGGACCATCAAAGTATATAATTTAGATAGAGAAAGGATAAATGAAGTGGAGATTAAAATTCAGTGAATGACCCAGACTGCTTGGAATGTAAAAGTAAGGAGAAGACACTTCTGTAGCTAAGTTATCATGTTCACTATCTCAACTGTGGGTAGAGGGGAAACCTTTGACCCTTTGACCCCGCTGGGTCATAGTGGCACAAGCCAAAAACCTCTCTAGCTACTCTGTCTACAGAGCATCTTCATTTTGGTACATCTTGCTTTGGGCATGTGGGTGATGCTACTTAACAGTGTCACACATTTATTTTATAAGGTTTGGTATGAGAGGATAAGTAGTTCTCATCTTTTGTGACCCACCAATAGAATACCTACAAATGGGATACTACACTACTAATCTGTGAAAAAAGCTGAGCTTTGGGCTTATTTATAATGATATTTGATTTTCTCAGATGATAAAGTTCAAAGTAACTTCAAGAGACAGTCATTTACACAAACATGTTTTACCCTTATTTCGTGGGGTGTCAAAATGATAGGGAGTATATTTTGCATATTAATAAGAGACCAAGAATATAGAAAATATTTCCTATAGTCAAAATGTCCTATTAGTATGAGAGAATAATCCTATAAGGTTCAGGCTACACTTACCAGCTGTCATCCAAGCCTAGACAGACTTGTCTAGGGGATGCTATTAATTCATATGTGTGAACTTCAGTGTTGATACCTGACTACTAGCAAAACGGGATTATGCTCAAACATATGGTGGGTAGAAGTGGGTCACTACCTTCTCCTACAAGGCTAAAGGGACTTCAGCTGTGTCCTGCCTACTCTTTTTGGAAGGTGGACTCCAGAAATACCGGCTAGCCTGTTTAATCAGATACCAAAGCTTAACTGTTGAAGGCGGGAAAGACTGAAGCATAAATGTGGAACCTGCAATTTCTCACTATAATATGGGGATTCTCGTGCCACTAACAGGGAATGTTCAGAGACAATGGCACCTAGCAGAAAGATGCTACCATGCAGAGATGAGGACACCAGGCTAGCAGTTACAAAAATCTACATGTGAACATGCAGATCCTCAATCTACTTGTGAACTTATAGACCTACCGATCTACTTGTGAACACTCATACCCTCGAGTCTATGTGAGACACAACAGCTCTGTCTTCTCATGCATTAGCTTGCTCTCTAGTTTAGAACCAGCAGAGACCTCAGGCTTTGCATTAGACAGTTTGCTGGTTGTAGGTTCAGCCTCAAACTCTAACTAAACTTATGGGCAATGCTAAATCTCTTAGTCATGCTGAGGGGGTTCCTTTCTCTTAGTCATTTCAGCATAAACGTCTTACTTACTTACTAACTGGGATTGCACTGATGAAGCAAAAGAATTGTCTTAAAACAATCAGAATAATCTCATAATCTCATGACTTTTCTGAAAATAGCCAGTAATTTAGTAACCCAAACCCTAAACCCTTTTTTCTAATCTCTCTAATCTCTCTCTCTCTCTCTCTCTCTCTCTCTCTCTCTCTCTCTCTCTCTCTCTCTCTCTCTCTCTTTTACAGATACACACACACATACATCAATAAAAGCATTCATAGAAAATATAATACAATCTATTATCTATAAAGAGGCATGGATATTTTAAGAATTCACACACTGCTCCTTTGAGAGAAAGTACTCATTGCTTTTGAAACTTTTGTCAAATTATTTAGATGTAGCAGCTGAAGTATTGAAATAAACAAATATTCCTTTGGAAGGTTACAGATGGTGAATATTAATCGCTGCATATATTAACTTGCAAGTTTTGTAATTACAGTTAATGGATTTCCTAATTGCTTTAGGCTGGAGGGAACAGGAGGGAAATGTAATGGAAGCTAGAGAGCCAAGTATGGTAAATATTTGTTGGACAGAGTTGTACGAAGTGATCATTGAAGTTTTCTAACTTAGGAGAGCATGAGAAGAAAGTGCGTGGTCCCTGCTGATGGAGTGATGGAGTGCAGCTGCTGTAACCAGAAAGCAAGAGGTGCGGCCTTCAGCCAGAAGACTATTACCAAAATAGCACAGTCAGACTAACAAGAATCAGAACTTACATCTACTAATCTGGTTCATAAAACAGTTACTGATAATGACCAGAAAAAAAAAACATGAAGGAAGCAAGAACAGTACGTGTTCCTCCCCCTCCTCCTCCCCCTCCTCCTCCTCCTCCTTCTCTCTCTCTCTCTCTCTCTCTCTCTCTCTCTATATATATATATATATATATACATATATATATATACATATATGTGTGTGTGTGTCTGTCTGTCTGTCTGTCTCTGTGTCTCTCTGTGTCCCTTTCTCTCTCTCTCTCTCTCTCTCTGTCATGTGTGTGTGTTTGTATGTGTGTGTGTGTGTGTCTGTGTCTGTCTCCCTGTCTCTCTCTGTCTCCCTTTCTCTCTGTCTTCTCTATCTGTCTCTGTCTGTCTCTGTCTCTGTCTGTCTCTTCCTCTCTGTCTCTCTGTCTCTCTCTCTCTCTCTCTCTCTCTCTCTCTCTCTCTCTCGTGTGTGTGTTTGTGTGTGTGTGTGTCTGTGTCTGTGTCTCCCTGTCTCTCTCTGTCTCCCTTTCTCTCTGCCTCTGTCTCTGTCTCTCTGTCTCTCTCTGTCTCTCTCTCTCTGTCTCTCGTGTGTGTGTGTGTGTATGTGTGTGTGTATCTGTATATGCATGTGTATACACAGGAGTGTGACAGCCAAAGACAACCTCAGGTGTCATTCCTCAGGCACTATCTACCTTTATTTCGCTTTTGAGCCAGGGTCTCTGAATGGCCTGGAACTCACAGGTAGGGTAGGCTGACTAGCCAGCAAGATGCATAGACCTGCCTGTCTCTTCCCAGCCAGGTGCCGGTGTTACCTTTACAAAGACATGGATTCCAGGTGTGAACTAAGGTCTTGTGCTTATGAGACAAACATTTTAATAACCACTACCTCCCTATTCTCTGTATCCTTTTATTTAAGTGAAGGGCAAGAATGTTACCAAGCTCAGTCCTTCGGCTTGAATCACTTTAAGATACATCCTGATTACTCAAATAACAACTTGAGACTCACTCAACTCAGCCTCTGACCGCCTGGTAAAGATGAGGGACGTGGCAGCTGCCAACCCATGATCCAAGGTTAGTGACTGGAATTCTTTCCATTGTGTATCATGTCCCGAGTTGGGGGACGGGGTGGGGCTGAACTATAAGACAATGTTGCCTTGGCACCAAGGGTGGGAAAGTAGGATGTGATGAACATTTGGTACCACTTGTTCCTTCCCAACCATTGAAGTTACATAAATAGGCATTTTCTTTTAAGAGACTGATGTTAAAAATGACTAGCCCATGAGGGTGGGTTAAGGAGTGGAAAGACTGATTCCCTCACAGATGTTAATTCTAGTTAATTTAAACTCTATTTGGAACAAGAACTTAATAAGCACTTCTTCACAATATACACTCCCGGGGCATAACTAATAGTGATAGTATTTAAGCAGTCCGCCTGTTTTCAATCTCTCTATTGAGTAAGAGGCTATTGTGGCATCCAGGCATTCATTCTAAGCTCTTGGAAATCTGAGGCAGGAGGGTCACTATAAAGTCAAAACCAGTCTGGGATATATAATGAGTTCTAGGTCAGTCTGGCTATAGAGTGAGACCGTTCATCATACACACACACACACACACACACACACACACACAAAACAACAACAATAACAATAACAATAAAAAAGAAAGCACATGGTGGAGTGGTTAGAGGGACTAGAGATTAAAATGGAAACCCCTGGAGCCTTGCTGGGCTGCAGACAGTTCCTTGGGGAGCCCTGTTTCTTTTGTTCAGCTTTTGCACTTGCATTTGGGAACTATGAGGTTGCTTTTGATTCAGTGGGATTCCTGATGAACTGCACCCTTGCATTATTTTTCTGATGTGAATGGCAAGTTGTTCACATATGTTTATTGTATTTGTCTATTGTCATAGGTTATGACATCCAGGGATAAATAATTGTGTGCATGTTCATCCTGGATTTATTGATGTCCACGTAGAATATAGAAGTCACTTCAATTTGTTCCAGTGAATGGTGCGAAGCACAAAGCATGCTACGTAGGTGTATCTTCTAATTTGTGCATATGTCTCTATTTTTAAAGGTTCGTTTTCAAGAGTTTCGTCACCTCTGGGTTTGTCTAGCCCCTGACTCTGAAACAATGATGGGTTTAAAGTCATTCAATTGGAATGTGATACCAGGAACCAGGAGGAAAACACAGTGTGATGGAGAAAGGAGTGGTAGACTGTTATAGTGGCCACTGCAGTGTGGGGAGCTGCAGGTGAATTAGCTGGAAAAGGTATAGCTGCAATAAGAAAAGTAAGGAGTGTGCATCATTTGTTTAGACAGGAATCCAGAGGAGATGTTCACTAATGTCTTTCATTGCTTCAGAGATGAAAAGCCTGAGGGACCAGGGAAGTCAAAGCCCCATCAGATAAGGAGGCGCGTGTGACAGCAGCTATGTGGTAGGTCATTACTTACTGCTACTACAACTCCATAATATGACTTGCCGTCTTTCTTGTAGATACATTGCTCTGAAATCTGGTTGGAACAGGTACTTGCCTAAAATACAGTTTCTCAGTTTACTGATGTTTATCCCTCATAGACCTGCAAGTTCCCTGAAGGCAGACAACATGACTTGCTCACTATTAAGCACGCAAGACATAACACAGTATCTCATATTTATGTTCATAGAATGACTGATAGGGCAACCTAATGGTTGTATGAATACACAATCAGAGAGTGTACGTAAAACCTTATTGGCTGGTGTAAAATGTTTTATTTGTCTGTTTCGTGTGGCTGTAACACAACTTCTGAGGCAAGTTTATACGGAAAAGAGAGTAGTGGACTCACAGTTTTAGGAGGTAAAAATCTAACATTTCTTTGGCCTATACTGAGACTTAATGACAGATGACATCATGCTAGGGGCATGAGTGGCAATGAGAAATCTCAATGCAAGATAGGAAGCTGGAGAATGAAATGGAAGTTCAGCTCTGCATCCAGAACATGCAACCATACAAATACAGCTTCAGTACAGCGACTACTATGATAATTATCACTATTTAGGAGAAGTTTTTGATGAGATCAGACATTTCAGCTTTATATAAAAGTATGCAATATTCTAAGATTATATCACCTGCTGGCAGCAAAGATTGAATTGTAATGAGCATTCAAATGATCAAAGACTACAGCTTTTGGACTAAAAAATAGGTCACCACACTTCTTATTCCTGAGAATATTTCAAACATGGAAGGTAATGATGTCTTTAGGAGAGTTTAGACCTATACTGCCTTCCTCACATTGAGAAGAGAGACCAAGTAGACGTAGCCATTTGCTTCCTGCCAGGTACTTATTGTTCAAGTGGGGAGTCTTCACTGACTATAAAAGGCTGACAGGCCTATGGATACAAAGGTTTTTATTTCTAGGGATGGCAGGGTCTAAGTGCAGCAAACTTGATTGGCTGGGAGTTGGGATGGGTAGCAACACACGATTGGGGACCATTCCTGGTCTCCTTCAGGGTCATCTCCCTGTAAGTGAATGTTTGTTTTGGATGGTTTGTCTAGTTTTGAGTAGTAAAGGGTTTGTTTTATTGTTTTGTTTTGCCCTGCCATAAAAAAATATAACTTGATTTATTCTCTCTGTTCTATTTTCATTCTTTCCAGCTCCAGGCAAACAAAGCATATATTATAGAAAAGGACAATTGAAATCAATAAAAACGCCCTAGATAAAAGATGTTTGCATCTTCTCTAGGTGCTACACAGGACAATGCAAGATGAGAAAATGCAATCTATCAACATGCCTGAAATGGAAGCTTGCCTTACTGTGAAACAAGCTCCTTCTGTGGTTCAGTTTTTGGAGTGAATCTAAATCAAATGCTGCTATGCTGAGCATGTAACTCTATCCTGAGAGATTTCTTATCTAACTAGGCTAATGAAACTTGAAGAGACAAATTGCATTTGGAGAAACAGCTTGAATGTGCATTGGTATTCAACAGTCTGGGGAAAATCAGATACTTAGTTCAGAAAACACAGTAGTTTGGATCACACTGAGTTCTGCAAGGTCCCTTCCTCCCCCGGCATTAAAGAACCTTCTGGGAACTCGTGCAGACATAGAAAACAGTGGGGGTGTTTGAGTGTTCCTTCTCTATCTTTACTCATCGGGGAAACTTTTCTTCAGTGGTCTCAAAATTTATGCTGACTACACTGTGTTTGTTACACCTCAAATATGATTTGCCATAGCCTCCAGACAGTGTGAGATAATGTAAGTTCTGGACAATTGTAGAGGTCCTAAGTACTAAGCTACTATCTTACAACGATTCTCAACATATCTGTACAGTGTTCTAAGAGCCTTTTATAACTCACAAAATAATGCAGAAACAGGAGAGGGAAGAGAGACTGGGGGAATAGCCAACCAATAACCAGCCCAACTTGAGTCCCATAAAATGGGCAAGCACCAATCCTGAACACTATTAACTATGTTATGTTTGCAGACAGGAGCATTATTGTCCTTTAAGAGGCTCCACCCAGCAACTGACTTAGATAGATACAGACACCCATGGCCAAAACAGTGGATGGAGCTTGGGAACTCTTATGGAAGAATAGAAGGAAGGATTGTTGGCATAAAAGGGAGACCACAGGAAGACCAACAGAGTCAATTCACCTGGACACTTGGGGCTCTCAGAGTCTGAACCACCAACCAAAGACCATACATGGACTGGACCTAGGCCTTTTTGCTTATATGTAGCAAATGTGCAGCTTGGCCTTCATGTGGTTCCTGGACAACTGGAGAGGGGGGTTATCTCAAGAGCTGTTGCCTGTATGTGGGATATGTTCTATCTGGGCGGTCTTGTCTGGTCTCAATGGGAGAGGAAGTGTCTAGCCTCACAGAGACTTGCAGTGCCAGGGTCGGAGGGATACCCAGGGGACCCCATCTGCTCAGAAGAGAAGGGCAGGGGGGAAGGATTGTGGGAGGTGGTGACCAGTAGGGGGGCAGTGAGCAGAATGTAAAGTGAGTGAATGAATAAATAAATAAATGAATAGATAAATAAATAAATATTTAAAATCTCATACAAAGCACACTCTAAGTGTACTATTATAGGTATAATGCTTTTGCCTTAGAAATTGGAAATCCAATCCAGTGAAACATTTCCAAAGCAGACACTTAAAAGACTAACTTTTAGCCAGTTTGAAAGAGTCAGATAAATGAAGCTGGAAGTCCCAAGAGATTTTTTTTAACCAGTCAATTGGAAACTAGTGGATGCTAAGGACACTGTTCCTACAAAACTGATTATTTTTGACAAAAATTGCACATGCTGTCTATTCCTGGGAATAGTTACATAGAATAGTTGTTTTCTGATTAACTGTGAAATGTTTAGGCTTTTAATGCATTATATAAGACCTCTTGTCATCTGAGGACACAATTCCTATTGGATAAATTCACTGCTTTGTTGTTCTACACTTTCTACATGTGTTTGAACCCTTGGGCTCCAATTTCTGATGCTGTTTGACAAGGTTGTGCATCCCTTAGGAGATGAGACCTCATTGGAGGAATTAGGTCACTCAGGGAGGGGCTTGAGGTTTCATAACCTAGCACCACTTCCTGTTTTCCCACTCCTACGTAACTGTACACAAGTGAGGCTTGGAACTTTAAACCAAACAGACCCTTCCTCCCTCAAGTAGCCCATAGTCAGATATTTTTCTGTAGCAACAAGGAACTAAACTAAGAAGGAGTTGTAGGTTAGGTTGATTCTTTTGTCCCTGGAAAGTCCATTCGTCTCTGCTTGAGTCGTTCATTAATATCAGGCAAGGCCACCACCTTGATCAAAGTGAAAAAGAAATTCAGACTGTCATCACATTACATTTACCTACCTAACTCCTATCAAAATTCCAATGTGATGTGAGACAAGAAATAACCATGAAAGCCAAAAAACGGAAGCTTCGCAGAGAACCCGCTTTCCTTGCAACAGGAGCTTCTCATTTGTTTGCTCATGAAGCCTAAAGGCCCCTCAGATACAAAGTTGCTTGACTCGGCTTTGGAAGCAGATGTAAAGTAATTAGAGTAACGTGGATAAATTGAGATCTCACAGTGATTCCTTGCAGGTCTCAGGGACCTCTGATTGCTTTTTGAAGAGTCCCAGAAGATATCTGAGAGGAGAGAAAAGTATTCTGGGGTTTGTTATCAGGAAGACAAGTCATCAAAAAGCTAAGCCAGGAATCATCCAATTCCGGTAATGGAGATTCAAATTCATGTTCCAAGGGGGATGACTTATCTGCCGTAACTGCAGGGTCAGCACGCAGTGATTTCGAATCAGCCCACGGCGATGACTTTCTACTCAAATCATAATTAAATTGTTAAGCGTTTAATTTCGAAACTTGATGGGTAAAATTGATGAGGGGAAGGCAACCCAAAGCGTGGCTAAAGTCGAGATGGATCATCTACATCTTATGTCCCTCGGCAACCACGTCTGTCAATCAGTCACAGGGGATTAGAATCACATGACTCCAGAATTTAGAGTTGGTAGAGACTCAGAGATTAGGCGGTTTAGACCTTATTCAGTATTCAGAGACAAGGAAAAGGTCCTATCTGTCAACGGAGCTGCTGTTAAACCTGGCTTGGGAGTTACTACTACATCAAGCAAGGAACGAAAGCAGCTTTATAAAAGAGAATTAATTATACTGTGATTCATAGTCCCTGGCTGTACTATAAATACTTTTATGGAAGTGTTTTTCTTTTCCTTCCCCCAGTTTTTTTTTTTCCTTTCCACAAAGGCAGAGTGGAACTGCATTGCTTCCAGGAATCAGAACAACTTTATTTAAAAGATCATAGCATCATAGAGTTTAAGGAATCTTCAGTCGGTCAAAGAGTGTTAACCAGAATTTCACAGGTGAGGAGACTTCAGGCCCCCCTAGAGTCAAGGAAGGTCCAGGGGTCATGAAGTTAGAGTGCCCGGAAAACAAGCGGAAAACCCGATGGCTGAATGGAGAGCCTAGTGCATTCCAGCATACCTTGTCATTTTCCAGTGTGGGCAAGGGGAGTGCCCTGGACAGAACTCTGTTTCCTACAATTACAGCTCAGACCCTGAGGCCTATGGAGCCGGAGAACCTGGAGCATTCTGCTTCCCAAAGTTCACTGGCATTTCTGACCATTACTTTAATGAGAAGGTATTTTTAGCTCTTCTCGCCCCATGAACGTTCTTCCAGTGCGCTCTCTCTCTCTCTCTCTCTCTCTCTCTCTCTCTCTCTCTCTCTCTCTCTCTCTCTCTCTCAGCACTGCCAGGTTCAAGCTTAAGGCTACAATAACTTTGAATACTTTGTTATAACTTAAGAAAGTTATTTAGATAATCCTTTAGAGAATGCCTTTGATGCACACGGCATTCCATTCCCTATTTTGAGCAGATAGGTATGGATGAAGTAGAATCTCTAAGTACCTTACAGGATATGTTAGCACAGAGTCTGATAGGCATCATGATATAAAAGACTCCTGGGAAGCCAGAAACAGAAAGCAGTATCATCAGCCCTTGTTAAGAATCTGACGGGTTTAGATGCTTAAGTACTGCTGGACCACCTTCTAGTTGTGAATAAAAATGAACAGCAAACTTAAATATGCTGTGCTTCAAAGACTTCTGTACTGTGGGATGAAGAGCATTTGCTCAGTAGGATCATTCAGAAGGTTAAATGAAGAATGTTTGCAAGCGCCTGGTAAAATGCAGAGAATTACTTGTTTCAATCTAGAATACAAAATCCACTAGCTGAGATTACAGACCAGAGTCCATTCTAATCTTTCAGAGCCTATGGGGAAGGCTTAGGAAGAGGAAGTGTCCTTGCGTTATGCCTAAGGCATCAATCGATAAAGATATGGAAGGTCAGAATAGAATCAACATCACAAATCCAGCGCTTAGTCAGGACTAATTAGAATTTCTGAACATCCGGACATGAGAAGACAGACAGAAAGAAATGGGGCTGAGAAGAAAGGTTGGGTTAGAATCTATAACTGTTGAGTATTTTGTGTGTGTGTATAGGGGGGATCCTTCCATGTGTTTTAAGATTGGGCTGTGACTTTGACATAGAGTGCTTTCCTAGCATGTGTGAAAGGTCTGGGTTCATTCTTCAACACTAATATATGTGTATATACATATTAATGAATAGTGTTTCATATTAGAGATATCTAGTCACACACATCCCAAGTATGTAACATCCTCATCATATATACCAAGATATACACACACACACACACACACACACACACACACACACACACACACACTTTCGCCCTTTCTATCTCATCTCTATCCATTAGGGTTCTAATAAGAGATATCTTAGCGTTTGCCCAGTGCTTCCTGAATTGAGATGTGAGTATCATAAAGGCTTGGGATGTAGCTCAATGGTAGAGTCCTTGCCTAAACTATGGGAAACCCAAGTCTGATCTCTGGGATTAAAAAAACAAAAATCATGCTAAAATCATACATGAACTGCCAAAGACTAAGAACACTTCTTGCTCTTACAGAGGCCCAGGTTCAGTTTCAGAAACCTATATGGAGTGACTCACAACTACTTGTAACTCCAATACCAAGGGATATGATACCCTCTTCTTGACTCCCTAGACACCAAGCATGCATGTGCCATATATATATATACACATATATGGCATATATATATGTATGTATATATATGTAGGTGGTTTGAATAGGTATGAGCCCCTAAACTCGTGTGTATAAATGCTTGGCCCATAGAGAGTGACACTATTAGGAGGTATGACCTTATTGGAGTAGGTATGACCTTGTTGGAGGAAGTGTGTCACTTGTGGAGTTGGGAGGCTGGTGCTTTGAGGTCTCATATGGTCAAGCTATGCCCACTGTGGGACACAGTCTCCTTCTGCTGCCTATGGATGAAGATGTAGAACTCTCAGCTCCTTCTCTAGCACCATGTCTGCCTGCATGCCACCATCCTTCTTGCCATGATGATAATGGACTAAACTTCTGAAATTGTAATCCAGCATCAACAAAATGTTTTCCTTTATAGTAGCTGTGTTTATGGTGTCTCTTTACAGCAATAAAACTCTAACTAAGACACAGGTTCTCACACATCCACAAAAATAAAATTATGTCTTAAAAATAATTGCTTTAAGTAAACATGGCAACTTAACCTAATATGAGTTAATCAAAAGAAATGCATAGGAGTAAAACCAGGGACATATGAGCAAAATACAGACAATAAGATATAAACCATCTATATTAGTTTATTCATTATAGAGAATGTAACATATTAATAAAAGATGTTAAGAATAACAGTGACTAAATCCAAAATCTATGAGAACGCTGAACCATAACCATTTTGTAAATTTAGAATCATTCTCAAATAATACATTTTAATTCTTCAAAGGTATAACTTTTGGGACAGAAAAAAATTTCTGGTCTGTTATATTCTTAAGAAATATCCTGGGATGTTCTTTAAACAGTTCTATTTCAAATAAGGGGCATTTTAACTCAGAGAAAAACACAAAAACGATTTTTAAAGATACCTCACTATAGCTATAGACAACAGTTTGAGCACTCTATACTTTTATTCTGCAGGTTCTCTCTCTTTTAAGCTAGCCTTAATTATAGTTACATTGGCCCTATCAAGTTGCTTTTAGTAGCTCTTCTAGTGAACAGAGCTGCAGAGGCAGATGTTGGCAAGTACAGGTGCCTAGAATGGAGGTGTAAGATTAGGAGCTGCTTGTGTCTATGGAGCCAGTGTGACAACTTAGGTCAGGGGCTGAGAGTTATTAGCAGGGCAGAGTAATATTAAGTCATGCTTCTTAAGCAGGGACAATTACTTTTTCATCTCCTGGACATGTTGAAAAGGCCTAGAGGCATTTTTGGCTGTCACAACTTTGGTGGTACTAGCATCTTATAGAGAATGGGCAGAAACTGTACTCATTATTCCCAGGTATACACAGCAACTCACCATCCAGATGAAGAACCCACTCTGGACCGCACTGCAGAATATCTAAGCTTCATAGTACAGGGCGTAACTAATGTGTGCTCTCACTTCCTGTCCTTAGAGGAGTTGGTGATCTTCTGAAGTTATGAGCAATGTATATTACCTTCAATCTTACTAAACAATGTCTACTTACTCATTGTTAGAAAAAATGCTATAGAAAATTCATTGCCGGCCAAGTCTTACCTGTGCTTAAAATTCAATCCCAAGAACCTATGTAAAACTAATAATCATGAGTGAGTTGTCCATAATTACTGAGGGGCATGAAAGTAGATTTAAGATAAAACTGTATACATGCTGTAATGTGAGGAAGAGATGGAGGGGAGAGAGAGAGACAGAGAGAGAGAGACAGAGAGAGAGAGAGAGTTGAACCACCCAGAAAGCTATATCCTAAATTTTAATGATGTTTTAGCTCATTTTTCTATATTTTCAGAACTCTTATTGTGTTTGTATGGACGCTCAAGTGCTTCTTTGGAAAAAAAAAAGCATGAGATATCACTGCCATGACCTCTCCTCCTTTCCTATGATATAATAGCATACAATTAATGGTGCCAATTTTTTTCTGTTTATTATTTTTTTTCATTTTCACATAATCACAGGGCTGGTTCAGGGTATCAGAGAACTAGCTTATAAATCAGAAAGTGAAAAGTTAAGGTTCTTTACTGCTTAATGAAGCACACTCTGTAAAAGTCTTAGCCAGACTAATCTTAGAAGCATGCCTTAAAGACACTAGTAATAATTTAGGAGTTCATTTGCCTAATAGTATATGGCGTTCAGTTTCTCCAGTGTACTGTATGCATTACATCACTCAGCAGCTCTATGTGGGCAATGCTATTGTTATATCATTTATCTGATGACTTGTTAACTAAGAGTAGACATTTTGATGAATCTACAGTGGCTTGGTCAGCATGGGAGATATAGAGGGCCTATAACAGATGTCTCCATTTCCCCAACTCTTTTTATTCTGAATCAAGACCAAGTTCTTCCTGAACCCTATACATCAACTTTCATACTCACATAATACTAATAATGAATAATGTTGTGGTTGGTTTGAAAAGGAATAGCCTTAGGAGGATCATAAATTTGAATGCTTGGTCATTTGGGAGTAGCACTAATTGAGAGAGATTGGGAAGTGTAACCTTTTTGAAGTAGTTGTGGTGTTGTTGGAGGAAGTGTGTCATTTGGGTGGACTTCAAATGCTCAAGCTAGGCCCAGTGTCTCACTCTTCCTGCTGCCTTCAGATCTGAATATAGAACTCTCAGCAACCATGTTTACCTATCTGCTACCATGCTTCCTGATATGAGGATGATGTAAGCAACTATGAGCAAGTCAAATTAAATGTTTTTTGATATAATAATTGCCACAATCATGGTATCTCTTCACAACAGTAGAACACTAAGACAAATGTTCACTCAAGGTGGATGTCATAGAAGTATTTCTTTTAATTTTTTTTAAAAAATTATGTGTACATGTGTGTGCCTGCTTGCCTGTATGATTACTACGTGGATATTGGTGATGATGGAGACCAGAAGAGGACATTGGATCCCTTGGAGCTGTAGTTATAGGCACATATAAGCCACCCAATGAGGTTGTTAGAAACCAAACTTGGGTCCTCTGCAGGAGCAGCAAATGTGCTCTCTACCACTGAGCTATCTCTCCAGCCCAGGAATATTTCTTTAACAGAAGGTATAGAACAGAGAATCAACATCAAACCCTTCACTGGAAACTATCCCTTGGACTCCACAAGCCAGACTTGCACCATTAAATATCTTTTTTATTTCTAAAGATGTCACAAAACATGTATATAAAGCATAGAGGATGATGCTCAAATTAACAACTTCTGTTGACTTTGTTAGAAAACTCAATGCTCCCAAAGATGCAAAGTCCCTACATGCTTTTGGTTATGTCTTCCCCTCCATCCCATCTCAAACCATTATTGTCCCCCTTCACTTCATCCAGGTGGACCACCTTCTGGGATATTTTCTGGACATTTTCAACCTCAATTACAAATAACTTTAAATTCAGAGCTGCTGTGTGTATCCCTCAAAAGGAAGAAAGAAAACAGCATGCAACAAAATTACACTGGTTGAAAAGGATGGCATGGGTTTGATCTGACACTCCTTTCATGTGATCAGGCCCAGGAAAGTTAGACATAATACTTATCCCCCATCCCCGCCCCACCCCCCACAAAAAGTTATCCACCTGCTTTATTTTCATATTCGTTACAGGAAACAAGAACTCATCCCTACCCATAGTTCCATAGACAGCCTCTCCATCATTAGTTCATGTTTCACACTGAACAGGGCTCTTCTTCAATTCTGTTCTTCAGACGATGAGGGTGTGCACCATAAGCTATTCATCTCTAGGCCTAACAGGTGGCCAGAGAGTGGCTCCAAGTTACATATGAACAGTGCTTAGATGCGTGGACTTGAGACAGGAAGCCCTTTATTTATCATTCAGATCGCACAGCATGAACTGCTTTCAAAAGATCTTTCCACCAGTGACCACACAGTTGGTGCTGACCTCTGCTAACACTTGCTGGTGAATTTCCCATAAGAATGACCCTGTGTGGCTGCTGTGCAACCTTCCTGGTGTGGCACTCAGCACTTTCATGGTCTTTTGCAAGTCAAATGCCGACTTCGGTTCAAAGAGCAGAAAGCGGACCAGATGGTTGGAGAAAGTCTGGTTGGTGCATATCAAAGCACTGGCATAGGAAACAATGGTAAGACAGCAGAGACGGTACCCACCCCTTCCTCAGATCCAGTCTGAGAGCATTGTGGTGGTTGGAATATGCTTGGTGCAGGAAGCGGCATAATTAGATGGTGCAGCCTTATTGGAGGAAGTGTATCACTTCGGGAGTAGGTTTTGAGACTCTCCTCCTAGAAACCTGGGAGCCAGTCTGTTCCTAGCTGCCTCTGGAACAAGGTGTAGAATTCTCAGTTCCTCCAGCACCATGCCTGCCTGAAAACTGGCATTCTTCCCACCATGATGATAATGTTCTAACCCTCTGAACCTGTAAGCCAGTCAAATGAAATGTCCTTTATAAGAGTATCCTTGGTCATGGTGTCTCTTCACAGCAATGAAAACCCTAACTAAGACAAGCACCTACCTGTGGATGGTCTCCCCATGCTGAAAACAACTCCAATAAAACCTTACTTGGTGTTGTTTGCCTTTCATTGTGTTTATAATGATTTAGTAAGAAAACAAAAAAACAAAAACAACAACAAAAAAAATAGCACGGGTTGGTGTCCATACAAGCATGAGCTCTAGGGATTAGTCACAATGAAGGATGGATGGATCCAGCGATGAGAAGACAAGAACAGTGAGGACAGATATCCCATTGTCCACCCCAATGTCTCTTTGTGCCACAAAGAATTTCAAGAAGACTAAGAATTCCAAATTCAAAGTAGGTCTTCCAGGTTGGTACAAAGGATTATTTGTTAAGGTGGATGGGTAGAAATGACTGTATTCACTCCATGATTGCTTATGACTTGTAAGTATTTACATGAGGCTTGCTATTGCACTATGATCCTGGAACTCAGTCACTTTAGGGGAGAACCTGATATTATATACTTGTTAACACTGCCTCTCAGTCTTCAAACAAAAATTCTTGTTCTTCAATTACCTATACATGTTATCTTCTGAGAGTGGCCACTCCATCCACACTGTCTTGACCAGCTATTCAAATATGAGCTAGCCTTTCTCTGCTTTCTTTATGTTATCTACAGAGTTTGTATATTTTTTTCTCATCCATTGGTTCCCTAAGCCAAACTCTATGCTTGTTGGAAACAAAGATTTTGTATTCTTGCTTCAAATTGCTGTACTTATGTCTAGAAGCAGTGTTCAGCAAATCCCTGCTTAACAAAAGACTAATGGAAGGTAGAATATAATAAATAAATCATTAAATAGAATATATTTTTATATTTTCCTTTTAACATATTTTCCTTTAACACATATTTCTGTGATCATATTCATAAGTGTGTGTATATCTATATGTGTATGTGCATACAAAACTGTGTGCACATGCATTTAATAACCAAAGGTTGATGTTGGGAATATCCTTCCACTTTATCCTCTGATGAAATATCTCTCAGTCAAACCAAGAGTGCACTGGTTGGCTAGTCTAGGCAGCTGGCTTGCTCTGGGGATCCCTTGAATCAGTCTTCTCAAGTTATAGTTAAAGGAGGGTGCCATACCTGCCCAGCATTTATTTGGGTTCTGGTGATCTAAAACCTGGTCATCCTTGATCATCAAATGCTTTAACCACTGAGCCAACTCAACACACTTGCTTTTATATTTTTACATAATAATAAAAATGTAATATTGAATATAATGTTTGTCCAAGGTCAGCGCACAATCTTCTCCCATTTTTGTCCAGGTCAATCTTGTAGTCAGTTAATAATAATTACACTATAGACAATTACTGTAATGATAGAGAGTGGGAGAGAGAGAGAGAGAGAGAGAGAGAGAGACTGAGAAAGAAGAAGAAGAAGAAGAAGGAGGAGGAGGAGGAGGAGGAGGAGGAGGAGGACGAGGACAAGGACGAGGAGGAGAGGGAGAGAGGGAAGGAAGGAAGGAAGGAAGGAAGGAAGGAAGAAAGAAAGAAAGGAAGGAAGGAAGGAAGGAAGAAAGAAAGAAAGAAAGAAAGAAAGAAAGAAAGAAAGAAAGAAAGAAAGAAAGATGGTTGAGACAAAACTTATTTATCTGTATTGTGTTAAGCAAAATTCAACCACAATGGTTCACACATTTTCTTCCTTGTGAAGAATATTGTGGAAAGATTCTAAGAGCCAGACATCCAGGAAGTATGCTGTTAGACAATATATGATAGGGTACCCATCAAAGGACATCTCAAGCCAGAAAGATTATCTTTTAAATGAATGTCCTAGAAATTCTTCCCCCACAGAAAACTCAAGCAGTAGCTGGATCATGGCAAATAGAAGCTGCAATTTTATTCCACACATAAGGACAGGAGAGATCAGATAGAGCCAGCTGCAGAATGTTAGAAGTTATACCCGTGTATCAGGATGGCTTGGGTCTAGCTTTGACCAAAAGGTGATATGCAGAATAACACATAGTTTGTGAATATTTCAATGAGAATCCACATCTGTGCCAAAGGAAGTAGCAATAGTGTGTGTGTGTGTGTGTATGTGTGTGTGTCTGTGTGTGTATATATGTGTGTGTAATTTAAATGAAGTTCCAGTTATAGCACCTGGAGTGATAACGCTCTCCCCAAAAGCCATAGACTATCAAACAAAAATCTGAATGCTAAATATGGGAACCCCTCTTTGGAGTTATTGGTTAGAGGATTTTTGCCTTTGTTGTCTACCAGAATTTTAAGGTGTGGCCCCATTGCTAAAGAATTCTCATACTTTAGACATAGGACTTGGAAGAATTGAGCTGAAATTGTTCTGGAATCCTCATTCCTGAGGATAAGCTCTCCTAGAACCCAAAGCTACTATACAAGGAGCCAAGGGAGAAAAGCAATTAATCATCCATCTCTAAAGCCTGTGAAGCACAACAATGACCTGTAAGGCAAGGTGTGATACTAACACTTAGACCTCGGCAGTAATCAACAGCCATAGAATCTGATTTATGGTCTGCTCAATAGGAAATAATTCGTGCCTGGTACTGTGATCCTACCTGTGGCTAGCAAAGTCATGTAGCCTAGAAAAGAACCTACTACTGTTTTGCTTCTAAACCAAATCTCAAACACTGTCTAAAAATTAATATTTAATATTTTAATAATTTTAATAATGTATTTAATTAAATATTAATCCTTGTACCCACAGACAACTGTAGTTCTCACCCCATGTTGAAGCTTCTCCTTATAGAAGACAGACAACATCACAGAAATCCTCAACTGGTCCAACTACATATAATAACTGACTGCGGGGTACACATCACCAAGTGATATATCTATAACAAAATCCCTACACTTATGTCTCAGATTGGGTCCAATGTGAATAAAGCAGATATTATCAATCATGTATATATGTTTAAAGTGATTTTTATCTCTCTTTTTTTCCTTTATATACAAGGACTATAATCACTTACTCCCATCATTTTTCCTAAGATTTATTTTAATTTTTATTTAGGTGTATTTTTTGTAGTCTCAACAGGTATACACACACAAACCTGAGCAAAACCCAGTGAGTAAAACTGTTGTTGCATGCAGTAAGTGCATGTTGGCAGTAAGTGTATGTTGGACTTGCTTACGAAAGGGCCAAGATGTATTTTCCAAAGTGATATTTTCCCATGCTCATGAGCTGTATGTGACAGTTCTATGGCATGTTTGCCTCACAACCTACCAGTAGTATTGAGACTTTTTTTCTCATTTGCATTATCTGTTCTCATATTCTACGGATGATATTTACAGTATTTCTTTAAGATATGTTCAAATAAGTGATCTTAATTGCCCTGTAGGATCTGACTCAAGTCTCAGATTCCAAGAGAGATCTCATTTCATAACAAAACTTCAGTAACTTGTTTCTGCCTTATAATAATTGTTACAGCCTTGCCCTTCACTATTTTCTGTGATGTGAGTCATTGAAAGCACTTTTAAAACTTTAAGTGACAAGTTCAAATGGCCCTTAACTGAAGACCAGAGTCAATAATTTCAAACCTAAGTGTTAAAGCACCCTCTGTTTACCCTTTGGAAATGCTAAGAACTCAGTTCCCTTTGGGTATCTGGGGCAGTTGTCTGCCAGTGGTTCATGAGAAAATTCAACCCATCATTTGGAAAAATTCAAAGGTTCCCTTCCTAATCGAAGCAATACTTCTTGACATAAGAAGGGAAGCAGCATTAAAAAATGAGAATGTTAACGCTTTATAAGAGGGGGAACTTTTGAAGTCCCAACTTTGAAACATCGAGAGCATTTCAGTTCTATCCAACACAATTCACTTGATGCTACCCAGTCCCTACCACATAAATTACCCTTCAGCTCTCTTTCTTATAAGGCTTATCTCAATTAAGCTGTTTTCCCCTGACTTTGAACTTTTTGAGCAAAGAAAAAGAGAGATAAAGTCTGTGGGTTTCTTTTATAATAAGTTATGTTCTTTCTCAATGAATTTTCCATGACATCTGTTTAGGAAAATCTCAGAATATACCAAAATGAGATAATAACGGGGTTTTAGATTTATCAAAGGCTGCCTTACCCTCGTGCACAAATGAGCCTAGTTGCCATTGTATGGGAGGACTTAGGTATGCTCAGAGGCATAGTCAGTAGAAGAGAACTGCTTCTAATGACAACAACAACAATAAAAATCCCTGAATTCTCACCAAAACTCGGAGCCATCAAAGCTTAGCCATACTGATAAGATTATCGGTTTCATTCTTCTGTGACCATTGTCTGAACTTAACAAGGTCGAGTTGGACTTGAAAACACATTTAAAGAAGGTTCATCACGACAACATGCTCTTTGAGGATGCTGCTGTTTAGGTTCATGAAGACGATGCTTTACTGTGAAACTATTGTAGTAGGTCTCCATGTCCTGACTCAGAACCTGATTGGAGCAGAGCTGAGAATCCCCAGTAAGAGTGTGACACGGAGCTTTTCAGTCAAGTGTGTGTCCTGGCTGGTGCTAACAGTATCAGACAATTTGGAGAAATACATGTTTTGCTCTCTAGATGTTATCAAATGCTACTTAATTTGCTGTTATATAGGAATTCTGCAGAGTAGCAGATGTATAATCTGAGCAGTGACTTTGAGGTGGCATAAGCTTTTCCATCTCTGTGGTCACATTAACGGCATGTTATCTGATTTTGATTTTAACCAAAAGTTCTCTGAACATTCCAAAAGTGCTAACTGTTAGGGATATTTGAAAATACCCGTATGTATAGAGTAGAATCCCATCACCATCTGAAGTTTCAATTTCTACAGTTTCAAGTAACCTGGTCAGTCACTGTTTAAAAATATTAAATGGAAGAGCTGGTGTTTAGTGTCGTTGACAGCATGCATGCCTGGCATGTGTAATACACAGGGCTCAGTGCCCAGCACCACCTAAACTGGGGTTAGTTGTATGCACCTTCAACATATCATTCAGGAAATATATTCAGGGCATTCAAAAGTTTATATCTACCTAAGCTACATAAGACCACATTTCAAAATATTAAATAGAAAAATGTCATAAATATGAAATTTGCAAGATACTGTCATTCTAAGTGGGATAATAGTAGTCAGTTAAGAACATTTTTAGACCTGTGAGAAACAGTTGGGGAGAAGTGGAGCATAGAAAAATACTAAATAGCAAATATTATAGCAATTCTTTTTGAAAAAATCATATTTGCTTTGTAGGGGTGTATATGCCGTGACACATGTCAGAGGAATGAGGACAACTTCCTGGAGTCAGTTCTCTAGTTGCTCTATGTGGGACCTAGGGATCAAACTCAGGTCATAAGGCTTGGCAGATATTGCCTTTATCAGTAAGCTCACCTCACTGCTCCTGCCCTATTACTGCATGTCTTATCATACAATATTGCAGGCCTTACACATAACTTCTTTCTAAGGCTTGAATTTGCATCCAAGATTCTATTTTTCAACTGATTTCAAGTGAACCGTGCATCTTTCTACTAGATTGTACTTCTTTAAAGCAGCAATTCACTTTGTGGGATGATCATTTAAAGTTAAAGCTTTGTTAATGTTCCTTCTCTATTTGCTTATGTTATTACATGTAATTATCTAGATAAAACAGATGCTCAGCAACTATTTTGAAAGGGTTAACATGACTATTTTTGATAGAATGATTTACTGGGCTTTATTAAATATAATGTGGAGAAGTTGAAAATGAGAGCCTATCTCAAAATATTAAGTAGAAAATGGCATACATATGAAATTTACCAAATACTGTAATGCAAACTCTTCACTTTTCTCATGACAAAACTCAAGAAGTTAAGTGACTAGGTTTCTAGAGTCAGTTTCTGGCAGAATTGTGCCAGGTACCCAGGTCTGTAGAGTATAGGCTAGGCACAATATCCATTACATCTCTGCCACACCATCTCCAGAATGGGTGTCTTACATTCAAGACTCAAAAGTAGAAAAAGATGATGGGCTCAGTCATTAAGAATTCCTACAGAGAACTGGAGTTTAGTTTCTAATAGTTCAAGATAGCTTGTAACTACAGTTCCAGGGGATCCAATGCTCTCTTCTGACTTCTTTGGGTACTACACACATGTGGGCATAAACTCACAAACATATGTATGACAGCATAACCGTAGTGCTCTGAGTGGCTGAGCTATAGTGAGTATATTGGATTTCTTATGAAATACATGAATAGTTTTGTCTTTCTGCAACTAAATACTTAAAATAGTCATCTGAATTAGGGAAACATTTATTTGTCCTATGGTCTTTGGATTCTTAGCCCATGGCTGCTTTGCAGCTATGTTTTGGGTTTGTGACTTTGTAAAATTGTCAGAAAGTTTCAGAAGGAGCCTCCACTTCACAGTGCTTGGAAAGCAATGAGAGAGATAAGGACCTATGATTCACTTCAAAGACATACCCATAATGACCTAACTTCCTTTTCTCTAAGCTCCACCTCCTAAAGCCTCCACTCCCTCCCAGTGGGACTCTCATCAAAACTTTAACACATGGATCTTTGAGGGAAACCATCAAAACCAACACACTCTTCATAGAAAGTACAGAAATCCAAGTGCACAGATATAAAGTATGCCCAGCTACAATTAGTATTCAATGAGGAGCTTAATATTTAAACCAAAGACTTCCTTGCTTAGTGCAGGCATGTTTTGTCTCACAAGATAGCTATTTAACGTTTTTTACATGTTGTGCTATTTATTTATTAACTTAAAAAATTTATAAAAGATTTTTAAATTCTTTTCTTGGTTATTTTATTTTTTTTACATTTCAAATGTTATCCCCTTCCCAGTCTCCCCTCTGCAAACCCTCCTATCCTATTCCTATCCCCCCCTCCTTTGCCTCTAAAAGGGTGCTCCCCACACTCACCCACCCACTGCTGCCTCACCACTCTAGCATCTCCCTATCCTGGGTTATCAAGCCTCCACAACCAAGGGCTTCCCCTCCCACTGAGATCAGATAAAGCAATCCTCTGCTACATATGTAGCTGGAGCCATGGACCCATTCATGTGTACTCTTTGGTTAGTGGTTTAGCCTCTGGGAGCTCTGGGCATGGGAGAGGGGTCCAACTAGTTGATATTGTTCTTTCTATGAGGTTGCAATTCCCTTCAGCTCCTTCAATCCTTCCCCTAACTCTTCCATTGGGGTCGCCAGGCTCAGTCCAATGGTTGGTTATGAGTATCTGCATCTGTCTTAGTCAGATGCTATCAGAGCCTCTCAGAGGACAGTTATACCAGGTTCCTGTCAGCAAGCACTTCTTGGCATCAGCAATAGTGTTGGGATTTGGTGTCTGCAGATGGGATGAATCCCACTCACCTATCTCAAAATTTTTATCCCAGAATTGTTTCTGTCTAAAGGAAATTCAGGGACAGAACATTGAGCCGAGACTGAAGGAAAGGCCAACCTTGGGATCTATCCATTTATTAACTTTATAGCACTCACATTTCCACAATTGTCTCTTTCTGTTCAGCTTGAAGTATACACTGTCTAATCCTCCAAAGGGCCCAGGTCAAAATTTCCAGCACACAAATGGCAGCTCACACCCATCTGCTATTCAGTTTCCATGAGTTCCAAGACCATCTTTTTGCCTCTACAAAAGTGAGAAATATACATGATAAATACACAAGCAAACAAAAGGCACATACACATAAATTTTAATTAAAAAAAAATTCTAGAATCAACAACTACTACGTAGAAATGTTCGGTGTTTGGTGCCTTGACCTCTGATCACAAGTCCATTATTCTAAGGACCATATCACCTTCCTTGTCTTAGATAATTTTTAAAAAATCCATGAGCCCACCACTTTATGTCCTTATATGACCTAGTTATGTCTCCTCTTTTGCTATGATGGCTAAAGGCCTTCTTCCGGCTGATCCTGACCCCTCCTCTATCTTTTTCTGAATTCATGTTTTTAAGTTGCAGGAAACAGTACTATCATCAGGAACAATGACTTAAAGCCAACATCTAAAAACCTTTCTTTTTACAATGTCTTCCCAGACTTTGTTTTTTTTTTCCCTAGATATTAAAGGGGTTGGTTTTTGTTTTAATTTTTGTCTTTTCACTCCTTAAAATAGCTAAAAGTAAAAACGATTGGGAAAAATATGTTATGACCAATCTCCCAATTCTAATCCTCATTACTTGACCAGAGCCAATGGCAATATGAACTAACAACTTTTAAACTGTGTTCTGCTGAAAGAAATTTTTGAAAGTGATGTGAAAGGCTTACCATTCACCTCTTTTGAAATGGCCCATGGTGAAATTCTGTCTGTGAAGTTTGTTACTAGTTCAGTCTAGCACAGGGAAACGGTGCACAGGGAAGACTCCTGAAATGGAGCCGAACAGTTCCTTGCTATGGAGATCAAAGGCGATTTCACAAGTGGGCACCTGAAATAATATGAAGAGAGTGATTAATGCATTCTCGCCCTTGTGTTTCCCATTTAGCCCTCAACCCCCACATTATCTCCTTACTGAAACTTATGGGTATCACCGAAATGGCAGGAGCTTTTAAAAAAAGGATTTTCTATAACAAATAAAAGGTTGTACAGTTGCCAAATATTGAACAAGCTCCTAGAAAATGTTCTGGTTTAGTTCAACTCAAAATTTGGCCCAAGATGAGAGAATTTGTTTGATTGTTGGTTCCTTGTTTTTATGAACCTGCAGCAGGTTCGAAAATAGAGCTTGATCCCATGAGACAACCTTGGATTGTTCTTTCTGTGTTTTTAAATCGGGACCCTTGATTAGGAATAAGAGTTCCGCACCCTTTTTGATCCATCTTTGTTGTTTTTCCTTTCTCCCTTTCTTTATAACCATTAGCACCTACTCTAATATAGCTGGATGCCCAAAGCACTACTGCTGTCTATCAGCTATTCATAATTTTTCAGACTTATTCATTTTATTCCACATGCATGTGTGTGTGTGCATGCACATGTGTATGTACGTGTGTGTGTGTGTGTGTGTGTGTGTGTGTGTGTATGATGCAAATGCCAGGTGCTCATGGAGGTCAGAAGACGGCATTAAACACCCTTCCATAAGACCCAAATTCAAGTCTCAGAGCCCATGTCCAGTACCTCACAACCGCATGCAGTTTTAGTTTCATGGAATCTGGTATTGTATTTTTAACATATTCACTCCTCCCTTAACTTCTCTCAAGTTTGCTCACTCTCCCTTTCCCATCAACTTTGTGCCCTGCCTCCCCCCCCCACCACACACACACCCTTTAAAATTAACCCACTAAGTCAAATCTATGCTGCTTATAGACTCTTGACCAACTTCGACTGGAACTTTGTTGAACTACCAGGGACCATACCTTAAAGTGCATCTTGGTCTCCGAGTTCCTGTTGATTGCTAATATGTCGTAGCTTGGATAGAGCTTTTTGCCCATCTCAGCTCTCCATGTTGTGATTTTGTCTAGCCTCTGCTTTCACTGGTGTATGTAGTTCAAACTGCTGTGAATTTGTAAAAGCAATTGCCCCACTGTCTATAAAACATGATGTCCTGGTAGCCACCCACCAACAATGGATCGTACTCTCTTTCCACCTCTTCTGTAATAGCTCCTGAGACTTGGGAGGAGGGCATATGCTATAAATATGCTGATTAGGGTAGAGCATTCCATACTCTAGTTTCTTATCTTTTCCAGTTCTTGTCTATGTATTAATCACTGTCTACTGAGGAAAGAAAAAACTTCCTATGAGGTTTGGGAGATATATTAATCTATGAGTACAGCAATAAGTGACTAAAATAATACTATTTGTTGAAAAGACTGTCACTGAGTTTTACACAGGTATTTTTGTTGTTTACTTGTAGATAACGTCTTGTATTCTATTGATGTATGTATCTCTCTAATGATATTCCACTGGTACTGATATCTTTCCAATTATGTCACTCTTTTGATGACTATCTATATAATAAAGAGCAACAGAAAGAATGGTCCCTATTATCTTCTCTTTCAAAATTGTTTTAGCTGGTACCAAGTTTTAAACTAAGTTTTGGACCACTTTCAAATCAGTGAAAACACTAGTCAAAATCTTCTCATAGATAGTAATTATGGATAATTACGGAGTAGACAGTGGCCTTTGATTTCATGTGATTGAATTTAGAACAACGACAAAACAAATAATAACAGAAGTGAACATGGTACTGTTCTATTTTTCCAGATAAGAAATGAGAAGAGATGCCTATAGCCATGGATGCTCTTCTCTATGTACACAGTCTAAGAACCTTGTAACAACTAAAAGGAGAAAGATACATACCTATACCACAATATTTTAACACAGAAAATGCATTTCTTAAGGAAACACACTGTCTTCTGCTAGTTTGTGGTTAAGTATCCCAGGCAAGTATCCATAACTATTCCTTTTAACTTCCATTTATACAACATGTCTCTCTCTAGGCAAGATGCTAATAGCTAGAATTCATTCCACATTAATCATTGGTGTTCAATTTTGAGTCATGTATGGACTCACGAGGGATTTATCTTTGCATATTTCAGCTATTGAGTATTCCAGATACATATCACAGAAATCAGTCTAACCTGAATCTTGTGAATTCATTTGTGTTACTCTCCTCAATAGATCCAAATACATAGGTCTTTATCTACATTAGAGACTTGTTAAAAATCTCAATACTTAACTGAAAATATGTGATCAGAAACACTGAGGAAATGTCAGTGACCTCACCACATGCTAATTTTTCAGATTAACAGCTTCTGAATCCTGCATTTTAATGGGGATTTTAAGATATGAAATCCTCAGCAAGGAAACACAATTCTAAAAACTTAAATCAACAATAAAGCTTCCAAACAAAGAAAACTCAAATCACCTGTAAGCTGAATTCTATGTTCACATCATTTTGATTTCAAAAATGTACATTCAATGTAACACTTGGTATATTTCACAGAAGAGAATTTGGGTCAGAGAAAGATGATGTACTAAGTCGACAACTTTGTTTTGAAACTTGTTCCCTATTCTTGAGCAAACACCAGACCATCAATATCAGTGTGAGATTTCCTGCAATCCAAGGAACTGCACAGTGCAGTCTCCCAGGATGAATAATCACTGGCTTCCAGATGCAAATTTTTGGAGGACAAATTTTTTCTTTCCTAGCACTTCATTAAAAAAAAAAAAAACAAACAAAAAACTTCTTTCTCATTTTTACCTTTAGTATCTTTCTTGTCAGGCCTGTGGCTTCCCCCCTGCCCCACCCCACACTGACCACAGATTACTTGTCCAAGTGAGGTCTCCCACACAAAGGTCAGTCTACATATTCAAGAAGTATGACAGAAAGTGACTGGTTACCTCTTAGAAATAGTAGCATGGAAGGCTGTATCCACTACTGCTTATATTTAAAGACAGTGACATGACTGTACATAAGGCTAGCCCAACACCATGTCCTTATCCACATTCAAATATGAGATTCCTCAGATGATACACACAAGGCTAGAAACAGGAGCTCACACATTTAAGTACATTGTCAAAATACACAAACATACAGGGTATGTTGCAAGAGTTGCAAAGTAGAGAAGATTACTAATGTCTTAGGCTCTGGAAGTATTATTTTGCAAGATTTACCGCAATAGTTTCTTTTTACTAAGGGCAATTTGCCTCCCAGGGACCATTTGGCCAAGCTTACAGACATTTTTGGTTGTCATAGTTGAGACAGAGTCAGTGTGGTGGGGCAATTTACTCTCACTTAGTACGAAGAGGTCAAGAATGCTCCTAAACGTCACACAAAGCAGAGGACTCCTACCTTCATAAAGAAGTTAATTTTTAACTCCAAATGTAAATAAAGGCCAACAGTGGGGAAACCACTTTAGAAATATAAATTGTGTAGGCATACAGATGAACTTAAGAAGGTCTGTGTCAATGACTGAGTTTATTGCAGGGGAGGGGTGGGGGGGAAATATCAGATATCTCTAGTTAAGAAGGGGACATTCTTGATAGCTCACTTCTCTGGCATATCAGTGAATACATTCCAAGATTTCTACTGCCACATCATAAAAATATACTCCTCATTTTATTTCCTGGGTGATTAAGGGTGAGAGAGTTGTGAGTTGTCTCAATAAATTCCAGAAGACACCAGTAACTAGATCATTTTAGAAAAATCAGCAAACTTGTCAGAAACTTTCCCTTTTTGGCAAAACCAAAAGCCTGCAAATGAGTCTGCTTTCAAGCTGATATGTAATGTTATTTTAATGAGACTTTGACGTCTCCCTCTAAGTCATGAAGGAGTTACCATGTTGGAAAGCTATAAACATAATGCAATAAAATCAACATTATTTTTAATTACTTCCTCTCCGCATTATCACATGCATGTAGAGGAAAAGAAAAATATGTCCAAAGAATCATTTACAGTTTCAAATGGCTTTCTGCTATCCCCATTTCTCATTCTATGGTATTTCTACATGGAGAGAAAATAAATTGAGAAATAAATATAAGAGGAGATGATCTATTATCTAACATACATCCTTGAAACTATATAATAAGCTTATCTTTATCTTTCCTTGGTAATATCATTCCTTCCAGGTATGACTGTTAAAATGAAGACCAGACCTGCAGAGCTAGTCTCTAACTGTGAAGTTTTCCTTCACTATAGTCCGGATGTATATAAACACTGAGGCTGCATCAAGAGTAATTCTAGGAACTCATCCAATTTGATCTGTTTCCAAAAGTAAAAATTCACAGTATTAAAGACACGAAGCTAAAGATGTCAATCTCTACAAATTAGTATAAAAACATTTAAAATCAAGACTCTAATTGGCACTAAATACTGGAAGGTGCTAAAAACACATACATCAATGAATTTGGGTTAAAATATGTCCATGAATGGCTCCCTGTGAAGTGATAACTTTTGTATAATATGACTCGTGTGTGTGTGTGTGTGTGTGTGTGTGTGTGTGTGTTATATGCAAGTGGTGTGGAATATGTGTATGTGCACATATGTGTGCAAGTATGTATAGTGTGTGTGGGTGTCCATGTGTGCTGAGAACTCAGGGATGTGTGTATGGAAGGTAAAACCTATAGGGTGGGTGGTTCCAGTCTCTGTTGTGTGAGTGTATGCATGGTTTTTAACAAGGGATATGTGGAGAAAAATATGTGCATGACAATCTTCTATCAACCTACCATGCATTGTCTGTCTGTCTGTCTGTCTGTCTGTCTGTCTTCTATGTACTTATCTACTTAACTCTTTTGCATGGACGCAGCAGAAAGTGTAAGCAAACAAATATCCTTAGCTGTCTTTAGTCAGACTATGTTAAATGTGTATCAGGCAAGCAGGGTTGTGTTTTAGGCCATTTTGAAGAACCCCTTTCTCCAGACTGTCCTGTAGAAATTGGCATCATTTCTTACTGCATGAAGAGGCTTAGGCCCCGGTGGGTAGAGACGGTGGGCGGGGCCTTGGGATAGAATAGCATGTAGTTGCTCTTTCTAAGATTGTATTGACAGGAACTTTTAAAACCAGCTAAAATTGACCCTTCTAACTGCTTTGCCATTTTTACAGATAGTGAAATCTCCTGTTGAACTACTACATGTGTTTATGAATGGAGAAAGCTATAACCTCCTGGTAAAGTCCAATAATTAAAGATAAACCTAACCCCTATGTGCAAATGCCATGTGGAACCCCATGGAACTAGGTGAGTTTTCCTCCATAGATGCTTCAGAGTGTCCCTTAATTCCTGACCCTAAGTCAGAAACAAAATGGGATTCTGGAAGATACCCGTCATAACTGAAGCTGTTAATGTACCCCCAGGTTTGCTTTATCCTACAGCTTTTCTCTTCTTTTTCTCTCAAGAATTTTGCCCTTCTATACTATAAGAGGGAATCCTTCTCCCCTAGACACACTATCCTGGAGGAGTCACTAACTCACATCTACCTAGTTTCCCCTCTTTCACTGACTCTTTAAACTTTGAAATCTGTTATTCCTTGCCCTGTCTATAGCAACTGTCCTCATCACGAAGGTCTTACAAAATGTTTACCGACTTGGAGAGGAATGTTGAGAATTTCAACATTTAGACAATATCTAATTGTTTATACATATGTGATTGTATGGTAGAAGACAAGGGGCCTGGAGAGATGGCTCAGCAGTTAAGGCTACATATTGTACTTGCACAGGACCCAAGTTCAGTTCAGGTCTCAGAACCCACATCATACAGCCTACAACCTTCTGTGACTCCTGCTCCCAGGAAAGCAGGTGTCCTCCCTGTACACCTGTACTCACATGCAAATACCTACACACAGATGCACACACATGCACATACTTCTTTAAAAAAAGACAGAAGAAAAATAATTTATGTGCATTTATTCATAATTTTCATATATAATGTTCCACAACACCCCCAAATACATTAAATGAAATGCCTTTCTTTTGAAAGCTCTTTCACAGACTTGATACTGTTCTAAGGTTATCCATTAAAATTAGTATAAGTATAGTATTAGTATATACTTATATTACATATAAGTATATAACAGCAATTAAAGGGGGAAAGAGGATATGAATTTGAAAGATCAGGAGAAATTTATGGAGGAGTTTGGAAGGAGAAAAGTGAAGGGAGCAATTATGTTATTATTTTATAATCTCAAAAATAATTTTTAAAAATAACAGTAGAATTTGAGCCAATTTTAGCATTTCTTCAATATATTCCTAAGATCATTTGATCCAAAACTGCAAGGATACTCTTGAGTTTTGTTGTCTTGTTAGAATACAAGAAAGGAGTGGGCTACCTTGAAAAATGGTTGTGATCTATTTGGAAATAATGGCTTCAAAATCTGACGAAAACAACTTTTTCATCATTTTTTACATTGGAAAGCTAATATTAGTAATATTTATATTTGAGATCTAAATAAAAATAACATCCATCTAAAAAATAATCTACCCAGCATTAAGAACTCTTATGAGTCACTTTTAAATTTTTTCCATCTGGTCATTTCTAAGAAAAAGCTATTCAGGATTTCCAAGTAACTAATATATCAAGCTAGGTAAATTCTACACACACACACACACACACACACACACACACACACACACACACACACACACGCACGCCCTACCAGAGGGAGTAAATATACTTTTTAGTTTCAAAGAAGTAGGTTTTTCTCCACCAATTCTGTCACAACTCTTGGGCTCATTTGTAACTGAGTTCATGAAAGTAGATGAGCCGTGGCTATAACGGCTATGTTAGATCTGTAGTTTCTGTGACAGCCTTGGTCAAAGCCAGGACTGGTGGCAATATGAAAGACTAGCTGTACGAACAATTGTTAACCACTGATTACCTCTACTACCTTGATGATTATAAACACAGATGTGACATTACTTTCTTTTTTACTTATATCATTCAACACACTTAGGACATTGGTTGTATAAAGAAAAATACTACTCCTTGATTATCCTTTATACTCTTGTTTGTTAGGAATAAATTGTAGAAAATGCATATCACAATCAGTGCTGGAATTCCTTATCTCTAATATGGCTTCCCCTCCCCCTCTCATCTACTCACTCATGCAGTGGTGGCCTCATTATTACAACAGTGGTTCTCAGCCTCCCTAACTCTGCGACCCTTTAATACAGTTCTTCATGTAGGCAACCCCTGTGAAAGGTTTGTTTAGCCCCAATGGGGTTGAGACCCACAGGATGAGAACCACTAACTGTTAAGGTGTCAGGTAAGATGAAGCTAAGCTAAAAGATTTTTACCATCACTGCCATCTTATCACAGAAGATCCTCATCCCAGGTCAATGCACTCACCCTTTCTGAGGTTTATACTTGGGGGGTTTCACTGAGTAGTAGACAATGGCCAGATCCAGTGAAACTTTCTTTCTTTCTTTTTTTTTTTCCAGGTAGTTACACCTGCCCCTCAGTTCATGCTTTTATTTATTTATTTTTTTATTAATTACTCCATTCGCTTACATCTCAAATGATATCTCCTTTCTAGGTTACCTCTCCACAACCTCCCCTTCCCATTCTCCCTCTCGCCCCTTCCCTTTCCCTCTATGAGGGTGTTCCTCCACCCACCCACCTGCCCCACTGCTTGAGCATTCCCCTAGGCTGGGGCATCAAACCACAGGAACAAAGGCCTCCCCTCCTACTGATGTCAGACAAGGGTATCCTCTGCTACATCTGGAGCCATGGATCCCTCCATGCACACTCCTTGGTTGGTGGTCTAGTCCCTGGTAGCTCTGGGTGATCTGGCCCCCAACATTGTTCTTCCTATGGGGTAGCAATCCCCTCTTTGCTCCTCCAAATCTTCCCCCAGCTCCCCCACAGGGGTCCCTGAGTTCACATTGAGCATCTGTATCTGCATCAGCATTGGTCAGGGGCTGACAGAACCTACCAGGGGACAGGAACCTACACCGGGTTCCTGTGAACAAGCACCTCCTTGCAACAGCAACAGTTTTGGGGTTTGGTGTCTTCAGACCAGATGGATCCCCAGGTAGGGCATCCCCTTCCCCGGATGACCCTTCCTTCAGTCTCTGCTCCATTTTTTTTTTGTCTCTGTCTTGCATTTGGACAGGAACATTTCTGGGTTAAAAACTTTGAGATGGGTAGGTGGCCCCATCCCTAGACTCGGGGCCATGGCTACCTACTGGAGGTGGTCTCTACAGGTTCTATCTCCCCTTCACCGTGCATTTCTGCTAAAGCCATTCCAGTTGGGTCCTGGGAGCCTCTCGCTTCCCTGGCATCTAGTCCTCTCCAATACCTGATTTTGCCCCTTCCTGCTCCCCCACACACACCTCCTCTCTCCTTCTCAGATCCCCCCTCCCTCCACCTCTTGCGATCATCCTTTCCCCACCTCTATACAGGACTGAAGCATCCACACCCTGGTCTTCCTTGCTCCTAAGCTCCATATGGTCTGTGGGTTGTATTGTGGACATTCTGAGGTTTTGAGCTAATTAGCCCAGTGAAACTTTCTTAGATGTTGCTGAGCCTCTTTCTGATTTCTTTTCTAATGAAAAGGTAATATACCTGGGGTTTCCTTGGGCAGTAGACAATGTTCAGATCCAGTGAAACCTGCTTAGATGTTGCTAGGGTCTTTTTATGGTTCCTTTTGTAAGGAGTACAATCAGTTCATCTCCACCGGGGTTAAATCTGTAGACTCTACTTTTACCTTCAAGGGAACCAAGATCAACCGAAGCATCACTAAAAGGTTACGATGAGTTTTGTTGCATATATTCTTAAAATATAACCCTTTCTTTTTCAATGCACATTGCATACCACAGTTGCAGGACACATAGTTCTCTACCTCCTAGAGGGACCTAATCACTTAGACTCCATTTGCTCATCCAAGACAGATTCTTCCTGGCTTGGTCTCTCTCCTGCCTTCCGTTTTTCTAAAAGGAAACCAAAAGTTAAGTGATAAATGATAAATAAATCATTTGGGGGAACAATGACATTGTTCAACTCTTTCCTTCCGTTTTCTTTATTGACCCCCCAAACCTATTGAGGCTTCAGAGTTCTTAGTGAGTGAGGAATTAGGGAAGCAAAGAGTCTGGATCTCACCTGCAAATTTCCAAGTCAAGGGTTGGCTGGGGGGAAAAAAATAGTTTGCTCTGAACATAGAGAGAGGTAGCATCAGTGTGTACTCTAGAGATGACAGAAAAGGAATGGGCCACCTCGAAAGAAGCCAACGTGGAAACTGTCTGCCAGGGTTGAGAGAAAAGATAAAGAAGCTACAAGGGATGGCTCCAGAAGCAGGAGACCAGATAGATACCACAGATGGTGAAGACCATTGACTCATCAGTGAATCGTACTTGCAATAAGGAAAACATTTGGACAATGCTGAGCATCGGATTTCAACTTCACCAACTGGCAAATCATTCTTAAATCCCTATTTCTCCTACCTGATCCTACATCATCAAGCTGGATGCAAGAAACAGCATGCTGAGTAAGGCAAAGTGAAAATAAAGGGGTATTTGTTTGCTTGTTTGTTTGTTTGTTTTGGTTGGTTGGTTGGTTTTGTTTTTTAGCATATTGAGGTTTTAGCATCCTGACATCCACATCAGGAATGGACAGGGCATTTGCATGCTAGTTCTGTGCACAAATTAGAGATTATAGCGAGATTTTTGCCTGTTGGGAAAGTCAGAATATTCAACACATAACTTTAACACACTGTTGTTATTTTGTTTTGTGAAGTATAGCTATTTCACATTTTTTATTACAAGGCACGGAGTATTCAATCAAGGACTTTTCAGTTTTCAAGCATTGTTATAAAATATTGATATAGAAGACAAATAGGATAGCTTGGTTTTGATATGCTCTTCATTATCTTATAATTAGTATGAGAATTTTATAGGTATATTCAATGAAATATGGCATAGCCACTTCCCATTTACTCTTTCCAAGTGCTCCCAGACCTTCCCCACCACAACCACTGTCAAATTTCATGTATTTTCCTTCCTTCCTTCCTTCCTTCCTTCCTTCCTTCCTTCCTTCCTTCCTTCTTTCCCTTCCTCCCTCCTTCCTTTCTTCTTTCCTTCCTTCCTTTCTTCCTCCCCCCCCTTTTTGAAATTGGGTTTCTCTTCATTCTCTTGACCCTCTGGGCTTCTCTCCTGTCCCCTCCCTCTATATCTGATCCTGTTCCTTTCCCCTCCCCCTACCACTCTCCTCCCCAACCCAGTTCCCTCCCTTCCTCTGCCTCCAGTGATTATTTCCATCCCCCTTCTAAGTGAGGTTGAAGCCTCCTCACTCAGGCATTTCTGCTTGATACACTTCATACAGTCTATAGGTTGTATCCTAGGTATTCCAACCTTTTTGGCTAATATCCATGTATCAGTGAGTACATATCATACATGTCCTTTTAGGTCTGAGTTACCTCACTCAGGATGGTATTTTCTACTTCCATCCATTTTGCCTGCGGAATTCATGATGTCCTTGTTTTTAATAGCTGAATAGTAAGTATTCCATTGTGTAAATGAACCACATTTTCTGTATCCATTCTTTGGTTGAGGGACATCTGAGTTGTTTCCAGCTTTGGCCATTATAAATAAGGCTACTGTGAACATGCCTGGGGAATGGGGGAGGTACCATAGACCCAGGAGGTGAAACACTCTTGGGACTCATTGGGAGTGATGCCCAACATTAGGGAAAAGGGAACTTGAAGTGTCCAACTCCAGTAATAGACAGGACCTCAAGTAGAGAGACAGATTACTAACACACAGTCAAAATTCCTGGCCCAGAATTGTTCCTTTCTAAAAAGAACTGAAGGGAGAAAAATGGAGAAAAGACTGAAGGAAAGGAGGTACAAATATCATATGTGGGGACACCAAGGTCTGACACTACTATGCTATGATGTGCTTACAGACAGGAACTTGGCATGGTTGTCCTCAGAAAAGAGAATCTACCAGCTAACTGAGAGAGAAGCAGATAATTACACATAGCCATTGGACTGAAGTCAGGGACCCCTGTGGTTGAATTAGAGGAACAAAGGATTGAAGAGGCTGAAAGGAAGAGCGACCCCTTAGGAAGACTAGCAGTCTCAACTAACCAGGACCCCAGGAAGCTCCCAGAGACTGAGCCACTAACCAGGACCATACACGGGCTGATCCAAGGCCCCTGGCACACATGTAGCAGAGATCTGCCTAGTCAGGCCTAAGTGGGAGAAGTTGCACTTAGTCCTTGAGAGACTTGAGGCCCCAGGCAAGGGGGAGACCTAGTGGGTGGGAGCACCCTCTAGGGGGCAAGAGGTCAGAGGAATGGGATGAAGAACTGTTGGATGGAGGACAGAGGGGGATCAACAACTGGAATGTAAATAAATAAAAATAAGAAAGAGAGAGAGAGAGAGAGAGAGAGAGAGAGAGAGAGAGAGAAAGAAAGTTGGCTTTCTCATTTCTCTCTTTAGTCCGGCTGCCCTGAAGCTTGCTCTCTAGACTAGACTGGCATTGAACTCTCAGAGAACCACCTATCTCGGCTGTGCTTATCAAATCCCAAGCATTATATGAGTTAACTCTAGATGGAAGATACAATCAAATTTAATTGTTAAAAACCCAATGACAAAAAAGGAAGGATGAAGAAAGAAGGGAGAAAGGAAGAAAGGAAGGAAGGATGATAGGCTTTAGAAAGCAGTAGAAAGAAGGAAAAATAAGGTTTACAGCTGAGATTCCAATACGCTTAAAAATTATTATTTTTCAACAACCTACTAAGTCTGTTTAGCACTGTCTATATGTACACAGGTGGGGATCCTCCCTAAGAGCACAGGCAACTTCTGAACAAGAATAATTTTCATCCCCCACTGGCTATCAGCTAGCAATGGAACCTCAGCTAGGGGTGGGAGTTAGTAAGCCTGCCCACAATCCTTTGCTGGAATTTGATTGGCTTGGTCCTGTGCAGGTCTTGTGCAGGCAACCAAGGCTGTTGTGAGGTCAAGAGTATGGTGGCCTGATGATGTTCAGAAGACAGTATTCACAGCACTCCTTACTGCTTTCATGTCTTACACTTTTTTTTTGCTGTTCTCTCTTCTGTCATATTCCCTAAGCCTTGATGTGGGGACTTGGGCAAGAAAAGATGCATTTTATTTTGTCGTGTTTTATATTGTCTTGTTTACAGTATTGCCAACTGTGAAGGATAATTAATCCTGAAATGATCTTTTTAAAATGTTAGCATTTTCTTATAATAAGTAAAATTGTAATAATTTAGGATCTCTTTATTGCTGGAATAATTTAACATCTTTCTTCCTGCATGTTTACTATTTATATTTGCTCACTTAACAAACTGGCTATCACATCAAGCAGGGAACCTTTTATTGTCACACAAATTTGCAGAAAGTCACAAGAAAAGACAAGGCCTTCTTGCATTTATACGATTATTTCTATATCCTCTACTTTGTCAGTATTATTTGACAGGGTGTACCTATGTACTAAAACTTGCTTCAAACTTTCCATAGAACACAAGGTGGCTTTGAAGTCACCAACTTACTGACTCAGTTTTCTGAATGCTGAGATTATTATGTAAAGTTTTAACTAAAATTTTTAAGTGTGTTGGAATTTCAGATATTAACGTTAGTTTCCCTTTTGAATTCGACTCTTGGGGGAAAATAACTTTCTTTCCTTCTTGCTTTGTTTCTTTCTTCTTTTCTTCTTTTTTTTTGTCATTGGGTTCTAACATTGAAACGTCTGGTTGTTTCTTCCATCTGGAGTTTATTTGTATAAGACTCAGAATGTGATAAGCATGGGTTGAGTACACAGAAATGTCTGGGGAAACCCACTGTTTCTATGACTACATCACTTCTAATCAATACTTACATCCTAGTTTAAAATCACAATTGTCCTCACCATCCACCAAAAGGTAAAGTGTCTTTCAATAATAAATGTTCTTTTATTCATTTTCCCCCTTTTTTCTTGGCGACAACCTGTCCCTACGACAATTTACACCCCATCTATTGTCAGGGATGCAAATGGTTCTACGGTTTGTTAATGTCCAAGAAAGGCCCTCACCTCTGAATCATTTTTTCCCCAAACATAAATCCCTAGGCCAACAAAGAAAAGTGGTATTTTTCCATCTCCATAATTCCTGTTATTTTAAGTCTATCCTTTAACCAAAGTGGCTTTGTGTTTCTTTTTCCTTGATAACTCACAGGTTCAAATGTAAGAATTTATTATTATAAGGAACAATTATGAGGTTCAAAGCACGCTGTGTGCATTCCATGCTTCCAGCTTCTGGTACTGATATACGGAATGAAATACTTGTGGTTTGCCTGCTCGCATGAAATGGGTGAGCTCCAAGTGTTGGTGGTGAAAGGCTTAATGAATGTCTGCCTTCGTCAGACCCAACGGGGACCTAGTATCATGGGAGGTCGCCCAAGTGCTGTATTGCAGCATCTCAAAAACAAACTTTGACCATTTCACTTATTCATTCCAGCTATTCTTCAGGATCAACAGTGGCAACCACCGAAGGGAGGGAAATGGCTTTGCTGGTTTTATGCTTTAAACACCATCCCAGGGTTTAAGATGTCAAGATATCTTTTTTTTTTCCACTGAACTAGACAAACAACTGACCTTTTTGAGCAGCTCTGACATTTTACTTCTTCAGGGCCATGTGTTCAGCATTTTGATAACTCTCCACTCATAAAATATCTCTAATTTAATGAGATAGTGCATCCTCTTAGCAAAAGGAAAAGTAAAATTCAAAGCAAAAACGGGGCACTTTATTTTTTAAAACAAGTATTTATTTTTGTTTCCTGTGCGGGCACTTTGTCTGCGTGTAAGTATGTACACCGTGTGCATGCACTGCCTACAGGACCAGAAAAGTGTCCCCTAGCACTGGAGTTACACATGGTTGTGAGTTGCTGTAAGGGAGCTGGGAACCAACTCAGAGCCCCTGCAAGCACATCGGCTACTCTTTACTGTTGATCCATCTCCCCAGCCTTCCTTTCCTTTTTACTATTTACTTATTTTTAATTTAAAAAATAGGAGTACTTAGTAACTCTGTTCCTGTCTTGTTTCCTTAGTAGTAGAACACCTGTGTTTTCCTATATAATATTTGTAACTTTAAAATGAGTACACATGTTTTAGCTACAGTGTACATACATCCCACTGCAAAGCTAAAGAAGAATTCATTTTGAGGTGGAAATTCACTTAAAGTGAATTTCTTTATTAACATAGAACAAGTATTGTGTACATTATATAGTGAATATTTAGTAGTGCAGTTGAACACATGAGTAACCTGTGACCTGTGTATTCTACTTTAAACATCTCAATACTTTTTGATGATTTGAACATTTATATCTTGCAGAGTTCAGCCATGTCAATAATAGTTCATAGATCCTAAAGGTATACTATATACCATACCAGATGTTAATTAATCCATCCAATTACTCATTTCTCTGCCATTTGTTATGACAGAGATTGCACATAGACACCCAACCCATTGCATTCTGATACTACTCATACATACAAAATGATAATTCATATCATTTTCCCCAATACCATCTAGTTCAAAGTGGTTAATAAAATGTTGGTCAGAAATGTCAGTCGTGACCATGAGGATCAGATCCTAGCAGAATCACACCAATATCCCTAGTCTCTTTTCATGAATGTCTCTAACATGGAAAAGGTTTGAAAGCCTATATAAAGTAGAACTATACATTGGAAAGAACCAGATTGCTTGAAGAAACACATAAGGTGATCTGTCCAAGAAGGTGCATTTCTAACTACAATCTAATCTGACGATAGGCATGAATGATGCTGATTTCCTATCAGAGATTATAGGGTGTAATTTGTTACAGTACCTAATACCATTCTAACTAATTGAAAAATCAGTGCTTTGAAGTGGGCACTTACAGAACAGATAATACTAATGAGAAGTGATTCGAAGAGCCAATGGGTTAAAGTAATGGAGTCCCCGTTCGTGTCATTTCATTGAATAATAAATGATGGGAGACAAGAGCACAGTAAAAACATAAAGAACATCATGTGACCCTCTGACTCTTAGAGCATCATGTGCTTATTAACTCCTCTGACTCTTAGATACATGGCTGAAAGAACATTGCCTAGGTGAGCATTAGCCTCCTTTAACAATCCACTATAAAAGAAGGGACAAACGTGAACCAAACCTCTTTGTTTTTAAGTAAATATCAGGAGAGATCTGTACATCAACTTTTCAGGTTGATAAACCCCACTGCCTCTATACTCTGAGCAACAGAGATAAGTAGGAAAAGACCTGGGCAGACATGATAATCAGTGAAAACAAAAATAAAAACACAACTCTAAAAAAGACTAGTTTGAGGATATGATCTTAAATTATTATTTTAGCTGGTTCCTAGGGGTTGGGATTGCACTGCATAGCAGTGGGCAAAGAGGCAAGAAATGATCAGATAAGAGAATTACTGTTAGGAGAAATTCAAACATGGCTGGCTCTTGGCCCATAAAATCAACTGTGAATAAAACAATTGGTAGGTATATTGGTTTTACATAAAATCAAGTTGGTAATGACTGGTTTCTACATTTTAAAATTAGTGTCAGGTTCCCCAAATTTCAGCAGAATGGATCACACTACTAAAAGTTTCCTCATGAAGAAGAGCACATACCATGACCAGGAGGAGTCATGGGCTTCCAAGCATCAGCAAGGGCAAGTGTCTGTGATTTGTAGCTGGAGAATAGAAAACACAGATTGGCAGTTGGGGAAACAGAATAGGAAAGAGGCACGTAGCTCTTTATCAAACTTCTTCATTCGTCTTCTGTCCCAAGCACACTGGTAAGCTGCATTTCCCATCTTACTCTCATAACTGAGAAAAATTTCCATGAATTATGAATGAAAGTGACATTTACTCCTCCAGGCCTGGTCCATCCATCATACACTCAAGATTTTTACTCCCTTTGTCCTTACATACTAACTGAATAGATAAAACATCGGGACCAGTAAGAGGAGAGATAGAGAGCAGAAGATGCCTGGGTCGCTCAGAGGTCACTGGTAACTGTTTGTTAACACCTGAAGGGAATAAGAAAAAAAATTATTTAGTTAGAATTGGGTTTTATTTTTATTTTTAATAAGCTGTATTTGGCAGGAAGATGATCCTATTTCCTAATCCAATAACTGGCCCAACTTGAGACCCAGCCCATGGGCAAGAACCAATCCCTGACACTGTTAATGATACCCTTGTTATGCTTACAGACAGATGCCTAACATAACTGTCCTCTGAGAGGCTTTAGCCAGCAGCTGGCAGAAACAGATGCAGATACCCGCAGACACACATAGGATGGAGATTAGGAGTCCGTATGGAAGAGTTGGGGGAGGGATTGAAGGCCCTGAAGGGGACAGGAACCCAACAATGTCAACTAACCTTGACCCCCTGGGAGCTTTCAGAGTCTGAGTCTAAAGAGCACAGGCTGAACCAAGGCCCCTGGCACATATGTAGCCAAGGGCTGCCTTGTCCTGCCTCGGTGGGAAAGGCTGTGCCTAATTCTGCAGAGGAGAAGGGGGATGGGAGGAGAGACACTGTGAGGAAGAGAACAGGAGGGAGCAGCATTTGAGATGTTAATTAACTTATTTATTTATCTATCTATCTATTTATTTATTTATTTATTTATTTATTTATTTTGTAAATACAAAGGAACAAGGAACCTGAAAAAAAAAAGTCAAAGGACACGGAAGAGGAAGACAGGACAGTGCAGAACATTGTATCATCTGTGGCTGCTAGCTTTGAGGTGGAAGGAAGGAATAGATAGAACCCAAGGGTTGGAGAAGGCCTCTGGAAACAGAGACAAGAAAAGGAAATGGACTCCCCCCCTCCTAGAAAGCCCCCAAGAGGAGGGGGTAATGTTGCCAACACCTTGATTTTAGCCCAGAAAGAATCACTTCAGATTTCTAACCTGCAGAACTATAAAATGATAAATATGGATTATTCAAGCCACTTATTTTATGGCAATTTGCTACAGCAGCAATCGAAAACTAATGCACCATCACTCTCAAAACATGTTAGGTTGAAGCTCAATGGTGATTTAAAAATCCCTCCTGCACCCCCGTCCTTCTATCAAAGCAACCCTTCAGTCTGCTTTCTGATAGTACTGATAAAACTCTACAAAACATACAATGGCTACTCTCCAGCAAGGTCTGAACTTTGGAGGGGAAGAAAGATTATGGTTAATGCATAAATCTTTACCAGATGGAAGTTCAGTCTAGACTAGAGTGCAGGCAAATTATCATTCTGGCCAGCGAATGACAGTATAGAGTTCTCTTAGTTGACCTTCCAACATTCCAGAGCCTTCCTTTATCTGATTTCAATTTATTTTTTTTTCAAAAGTGAGAAAGAGTCTAAGATGGAGGAATCAAGCTCTGAGATATCTCAGCTACACTCAAGATGAAACGAGACTTCCTCTAGCTTGATTTTCTCTGTCCAGAGTGGAAGGAGATACACGAACTGCTCTTGCAAATCCCCCTGTGCCCTAAGTTGCTTCAAAGGAGCCAGTATTTCTCTGACATTATCAGAAAAAAAAAACAGGCTATTCAGAAACAAATCTTTTTATGCTTTGTGTTTTCCTATAGCTATTATTATAGGGATTAATATGTAACAACAAAGAAAGATGACAGTTGTGGATAATGATAAATTGATCCCAACACTTACTACAGATTTTTTTTAATATTAATCATCAAGTACTTACAATTAATGCAATAACCTAAATATTCTTTTTTATACAGGATCACCACATAACCACGGCTGGTCTGGAAGTTGTTGTGTAGATCAAGCACCCCCACACCCACGGAGATGCTCATGCCTCTGCCACAAGTACTGGAATTAAAGGTAGGCACACAACACATGCTGCCACACCTAAACTTTTATCTCGGGGACACACACACACACACACAAATGATAAAAGACCTTTGACTGATCAGGATAGCTCACTTCGTTAGAATCATACCTATGGGGTCAATCATGGAGTAAGAAAAGAAAGGTTTGCATACAAGATTTAAAAGTAAGTGGAGCTCTCAAGAGCTGGCTCAACTTGAAAGCACTTTTTGCCCTTGCAGGGGGCTTTGGCTTGGTTCCTAGCACCCATGTGTCAGTTTACAATCTTCTGTTCTGGCTTCCACTGAAGTCATGCGGTGCACATCCATACATGCAGGCAAACATTAACACACACACACACACACACACACACACATATATATATATGTATATATATATATGTATATATATATACATATATATATATGCAAAGATAGTAGGGCACAAAACCCTCATCTACAGAAATATAATAAAGGTCTTTCTGTTGAGTGGGACTCTGCCTCACAGTTGTAGAAAGACAATTGGGGTATAGCTGTGACTTACAATAGAAAAATAAGTGCTTTGTACGAGGATAAGCATACAGGAGGAACTGGGCACGGGATAGGGAGACTGACAACACCGTGGTCCTCATAAGAGTCTATAAGCCCATCATTCATTAGCAAGTGTCCCTTGATACCTTAGGAAAGTGTGCAGGTTAGAGAGAACGTTAAACATTTTCAGCCCTGGGAAAAGCTAGCTGGTGTCCTAGCTGGTGACAGATAGATAGATGACTAGCTATCATATAACTGATAATGTTTTCTTTTCTTTTTTCTTTTCTCTTCTTTTCTATTTTCTTTCTTTCTTTTTTTTATATGGTCTTTAATCGTTTTTTACAGTCCAGTCGTTATCCCCCTCCTGGTCTGCCCTAAGAGAGTTCCTCATTCCATTCATCGCCCTCCCCCCCACTCACTCTTCCCCCCATCTTCAAGAGGAAGTTTTACACACACACACACACACACACATACACACACACACACACACACACACACACACACACACACACACACACACACACACACCCCCCACATGCACCAGGCCTCCCCACTCCCTGGGGCTGCAAGTCACTCGAGAGTAAGGTGCACCTTCTCTCTCTGAGGCCAGACCAGCCAGTCTTCTGCTGTATATGTGTTGGAGGGCTGCATATCAGCTAGTTTTTCTGCCTGGTTGGTGGCTCAGTGTCTGAGAGATCTCAGGGGTCCAGGTTAGTTGAGACTATTGGTCTTCATATAGGGTAGCCCTCCTCCTCAGCTTCTTCCAGACTTTCCTAATTCAACCACAGGTGTTCTCAGCTTGATAATGCTTTCTTAAGACTTCTCTGTACCTGGAGTTGGAGAAATGGCTAAGTGGGTCAATAGCCATTCTTCCACTGTGAAAGTTCAGCACCCATACAGAAGCTTGTAACCCCAGTCCAAATGGCTGTGACACCATCTTCTGGTCCCTAAAGGACCTTCACACACGAGTCACAAACAAAGGACACACAAACGGAAAAACAAAAAGACATCCTGTCATAGTAGTGATCCTTCATTCCATCACAGATTAACATGAACAAAATCCACATGGATATGGGGTGGGGTGGGGGAGACTTGAAAGTTCATCCACAGAGAACAATTCATATAAAATGCAGAGAGGCTCCCACATAGCTTCATTTTAAACCACCATTATGATAGCTTCCCCCCCCCCAGCCAAATTATCATTATCTACTAAATCCCACTGAATATGCAAAGTAAAGTTATTCATTAGCACCTTTTGGCGTTCTTCAAAATCTAATCTGCATGCTATTTAAAAGGTGAAGAGTTTTATTTTTATTTTCTATATTTTTTTTATTTACATTCCAGATGATTTCCCCTTTCTCATTTCCTCCCTCCCCGAAAGTCCCATAAGCCCCCTTCCCTCCCTCTGTTCCCCATTCAACCCCCTCTAGCTTCTCTGTCCTAATATTCCCCGGTGAGATTTTAAAAAAAATAGTCTAAAGCCTTCTATGAGGTTGGGTATACTATACACTACAGGTAAATTGTCAGTGCTCTGTAAACTCATTAAAATGAAGCTCTTTCTAGAAGATGGTGCCCATCCCTACAGTACTTCAGACACAAATATGTTTATGAAGTGTCTTCAAAGACCCTTTGGGGATGGGATGGCTCCCAACTCTATGACAGAAAGCAACAATCCAAACAACTCCCCACAGTAAAGCAATGGGCCCTTAAATATAGCTACAAGGTAGACGCGGTTACTCTTGTATATAAAGCTACAAGGTTGCTGTTGATATAAAAGTAGCTCCAGAGGAAAAGAGAAAACGGAAGTTCAACTATGCAAAACTCATCCATGGAAAGAAATCTTAATCGGGATCTCCAGCTCATGTGTCAGTGGACTTCCCCAGGCAATTTGTGCTGGATGTTTGGAGCACTTGATTTGATGATGTTTTGCAATTTCTCATCTATCTGCCTGTCTGTCTATCTGTCTGTCTGTCTGTCTGTCTGTCTGTCTGTCTGTCTGTCTACATAGCCCATCTATCATGTATCTCTCGATATTTATTTTTCTTTGCCTTGATTGATTTGCACCTAATCAACTTATTCATACAAAAAGGATAGTTATCATAAATCATTCTCCGAACCCTATAAAAAAGTACACTCCTTTGTATGAGATAAATAAAATATTATTGTCAGTGATTGACTATCACTCCTTTAACTCTGTAATGATCCTCTTGCTTGCTTGATTTCTATGAAAAAAAAAATGTATTTTGATCCTGTCCAAATTCAGATACCAAACCTATACTCTAGAGTTAAAGAAAGCAGTCATGTAAAGATTACAGAGGCCATTCTGATAGACTAGAACTATGCTATTTTAAATTTGGACTAGTTAAGCAAACACCCTCTTGTCACTGAATACACTATTAAACCGGTGCCTTGGCAAGAGCCTTTTTGTACTTTTCTGAAGATGCTCAGGGTCCAAACCTCTGAAGTATTAAACGAGCGGAGTAAATATGTTCCTTTGCAGCTTACATCCCAAGTCTAAATGTTTTCAAACATGTCAAACTCCCTTTCGTCACCATGCCCCACGGGTTCTGTGTAAACTCTGGCTGCCAAAGAACCTGGTTGAACTTGCCTTGGGAGGGGCCCGGTCCCTGGAGACTAACAAAGCTCAGAGTGGACCAGTCAGCAGCAGGGTGTCCTACAGCTATGGGACTCAGCTTGGCAGAGGAAGCCCTCAGTAGCAGGTGCATTATCTGCTGATGTCAACAGACAAGGACTGGGAATGTGTTGCCCTTGCTATTGCTACCTAATCTCGAACACCAGCTGTTCCATTTTATCTCTTTTCAAAGAAGGTCCATTAAGCTTCCCAGGAAACCCTTCCCTTCTTAAGAATCAAGTGTATAAACACGTCTATGGCTTCCTAGGTTTTGCTTCTACTGAAGCTATGTTTCCCCATCAACTAAGTGTCCCCCGAGAAATCCAAAGGAAGCAACAAGGTGGTGATTTTCTTCTTGCTGTTGGTTTTTCTGTATAACTCTGTTTTACGTGTTCTCACCCTAAATGTAGGTCAGTTCTTTTAGCAAGAGAAAGTACTATCTATAGTTGAGTATGGTTCAACCAACGGTCATTTAAATGATCTATCTGAAGACTACCACAACATCAAAATACTCGTCCAGTACTCTTAGTAGTTGCTGACAACAGATTTTTAAACTTCCATGACAAAGTAGGAACTAAGATCTGATGAACATAATCATGGGTCACAGTAGTCTCCAGGCTTAAAAAGGAACTCTCTAGTGTTCCTTATTAACACTAATGTTACCTCTGAAGACTGTCCTTCCCTCTACCTGGGGTTAAGATGGGTAGGTACTGTGCTTCATCCCCTGGCAGTAACAAAGCTGCTTTAAAATAATGTCTATAGATGACTACGTTGGTAACTTCTTGTGGGATTGCCTCAGTTAAAGAGCTTGACCTTGCCCAAGGTCTGACCTTTTGCCAGGTTATGATGAAAAAAATGTGGTATAGGGCATGTTCATTACAATTCTGACCTTTGACCTTTTCTCAGGATGGACGACATGGTATAGGGCATATTCATCACATCCCAAATGGAGTCCATCCCACAGGTCTTCCGAGCTCCAGATGTGCCTGTGGAGCCCAATTAAGGCTATCCATTGTTTGACCTTCAACGTAACTTGACTTCTCCCTTGACAGTTGTTTATTTCAAGTGTTCACCATAGTGACAACCTTGACCTCTATATTTCATCTCATTACCTGCCTTCAAGGGAAGCAAAACTTGCCCACAAAGCTCCAATGACCTTTAGTCAGCTCTGAAATCATATACATACATACAATGTACACATAGAATACATCGTATTTATATATTTAGGAGTTTGTGAGTGTTTGTATGTGCACGCGCACACATACACACACACACACATGAGCATGCTGCAAGTGTACTTAAAGCAACTAAATAAAGATACCAGAGGCCATGAGTTTGGATTATTGGTTGGGGTGCATTGAAGGATTTGGAAGGAGGAACAGGAAAGGGGAAAGTGATATAATTATTTTTTAATTTCAAATAATAAAATGAAGTCATGCCTACATTTGAGGCAAGCACTCAGTCAAGCCCCTGTCTGAATGGGTGGCACACTAAGTCATAACCACAGGAAAGTCAGACAAGAATCACATCTACACCCCTCTTGGTAAACTTCACAACCCACTTAGAGAGGCATCATAAATACCTAGTCCACATGCCTGCCAGCTCCCAACTGAGGCTGCTGAACAAGAAGTAATCACCTCTATTTTTGGAGATGAGTTTCCCACACCAGATAGATCTCTACCAAACACATGTAGACATCTCTAAACCTCTCTAAACCTCCTATCTCCATTCTACCCAAATGAAAAGTATTAAATCCTGAATCACAGACCAGAAAGGATGTGGTTCACTCAGTAAAGGAACTGTACCTTCTGGATACTGACAGTTTACCTGGATGTACAACCTAACCCCACTCCAAGTGCTACCAGACACCAGCCAGCCTTTCTCTGGGTTCATAGAGATCTTGGACCTTGTGCACTTGAGTGTTTGACTTAAAGGTCCCTGTTTGAGTGTGTGTGGAGGGTGGAGGGAGGCTACACTTAGACATTCTCGAGGCTGAGAGCCCAGGTGTTGCTCCTACTGGCCATAAGCTAGCCATACTTCCCCTTGAGCTAGCTCTCCTGAGACTGGAGGTGTAGGACTTATTTAGGGTTCTGATGCTATTCAGGAAGTCCTGTCTGGGAGACGTAGAGACATCATCAGAATGGGAAGCAGGGCATATGACCGAGATGGTACATCCTTCAGATGGTATGGCCAGGGCCTGCCTGGTGGTGGCTAACGATTCTCCTGCAGAAGACAAGAATCCTTCCGATTGCCTAACAAGAGTCCTATCTGTCTTCTGACTCCACTCCAATCACCACCAGGGCCTAACCCTTCAGGTAGTCACCCAGACAACATCATTCCTGTTGTTCATTACTCTGTTCAGGAAGCCACTGATCACAGCCACACATGCACATGAACACCACAGTGGAGAAAGTCACCTAGCTTTCTCTTAACCCGAGGGCTGGTGGTTGGTTTTTAGGCTGTGTTGACTGATAATATTTATTTAGTATATCAATATAAGTTATCATTTGTATTGTGAGAAAAAGAACATTTACAGTGATGAGTAAGAAATGTCAAGTTCAGGGGGTTATACAGCTCTGAGATTTGTAAGAGGAACACACCGGTTTTAGGGAAAACACCGTTGGCTGTTTAAACAATTGGACACTTAATGGCAACCTACTTGAAAGCTGTTGGGTAAAAGTCAAGTTCGGAATTAGCTCAGTCCCAAATAGCCTTGCTGATGCTCTGTGTTTCGTAATGAAATTATAATTAAGGCCTCAATGGCAGTCAGTAATCATACTTTAAAATTACTTTATCATGAGATCTGTCCTCCTTGGCTGTGTTCTTCCAGGTTGCAGAGGTTCCCAGGGCTTCTACGATGCCTTCATTCACGTTTCAGGGCACTAACATCTAGATAATATACCCTGCCCATCTTGCTGGACTGGTTTGTGGACTCAAGTGTTGCCAGTCTAAGTCCATAGTGCTAGATCTTGCATTGATACAGTTAGAGATGCTCTCTTTCTCCTCACATACTAAGATTCCTCTCTGACTTCTTAATTCTCATCAGCCATGAATCACCCATTTCCTACCTGAAACCAACAGGATCCAATAGGATTTGTTCTGCCTTTGAACAAAACCATAGTCCCATCCAGAGACTCTGAGCAAATCATTTAATCTTTTGTCTAGCTTTATTTAAAAAAAAAATGCTAATTCCTGCTCGTCACCAATGACAACAATCTTTAATGGATTAGTTAAACAGCGAGAGTCTTTTTGTTATTTTGTCTTTTTTTTTTTTCCAGAGCTGAGGACCGAACCCAGGGCCTTGCGCTTGCTAGGCAAGCGCTCTACCACTGAGCTAAATCCCCAACCCCTCGAGAGTCTTTTTGAGGAAGTTAAATCAAGACAAAACCAAAATCCTACAAAAATCATTGTATGATTTAGTGACCATTTGCTACATGCCAGTTACCTCCCCTCAACACACACCACATACACACACACACACACACACACACACAGAGAGAGAGAGAGAGAGAGAGAGAGAGAGAGAGAGAGAGAGAGAGCAGATTTTTTAAAAAATCAAGTGACAAGAAGTTTTGCCACTTGACACTTAAAAATATATGATTTATAAGTAAGCAAGTCTTCAGAAAGAAGGCTTCTGGGTCAGATTCATTTTGATTCCTCCAAATCTTGTGTCTAGAATTTGTGATGTCTTCAGCAATAGGGACTTACCTTAGAATTCTGGAAGGCAGCCAAGGGCAAAAGCAATAGCTTATATTGTTTGGGGAATTGACTGGACCCCTGATCTACAACCTGAAAGGAGGTTTCTTATTCCTAGTAGTTATTTTGTTTTTATGTAGTCTATGACACTTGGCGGGGGGGGGAGATTATCGCATGAAAAGTCACGCATGGGGGAAATTTCTTTGGTTTCCAGCCCCTGTGTGAAGACCTACTGACTGTTGACAGAGGGAAGTCAGTCTTCCCTGGGGATGAGCCCCACAGCTGGTTATCTTATAGCAAGTTGTTAGTCATAAATATATACACATATGATAAACACTAAGTGGACTCATCAGGATATACATATTTATATACACATACACAAACACACACATAGACTTAAAGAAAAGGAGGCAATGAATTTGAGAGTCAGCAGTGGGTTATGGGAAGGATTGGAGTGAGGAGAGGGAGCAGGTGAAATTATGTAAATATATGTATATGAAATTAAAAACAATTAAAATTGGATTTCTGTTTGTTTTCTCTAACAGCATCCCATCTGCACTTTAGGATTACTTCCTTCTCCATCTTAAAACTGAAATCTGATTTCTGTTTGTTTTCTCTAACAGCATCCCATCTGCACTCTGGGATCACTTCCTTCTCCATCTTACTTGTCAATGTTGGTCTTTCCTTTCCATCTCTCTTTCCCGTACTTAGTTTTTCCATAGCCTGCGTTAAGCCATTGCAGCTTTGTAGCTTGCAGCTCATCCCACATTCTACTTAATTTTTCTCCTGGCTCTACTAAAACCTATCTACATAATTCTTCTTCTCTGATAGGCCTGGAGCTATCTGAAGAGCAGCTCCAGGTAAACATGTCTTACCTGTTTAAATGAGCTCTGGTTAATCATTGTAAAGATAACAAGACCTGACTGGTTTCTTGGAACAAAACCATTATCAAATCCATGATACAAAATGAAGGACATTGATGTGGGCAGTATGAGTGCAATCATGGTGGATTATATTCAAATATAATATTGTAAATAATTTAAAAATAATTTAAGCAAAATTTTAAGAAGCTTTTACAATATTTAATGTGTTTGTCATCATAGAAATATAATTCAAAACTACATTAAGATTCTACCTTACTCCAGTAATTTAGGCATGGTAGAACATGATTGTGATGCCAGAATATAAGTTATGGAAGCAGATGAATCAGGACTTCAAGGCCAACCTCAGCTATATAGCAAGTTCAAGGCCAGCCAGGGCCAAGTGAGACCCTATCTCAAAAGCAAAAAACAAAAAAAAAACCCACAACAACAACAACAAAAAAAACCCCAATATCTACCACTGGTCCTGATAGTTAACATCAAGAAGAACCACAACAGATAATGATACGGATTATAGGGATAAAAAAAAATGGGCTTCATTAGTAATAATGAAAATAATGACATTATTATGGAAATAAGTATGTAGATATCTCAAACAATTAAAACTGGAGCTGGCATAGAAGCCATCTGAACCCACGTGTGGATGGGATGTTTGCCTGAGGATGTATAGCTCAGCAGGTCTGTACACATGTTCCTTTTAGCTCTATTTGCAATAACCAGCTCCAAGTGTCAGCCTAGGGATCCACTAACAATTGCATGAAGAAAATAAAGAAGACATGAACACATAATCTCTCTCTCTCTCTCTCTCTCTCTCTCTCTCTCTCTCTCTCTCTCTCTCTCTTACACACACACACACACACACACACACACACACACACACACACACACACAGAGAGTGTATATACATATATACTAAGGGTATATACATGAAGGTATAAAGATGAATAAAATCATGTCTTATACAGAAAAATAGGTGGGACCTCATATTATTATATTGGGTAAATTCAGCCAAGCTCAGATTGACTAATATTTATTGTTTTCTCTCAGGAAAAAAAAAACCCTAAACTTTAAAATAAGTAAAACACAAAGGCATAGGGGGAATAGTTGAGGAAGAACAGGAACAACTGAGAGGTCAAAGCAGGAACAGATGAGGGTTGTTCAGAGTAAATAGGATACATGTGTGTGCTATAACTATTCAAAGATGCCATATTGAAACTCAGATTTTTATATAATAAATGGATGAAAATTACAAAGAAAACCAAGCCTGCTGATCTGAGGAGGACACCATCCAAAACTAAATAAAGGTAGGAAACAAAACCAAGAAGAATTAATAAATAAGGTGTATCTGAGCACAAATGAAGATTTAAATGGAAATTATTTAAAAATAGAGAATATGAGTTTGTAAAGAATTTACTATTTTTATTATGAGGAATCATGATCCACATGTCATAAAATCTACACTTTTAAATATGCATTTCAGAGTATTTTAGATTATTCACACTGTAGGTGACTACCACCACAGTCTAATTCCAGGGTGTTATCATTACCACGTAAAAAAATGGACATGTATCAATAGCCATTCTGGGAATGGGGAAGTGCCATAGTCAATGAACTGTGCGTTGCAAGTTTCAGGACTTGAGTTTGGTTCTTAGAACTCATATTTTTAAAAAATGTGCTAGTTTTGCTTATGACTCCAACATCAGTAGGCAACAACAGGTAGATAGATCCCCAGGGCTCGTTGACCACACCTCCTAGCTTACTTGCTGGGTTCCAAGCTGGGTCTCAAATAAAGTTGAAGAGTTCCTGAGGAATGGCGAGAGGAGGGAGGAGGGATGGAAGGAGAGAGGGGGAGGAGGGATGAAAGGAGAGAGGGGGAAGAATGAAGGAGGGAGGGAAGGAGGGAGGGAGGGAGGAGAGAGGGGAGGGAGGGAGGGAGAAGAAAGAGGGAGGAGAGAGGGAGGGAGGGAAGGAGAAAGGGGAGGGAGGAAGGGAGAAGAAAGAAGGAGGAGAGAGGGAGGGAGGGAGGGAAGGAGGGAGGGGAGGGAGGGAGGGAGGGAGAAGAGAGAGGGAGGGAGAGGAGGAAGGGGAAGGAGAGGGAGAGGGATAAGGGGAGAGGTAGAGAGAGCTGGAAGGAGACAGCTTATTTTTGCCACTCACCTAGTCTCTAGCAACTAAACCTCACAGTATGCCTTTGGCTATTCTGGATAATTTGCTTCCAAAGCTGTTGCTGCCATTGAAGTTGTTCTGTACCCGATGAACGTGCATGTAATACATATCTTCCTCTTCACCTGCACCAACCAAACCCCCTCCATGAGCGGCCCTGATGTTGTGGTCCTCTACATCAAGATTCAATGACACTCTTCCCCGACCCTTTCTCTGTGTGGTGGCAGCAAACAGAAAGTCCTCCAGAACACTCATGTGTTACTCATAGTTCCTAGCCGCTGGATCCAATGACCAAAGAAATGCTGAGATCATGAAGTTCCTACCATCATCACGGATAGCTGACTGATAAACTGAGAAATCCAAGGAGTTGTTGGGAATTAGTTGGAGGTGGGACCCAGATTGAGGAAACCAATGATCCATGCCAATAATCATGCTGTGGGGAATCTTTCTGGAATAAGCATTCCAACACCAGTGAGAGTTGAAGAGAGGGGTTATCACAGGTGGAATAAAAACCAGACTCCCCAAAATTTTCAATATCAGACCGAGTTTACATTGTCAGTTTATACTCTAAAACCACAAGGCAGGGTGGGTAAGCAATCAAGATTTTACAGAAGTGTACTCTAGAGTCAACAGGTTCTTTTTTATTATTATTAGATATTTTCTTTATTTACATTTCAAATGTTATCCCCTTTCCTCATTTTCCCTCTGAAAACACCCTATCCCATCACCCCCTCCCCCTGCTCACCAACCCACCCACTCCTGCTTCCCTGTTCTGGCATTCCCCTATACTGGGGCATCGAACCTTCTCAGGAACAAGGGCCTCTCCTCCCTTTGATGTCCAACAAGGCCATCTTCTGCTGCATATGCAGCTGGAGTCATGGGTCCCTCCATGTGTACATCTTTGGTTGGTGGTTTAGTTCCTGGGAGCTCTGAGGGTCCTGGTTGGTTCATATTGTTGTTCCTCCTAGGAGTCAACAAGTACTTAAGGACAATGATCCATTGTTCCTCTGGATGATTCTGTTTCAGGCGGCAAGTAAAGTCATACTTGGCAAACAGGCAGTAGGAAGTGTGCTTTAAGTAATTCCTAAATAAACCAGGCAATCGGTATCTGATAATTGTATCAGTGATAACCAGTACCTGTACAATCGGTGATCATCAGTGATTATCAGATAACGGTACCACTGATAATCACTTTTTATATTATTATCTTTTATTATTGGTATCTATGTTATATTATTATACTTCAATTCCAACATCCAGGCTGCTGAAGGAGAAAGACTGTGAGTTGGTGGCCAGCCTGACAGTCCAGACAACATAATAAGACCCTATTCTCAAACGATAAACACCAAAATCAAAGCAATTGACCTGATTATTATTGTGTGAAATATATTGCAAGTAGAGCAGCTTGATTAGAAACTTCTAATTCTGAATGTGGTACACTGTAGTAAACACTAGTATAAACTTAATACACTTAGGAAGTGTAACTTAGAAGCATCATAGCCATCGATTTTAAGACAATAAGGACCTTCAGCCAGTGAGTTCAGATAATTATCCTATTGATATTTAGATAGGTAGGTATTTAGAATGAAGAATACACACTCAACAGGTTATCAACCTCAACATGTCTAAGCCCTCACTCACAAATGAGAAAGAATCCCTACTATGTCTTTTTGTATCCACAAAGGAGACAAACACCCTTCATTTATTCTCAACACAGTCATGTGGTTTTGGAAAATGGCCAATTTATTCACACAAGTGTTCTTTTAACATGCACCCTAAAAGTTTGTTAATTAACTCATACTGTAATCATCCTTTGGAAGGCTTGTCAAGTCAGACATGGAGCTCTATAAAATTTAATATGATAATTGCTCTGTCTTGTGGATTATGTAGTTTGGAGGTGGATAAGTAAGAAAAAAATGTGTGTTGGAGAGCAGATTAGATCATGAGTTGCGAGAATGTTTAGATGATGAGAAATTTAAGCCATAATAAAATAAAAGCATTTCTAAGTGATTGATTTTATCTGATCAACCCTATGAATTCCTATATGATCATGGTACCTTTTTATCTAATAGAAACTCTGGAAATAATTTGTATACTCCACTGTCTACCATATGTACACAGAAATACCTGCATGTGAATTTGGACTTACTTCTTGGTCCTAATGAGAAACAGAGAAGCAGGGGGTGACAAAGGAACATAATGCTACCTGTGGAAAGCATTGCAAAGAGAACCTCTTTACCTGCTCCCTCTGATCAACTCTCATCTCCAATATCATCACTTAGCTGAAAAACAAACAGACCTATGATAAAGGAGATACCTCCATGTGTTTATTCATAGTGTATTGCTTCATGGAATCTACAGTGAATGATTTGGTGCTAGCATTCCTAATCAGAGCATATAAAAATACTATGTGATCTCTGCTCATTCTAATCTATCACTCAAATACTAATCCATGAAAGGTTTAATTAATCAGAATAAAGGTATGGGCAGTGAGATGGCTCTGATGTCCTGAGTTTATTTCCTGAGAGCCGCATGGGGAAAGTCGAAAGCCAAATCCTGCAAGTTTCCTCTGACCACATGTTTCCCATATAAAAATAAATAAATAAATAAATAAATAAATAGTATTCAAAATAAAGATAAAAGCAGTCTACATGAAAAGAAGTTAGATCTATGTAGTTGTCATGTGTATTGGTGCCTATTAGAAGAATACCTGGTGTTTGAGCCCACATCACAGTCATGAAGAACACTGATTATCCAGGCTGGATGTATCCTTCATCTTGATCTCATATAATATTACAGGCATGTATTATTCTCTGCATCTTACAGAGTGAGAGTGTTCCGAGTCACACATAATTAGATTAAGTCGTACAATGAGTACTCTGTGCCTTGTGGGAATTAACTGGCTAATTTTCTCAAATCACCAATGTGATAGGATCTATTTATTTTCATCCCTGTTTATATAAATAAAGAAATAAAAAGCAGAGACTCCTCATGTGTTCTTAGGTACAACAGCTGTTGATAGAACTGAGATTCCGACCCCAGAAGTCTGGCTGTGGAGCCTGTAGCTTTAAGACTTATATCAAGTAATCTGCGCAAAATCATGCCACTAAATTATACCATACTGCTTTAGGGCTCAGTTCAAACCACATTTTCTATGTATATCATCTTTGTTGATTTCAGAATCATTTATTTTTTTTCTTCTGGATTTCCTAGCAGTAGGTAAATGACAGATAGGAAGATAGATAGATAGATAAATAGATAGATAGATAGATAGATAGATAGATAGATAGATAGATAGATAGATAGATAGATAGATAGGTAGATAGATAGATAGATAATAGACAGACAGACAGATAAATAAATGATAGATAGATAGATAGATAGATAGATAGATAGATAGATAGATAGATAGATAGATAGATAATAGACAGACAGACAGATAAATAAATCATAGATAGATAGATAGATAGATAGATAGATAGATAGATAGATAGATAGATAATAGGTGAACGATAGACATGTGGATTACATATACATATGTAGATATGTATGCATATATACAATGATACATATATACACACATACAGATTTCATGAGTTAGAGAGTAAATTAATGAAATAATAAATGTATATAGTGATATAAATTATGTAATGAAGTAAATTAATGAGTATTACAAGAGTTAATGAGTAGGGGGATGAATTCTCTCATCCCTTTAGCATTTCATGGACATCCAAAACTCTTCAATTAAAGCCTTGTTACTTCTATTTCAATCCCTTTGTCTCTTCATCCACTGAAAGGAAAGACCCAGAAATCTGAGTATTGTGACTTGAATCTGAACTATAACCCGAATGTTCATTCATTAAAGGCTGGTCATCAGACTGCCCTTCATCTTGGGAGACTAATGAGGGCATGAAGCCACTGACTTAACTGATGCTGAATGCACTGATGGGCATAAAAGCTGATGATGGTGTTGCTAGGGATGGGGTAGGAAGTCAGAGTAAGCCCAGGGTGGAGGGCGTGGGTAACTAGGGGATTGCCTTAGAAGGCTGTCTCTTCTCTCTGGATCCCTTTCTGACATTTCTACTTCTTTTCATGCCTGCTATGAGGTGATCATCTCTTCTCCATCACACTGTCTGCCATCATGGGTTACCCAGGATAAGGAGCCAGCTGGCCATGAACCGAAACCATAAGCAAAACTACGTCCTCCCCTTTTAAAGTTAATTTCCTTGGGGATTCTGCCACAGACTTGACAACCTAGCACAGCTACTGTGACCATTCATCTCTGCCTTTTATAATCTCATTGAGCATGAACACATTCACAGACTTTTCCCTAAGAGGAGTTTGATAGAGACACGCTATTTCTTTGTTTAAAGTCCCTCAAAATTTCAACTGAAGGAAGCTCAGAACAAATGAGATGGACACCAGAAGACTAAGTTTATCATTCTTAAAATATCTAAGGGACTTTGGCATCATTAACATCCTTAAATCTCATCTTTAAAAATGCCGTCTGCAAATAAAACCCTTTATTAACTGAAAGGAGTAGCCACGGAAGTGTGAGGGTTGATGAAGTGAACAGTCCCATGAGACCTCAGCAGGGAGCCACCTGTAATATCCAGTCCTCACCTGGTAAGTAACTTACCTGAGGACATTTGAAAACTGTATCTATCCCATGTCTTATGCCTAATAAACATCCTCTGTAAGTTTTTTTTTTTAAAACATGGAAAATCAACTCCCTGTACCATGTGATTTTTACATTAGAAGTTGGTGGTAGAAGCAGATCTATTTTCATAAGGCAGTGTTTGAAGCCAATGTCACCACATGTATTGAAAGCCTGTTGAAAGTGGGCTTGGAATGGGTTAGGACTTAACATTCCTCTCCACCTGTTAGTATAAATATCAGCAATCAACTCAGGGATGGTGGTTACGCTGGAAGTATGAGTACCACAAAAGCTGGGATCATTATAGTGTTACCGGGCAGGCATCCTGGGGCCCTCAGTTAAGGACTCAATTCCTTAGTTTAATTTATTCATTTATTTTAAAACTCTCTATATTTTAATTCATGTGCATGTGTGTGCTTGCCTGAATGTATATCTGTGTACAACCTGCATACTGGCGCTGGCAGAATTCAGATAAAGATTTGGACCTCTGGAATCTGAGTGATGAGTGGTTATATGCACCAAGTAAGCACTGGTAACTGAACCATGGTCCTCTGCACCAGTGAATAGTAATGTTCTTAACTGCTGAGTCTCTCCAGTACCTTAAAACCTTAATGTGCTTTAAACAAAGGCACGCAAGGACACACACACACACACACACACACACACACACACACACACAGAGAGATATATATCCAACCCACGGTAGCATTTATATGTTTGATTGGCTGGCTCCCTCTGATGTCTCTTTTCTTAGCTTGTATCTCCCCGTGCTTTCCTTTCCATGTCCCCCTCTGTATAAATTTCCTTTTCTTAATAAAGACAGCCATTCTTTGGACTAGGTCCCAATCTAATGGTTTCATTTTAATAAAACTCTTTTCTCAAATGTATTTAAACCTTGAGATACCTCAGTTAGGGTTTCAATATGTGACTCTTAGGGTACAGAATCTTGGGATATGAGCCTGTTAGCTACATTCATTGTGATGGGGAAGAATGGCAGGAGGTATGGATGTCATTTTCAGGTCAGTTCTATAAATGACTTATACACATATTCTTTTGTTCACCTTTCCATTTCCTCCTTCAGATGGACTTGAACAGAGATCAACTTCTGCAAAACTTCAAAGTTGTCTGTGAGAGCACAGGGTGGCTCTATCACGCCACCACCATCCCCCAACCCAGTCAGCATTTAAAGAGTAATCAGGACCCCAGAAATGTCCTCATAAAGCCGCAGTGTGAATAAGAAGTGAGCTCTGTTATTTTCAAGTTGAGCTTGCATAGTGAGTAGAAGTCAGACCATGTGTGCTTTACTTCAGGCGACTGATGATTAATAAACACAAAGTGTCCAAGGCTATGCTCAGTGTTGCAGAGAAGTAAGAAGCACGGTACCTGTTGTCAATACTGTTGGCAAAGCAGAGGACTGAGGGCTGAGGGATACCATGAGATTCAAACTCTCAGACAGACACTTCCTCCTTGCAGTTGTTAAAAAGGGTTGTCCCCTTGTAGTGTTTAGGTGTCTGGAAGAACCCAATGGACAAGGGAAGCTTTGCAATTCTATCAGCAGCAAAGATGTTACTAAGGGGAAATACAGATGCTCTTCTATTAGACTTCAGAACCAATGAACCTCAAGGAATCAGAATTCCCCAGAAGTTTTGTATTGTGAGAAGAAAACTGCTGAAGCCTGGTACCATTTGGAGGAGGCACCAGTCTCCCAGAAAAGATCTCATATCACACAGTCCTGACAACTCATATTACCACTTTTCAAGCCACATAGTGATAGATGGAGCTGTATCAGGATTTCATGATGGCACATAACTTTGGTCCTCTATTTAAGCCTAAACCTCATGCCAGAATCCTGCATATGAACTTGATGGGTCACTGGGACGCTATTGTTCCTTCTAATGTAACCATGTTGGGCAAATCTCCTTTCTCTGCTTTTTACTCTTCCCTGTCTCTTTAATTGACCTATTGTAGGACAGCCAGACCTAGCCTGGCAAGGCTGCCAGAATCCTGGTTTTGCCTCTAACAACCCTGGTAATGCTATGATTTTGGCTTGACTTTAAGAGGGTTCTAGACAGGGGAAGGATATCCCAGGAAGAGGATGGAGCACCATGAGCATAATGTCAAGTGTACAAAGAAGCCAGACATTGGTGATGTGTGGCCAAATGTCTTCCCAGCAGACATAAAGCATCCTTCTCCCCAGAAGTTCAGATAAATAGAGAACACGGCTGAACTCCACCCAATGTCAGCAAAGTCTCTTCGGTCTATACCGTAAGCTGGCTCACGAAAATGCCTTCCAGGCTCAAACTGGAGTAGAAAAGCACTTCCAAATTTCTCCTTGTATCTCTGGCCTTAAATATCTGTTGGGGATCCCCCGCCCCATACATACATACACCATGAGCATCTTTACTAGAGCTCGTAAAGGGGAAACAGGACTGAACTACAGTGCACTCCTCCATCCAGGCAGCTTTGATATTTTCAGTTTTACTTTCTTGTATTTCTGTGTGTTGTCTTATTTCTCACTCACATTAAGTCTTTGGGCTTTCATAAATCATTTACTAATTGGAATTTCTCCTTTATATTCATAGATAGGTAGGTAGGTAGGTAGGTAGGTAGGTAGGTAGGTAGATAGATAGATAGATAGATAGATAGATAGATAGATAGATAGATAGATAGATAGATAGACAGAGACAGACAGACAGATGGTAGGCAGGCAGGAAGACGACAGACAGATATACAGACACACAAAGAGACAGGCAGGCAGGCAGGCAGACAGACATACAGACAGACAGACAGACATGTAGATAGTGTAATGAGGGCCTTAGTTTTTGATTGCCAAATTAAACATCATCACCACCCTGCTGTGAGCCCATTGCTGCTTGAATTTAACTCAGTCCTTCAGCTTCCCTCTGCTTCCCTTGGCCATTCTTTAAAAGCTTCCAGCCAGTGTTTCCTGCAGTACTCAGTAACGTTACAGTAATGGTTTTTCCATTGAAAAATACCACAAGTGCAATATTTCCGATGGAAATACCACAAGGACATCATCTCCACCAAACATACCACAATGAGGTTGCATTTGTGGTATCTAAATTCTGAAATGAACGTGTAATGTTCATCTTGGATTCATTATAACCAGGGCCCCTACTTTCTGAAAGGCACTGAAACAGGGATGGAATTTTTATTTGTATTTTTTTTAAAAAATTCAATAAAAATAAAAGTTAGATGATGCCAAGATAATTTTGCACTTGCTTTCGTGTGTAAAATATAAATAGATTTAGCAAGGAAGAGGAAAAGGAAAAAATTTCATAAAAATGTGCAGAGAGGCTTAACAGCTGGAAAAGCAAGTGTGTCTGAGAGAGAGGGAGAGAGAGAGAGAGAGAGAGAGAGAGAGAGAGAGAGAGAGAGAGAGAGAGAGAGAGAGAGAGAGAGAGTTAAATGTCTCAGCAGCTGGGAAAGCAACAACCTGTAAAAACATTTAACATTTACAATCTTACAGCCACTTGATGGCTGGAAAACCAACTTCTCATAAAATGGATTTAACATTTTGGTCACTGGTGAAGACATTTAATGCATGCATGTTTATATACCTATGTTTATATTGCAGCCCTGTGGATTTCAGTGGGTTTTAATTGCTGTAAACTCAGCGAGACCATTTGAAACCCATCAGCTTATATAGAATTTTTCTACCACTGACAACAACACGGGTTTTGACACATACAGATTATTGTTAGATATCTTAAAAAGTATACCTAAAGTCTGGTTAATTCTAGTCTCATTATTAACTTTTGTTATTTGTAGCATGTCACAGATCTCAAGTGGCCTATTTTCAAAAGTCTCTTTCTTCCTTCCTCCTTCCTTCATTTCTTTCATTCTTTCTTTCTTTCTTTCTTTTTTAAATTTCCAATTGGAATCATTCTCTTCATTTTCCAGGAGTTTAAGACTAAGCTCTCAGATCCTGACCTGCCTGTAGGTTGGCAAGCAAAGTTATCTGTCAGGAGAGTCCCACATTTTCCATTCCCCTTGTTATGTCTTGAATCAGTTCAGTTGTGGAGAGTAACTATTGTTTTTCGTTTGGTTTTGTTTTGATTTCTGATTAACTCCAGGTAATGAACATGATTAGCAACTTAGTTCAAGAAGATTTAAATTTCCTCTTCCCACCCCTAGGAGCAAGGGATGAATAAAAAAGAAGTATGTGGATGTTTTAAAAGATGTACTTACAGCTTCTGACTTTAAAATCATCAGAATAAGTTATACTGAAAATAATTTAATCTATAACGCATAGCTCACCATTTTACACATAAGCAACCTTGGGGATGTGAATTGTCACATCTTGAAATCTAATGTGTCTACTTGTAAAATAACTTCAGCTGTTTGACTTTCTCACAGGGATTTAAGGGTTGGGTAGTAGAGTATATAGGAACGGATTTAGTGAATGAGAATGGACAATATTTAAAATACCAGTGTAAAACTGAATGACAGGCCTAAGATTGAAAAGTTTCACATGGCTCTGTTGTAAGTAAAAGATTTGTCAACATTGAAATCATTAAATGATGCATGTTTCTAGACCCCTCACTAAGTGGGCATTAGTGTGTGTTGTAGGCTTATGTATATATTCTAGAGTGTACATGTGTGTGTACACAGGTGCGCATGTAGGCAGCAGTCAACATCAAATGTTTTCTACTACTACTCTCTTTGATTTCCAAAATAGGGTCTTTCACTAAAGCGCCTAGAGACTTCAGCAATCGAACTAGACTAACTGGGCAGCAGTCGTCAGTCAGAGACAGTCCTGTCTCTTGCACCTCAGTAGCACAGGTATCACGGCGGGGGGGGGGGGTCAGTTTATTTGTTTGGTTGGTTTTTTCTTTGTTTTTCATATTATCTGAAATAGCTCCTCATCCTTGCAATGTGAATCCTTTCCTTGGGTGAAGGACTATCACCGGAACCTCAAGTAGAGAATTGGTTTTGTCCATTTGGAAGATCAAGGTTAGGAAGTCTGGAAAACATAAGAACAGAGCACACTGAAGCAGAATGCAGCTCATCTGAATCCAAGCAGTTATCTTCATCTGCCTCATTGCCTAGCCTAACTCCACAGGTATATCCTAGTAACACGTACACACAAAACCGTTCCGTCTTACTTAAGTTTGAGTTTTGTCTTGAGAAAGGAGTTATGTGTTGCTTCACTACAGTCTCAAATCCAAGGTGGAAGGGATAAAGACCTAGATTACCATCTTAACATTTCACTACAGCAAAGGAAGTGACATAATTTTCTTTTCTCCTCCTCCTTTACCTCCTCCTCATAGTCAGGGACAGCCATAATCGGACCCTGATAGGAGAGACAGACTCTTTAGTTCCAAAAGACTCAATTAGTTTTCCTGCATAGGGGGGAGGGGGCATTTTAACACCACCTGCCTAGCCTAAGTGCTATAAATCACATGAGCGTAAAGTTTTAAGTCAAGGTCACCTTAGATCTGTCTTGTGAAGGGAAAGACCCTACAGCTACCTTAGGAAGAGGGAGAACTCTGGCAGCTGAATGATCACACATCACATGCTTGGTAATTGTCTGTCCACAGAAAGAGACTGAAGAGGTTGTGTGTCCTGATTCCTGGGAAAGAGAACACACAGAATTTAGAGGTTCTGTGACCTAACAATTATTACAGTGTCATGGTCTTAGCAAAGTGTGTTTCGTAGAAGACAGAAAGAAAGCCTTTGGCAGTCAAATGGAAACAGAACTCTAATCTCAACCTTAACAGTTCCCTGTATTTCTGGGCCACAAACATGTCCAGATTTAAAGAAGATATCAGTAACTATTCTATGTTTAAATGGTAGTCCGACCATCCCAACTAGCTCCTCCATTTATAGACTTTATCATTGAATTGTGTCCTGGTATTACTAATAGAACAGGAGATAGGTGTTGAGTATTGATCTTTTGAGACATCTTTCTCCACAGAAGCCTTCTCTCTTCTAAAACACTGAAAACAATGCTCAAGATTTAGGGAAAGATGTTTCTGAAGTTGGTCAGTTCATGAGTAAGCTTGTTTTGAGGTTAAGAAAAAAGTGCATCTGAAACTGTACCTAAGAAGATCAACTATCAAGATGCCTTAGTGGTGAGAAAAGGATATACCAACTTCATAGAAGACTGAAAAAGATACTGTTTTTACAATGTTTCAACTTTAGGATTTAAGCTCATGATACAAAACATTGCAACCAACCATCCAAGTTCTGGGACACTGGACAGGGTTTCCATTGAACCCAAACCACTGGCCTTCCCTGGGCATACCCAAATAGTGCAGGTTAACCACAGACCCCAGGGCTGTGCAGTCATCTTTCCTGTGCGTAAATGGTGAGGCCTTTGATAATAAAGAGACTTTCAAAGCTTGAAAACTGTAAACAAGAAAAAAAATCAAGACCTACTACGGCAAGTTCAGAAGGAAATGGAGACAATGGAAAGTCAGAGTTTGATGAGTTCTGGCTTTTCTCCTTCCTGATGTTAAGAAGGTTAAGATTTCTGTGTTATGTGCTCAACTACAGGAAAGCCAAATACTCAGAGATCCAAAGAAGGGATTGGCCAACAGAAGAGCTCTGTGCGGAGCTTCCCTATACATATTAGGGATTTGGAAAGTAATATACTTATGTTAGTGCAGGTTACTATATGCAGACATTGTTACAGACTGTTCTGGGGGCACTGAGACTTTTAAAAATAGATAAATGTGAAGACAGCTATAACTTCTTACAGACAGTTCTGTGCCTTTCGAGAAAAGGACACTATCATTAGGAATTAGATATGCGATCAAAATTTGGTAATGGATTGTATTTTGTCCAACATCTTTAACCTGTAGGATTCAAAAAAGCCCCAGTGATAACTGAATTTTATTTAGCAAATCGGGGCATCTACCTACTTCGTGGGCTAATCTTAACTTAGAAACATCATTTTCATTCCCAGCCAAGATTTCAAAGCCGAGAGATAGAATATAAAGATGAAAGAAGATGTAAGAACATGTGGGGGATAAGAAATACCAAGAGACATCACTGAAGACACAGTTGGATCTGGGAGGGGAAAGAAAACTAACATGAGAAAAGAGGAGAAACTTCTGGACAGAGATATGCTCTTGGCAAGAAGAATGGAAAAATAAAACTGCAAAATGAAAGACTGCTTAAAGAGCTGTCCCTAATCTTCTGCCAGCACTGGCTAATTTGTATTTCTGGAACTCACAGAAAGGATGTGAGCTGAGGCTCATGTTAGAGGCACCTTGCAGCAAATGTTCCCCTTACACACGTGCAGTCAGGAGGGAGTGGAGAAGGATTTAGGGTGCAGAGGGTGAAGAATGACTTCAGGAACTCCAAACATCCCATTCCCAAGCTTGAACTTAGAACATATGTGCTTTCTTCCCATGGCACATGGAAAGCAATAATAATTAAAAAAAAAACAGGGTCTGGGATGTCAATTAATATGTGAATTTGGCTCCAATAGAAATGAACTAGTGCCCATCCGATTTAAATGCCTCTTTGGTGAGGTCTGAAGGACTAAGATTGACTCCAAGAAAAAAAAATTCCATTGGAGAATTCTAAGAATTGAAAGAGGCGAAGAAGCTACAGATTAATATTATCCAGATCATTATTTAATTTGTTTCAGTTACCATGAAATCTAATCAGTGTTTGTGTTCTTTTTCCATATTGCTTTTCATGCTATTAAGATCTATGTTGCATTTTGTTTCCCTAGAAAGTAATCCTTGCCCAATCATTCCTTCCTCCCCATCTCTTGGGCACGCATGCATGTGCGTGTCCATATGTGCTTTCAGATTCACTCACTTGTGCATGCGAGAGGCATGACTTTTTCCATAACCCTCCATCTTCTGTTTTGAGGTCTCATACTGAACCCAGAGACTGCCATTTTGGCTAGAGGGCCTAGCCAATGTTCCAAATGGATCCTCCTATCTTTGCCTCTCTTCCATCACTGGCTTATAGGTGTCTGACACCATACCCAGTTTTCTCCATGAGTCCTGGGGGCATCCAAACTCAGGTCTTCAGGCTTGTTCAACAACCACGGGTACCTCCTTCCCCTAGCTCCTCTATATTTCTTTAGAATTGTATTTCTTCTCCATCATCCTAACCTTCCTTCTTGTAATCTTATCAGTGTATGTGTTCTTGAAAGTCTGGAAAGATAGGGACAGAAGTGGAGACAGAAGCCTTCCTGAGAGGTTAGAGAAAATCTGTAACATGGCCGAAAGGCTGGACGTCCTCTTTCAGCCACTTCTAAAGGCACACATTGTCCTGGGATAAACAGCCTAGATTATACTTTTCTTCATTTTAATTTTATATAAACATAGTCATCTAATGTAACCTCTTCCATGTTTGTCTTCATTTTGTGGACATGATAACCACAGTAGTATTTGTCTATAACAGAGTCATTTTCTAGTGCTCACATATACCACAACTTTACCAATCAACTCTTCTACCAGAAATTTTTATACATTTCTTTGGTTGAATATGTATAAACACAGATTTTGGGAATGTACTTAAACAGATTTTGTTGTTATTGTTATTAAACAAGATTTTGACATAGTGCATCCTACTTTTAATATCCTCCTTTTAAAAAATTCTTGCTTTGTTTGTTTCTTCATTTGAGATAGAGTATAGTATAGCTTGGGCTGGCTTTTAACTCTATGTAGGTGAGGTCACCTTTGAACTTATGACTGTATTTCTAATTCTGCTTCTCTCTCAGGTGCTGGAAATACAGGTATGCACCAACCGGATTAGATTAAAATTATTTTTTTAAGATGACATAAGTGAATATGTTTAATATAAACTATAAAATGTGATGCAAATAAAACACCCAATATTAAAGCACACATTGTTCATACTCTTTCTACTTTTGGCCATTTCTCTATTGACAATTGCTCTTAGTCTCTGATTGGCTCATTTGGAATGAATAGGATTTTTTATTACATCTTTGAGTATATGTTGAGGGTGTTTTATTTGCCTTGACAGGTGTGAGGAGATTGATGGGCAAGCTAAAGGTTCTCCCCCTTCTACCTCTTAGGACCCAGGGATGCAACTCAGGTAGGCAAGCTTGGTTGCTGGCATCTTGAGCCATCTTACTACTCATAAATTCATTTTTGTTTGTTTTGAGTGTATCCACATTGTAGTCATGACTGACCTGGAATTCACTATGTAGATTAGGATGGCCTTGAACTCACAGGTAGAGGTCTACCTGCCTCTTCCTCCTGAGTGATAGGATTAAATTGGTGAACTGGTGTGCCTGGCCCAAATCCTTAATGAAGTTCTATTTATCTGCATGTTTCTCCATTTAAGAATTGGGGAGGGAGGTCTGGCTTAAGAAATATTGGCCTATCTGAAGGGTATGGACACTTTTCATCATGCCTTTATTTCTAGAAGCTTTATTTTGTTTTATATTTAGATCTACATTCTATCAAAACTGGACTCTTGGTGTGCTGTGAGGTCGATGTAAAGATTCCTATATTAGCACGGCTAATTAGCTGGACAGAAAACCAATACAATACAGTAGAGCTAGAAGTGATTTTCACTTATTAAGTGACTTTGATGAATAATCAGAAGGGGTAGGCACTTGGAGAGATGCCTCAGATAATAAGAGTGCTTGCTGTACAAACATTAAAACCTAAGTTCAAATTCCCAGTATCCATGGAAAAGAAATCACAGGTTGGCCACTAATGCCTTTAAGTCCAAAGCTTTTGTGTGCAGAAACAGGAAGATCCCTGGACCTCCCTGCCCACCAACCTAAATCAAGGTTCAGTGATAGAGTATGTCTTAATTGATCAAGGGTAATAGAATAGGACACCTGACATTCTCATTTGCCTTCTATGTGTTCATATTGGCACATAGCTTCATAGCCATGTGCACATATACCACACCTACACACCTACACACACACACACACACACACACACACACACACACGGGCAGGGGAAGAAAATAGTAAACAAATAAACTAAAAGGGATGGCTGATTTTGAACAAAGCTTAATTTCACACTGTCCCTCAGATTCGCCTCCCAGTTCCCCAAAAAGCAGCTCTCAGCCTCTTAGGAATAGGGAGATTATGTGAACTAAAAGATTATAAACAAATCATGGGTCCCTGGTGGTATTTTAAGAGAATGGGTGGACAATTTGCTACATCTACACCCTACCCTATAGACAGAGTACAACCACAAGAAATCAGGAATTCCTTCGACTGGTTTCCTAAGAGAGGATCAAAGTTAGTGTGCAGTGTCTCAAGTCAAGTGACATGAAGCTGCATGCTGAGTGTGCCAAGTAGGATAAAATCTTAGTTATTTCCCCAGTTGCTCTGATAACATACCCTAACAACAGCAACTTAAGAGAGAAGGAGTTTGTTCAGCTCACAATTCCAGGTTACAGTCTTTTATGTCAGGGAAGTCACAGGCAAGAGCTTGAGGAAACAGGTCATAGTTGTATCCATCTTAAATGGTATAGAGGGCTCAGCTCTCTTCCTCTACTCTTAAACAGTCCAAGATGTTCTAACCAGAGAATGGTGCTGCCCACAATGGTCAATTCTTCACACTTCAATTAATGTAGTCAAAATAACCCCCACCCCAGACATATTCAGAGGCATGACTCTCAAGTGATTCTAGATTTTTCTCAAGTCGACAATTAAGACTAAGGTACAAAGATGGACTAAATAATCTTCAGGACCCAGAATATAACAAAAAGATGAGCTTTGTGGGTGGTTTAAACAAAATGGCCCCCATAGGCTCATATAGTTGAACTCTTTGAAAGGATTAGAAGGATTAGGAAGTGTGGCCTTGTTGGTGAAAGTGTATCACTGGGGATGGGCTTTGAGGTGTCAAAAGCCCTGACTCTGGTCTGGTCCAGAGTCTCTGTTGATTTTTTCAAATTTAGAACTCTTTGCTCTTCTTTCAGCACTATGTTCACTTGCATGTTGCCATGGCTCCCACCATCATGAACATAGACTAACATTTGAAACTGTAAGCAAGCCCCAAATGAAATGTTTTCTTCTATACAAGTTGCCTTGATCACGGTGACTCTTCACAGCAATAGAACAGTGACTAAGACAAGAAAACCTTTCTAAAAATTCAAAACATTAACAACAAACAGATAAGTCCAACACGGGACATTTCATGAACTAGCAAACCGGATAACCCATGAAGGAAGCTGGGCCAGGTTGACATTGACAGTGAAGTACTTGTTTGGTCCTAGCTTGGGCAATGTTCATGGGTACTATGTGTGTTTATAAAGGAGGAACTGCAGGGTATTAAATTCCAATAGTCTTGATATTATTTGTTATGGTGATATATAATGATTGAACTTCTTTAGCAATGATCACTTATTCTACAATTTGTTTCTTAACATACATGCAGGCAAATTCATTACTCTTAATATACGGCTCAGCCTTAGGCTTGATTGTTGACTATAGAATTTTTACATGCCCTATATCAATTGAAGGAAGTTCTTTACTAGACCAAGTTTACTGTGAGCTCTTTTTCTTCCTCCTAATCAAAAACAAATGTTGAATTTTATCAAACACATTTCGTTTCCTATTTAGTCTCAGAGTTTACAATATATGTCTACCTTCAAGTAATATAATACACTTACATATAGTTTATTTACCTTACAGTTAATTACTTCTAATTCACCTCTCCCATCTGTTGTTTTATCATTTTGCTAAAGCCTAAAATACATCAATGCTCATTTTTCTTCAGCCTGTTATAGTAATTTAATGTAACAACTACTGAATTGTACGCTTACCTTTATTACTCTTTCTCATTTCATTTCTTTGTACAGCCTAGGCTTTCTGACTGGTATCATATTACTTCTAATCTAAGACAAATTGACATTTTTATCGTACTGGTCAACTGGTAGCTAGTTCTTCTAGTTCATGGTTGGGGGAGGGTGTCTTTCCTCTTGTATTAGGAAGATTCTTCTAAGCGAAGAATTCTTGGTTGGAGCTATGGAGATGGATCCGTGGATCAGTGTGCTTGCTCTGCACCCACTTAAAAAGCTAGACATGGCTGTGCACGTCTCTAACTCCAGCATTAAGACAAGAAGATCCTAAGAACTTGCTGGCTAGCCATTATAGCCAAAGCAGTGAACTCCCAGTTCAGTGCTCTAGGTATTAAAGCAGAGAGGTATAGAAAATGGCACCTGTTATCTGCTCTGATCTGTGCATGTATATGCACAAAGAGTTGCCCCACATACACACACACACACACACACACACACACACACACACACACACACACAGAAGTGAGAGACAGAGAGACAGAGACAGAGAAAGTGGGAAAGAGGGAAAGCGGAAGGGAATTCCAGGTTAACAACATTATTGATTGCCAAGGCTTTAAGGAAGAAGCATCTTTGTTTTCTGATTTCTGTGACACGTGATAAAATTCTACTTTCTTATGTTTCTATAGTATTTATAAGATCACATTTTTCTTGGAATTGTTTCATGATCTCTTCTTATTTTTTGTTCTCTCTCTCTCTCTCTCTCTCTCTCTCTCTCTCTCTCTCTCTCTCTCTTTCTCCCCCCCATGTGTATTTCTTTCCCTGTTTAAAAATTTATTTTTAAGCTTCTTGAATGCATGCTGGAAAGTTATCAGCCAGTGTTTCTTCCAGCATTTCTTTGTTTCCTGTTTCTTCTTCCTAGAACTCCATTACATATGTGCTTGTTTGTTTGTCTCTAAAAACTTATCTTTATTCTATGTGTATGAGTGTTTTGCCTGAATACTTGACTGTGGACTATGCACATACCTAGTGCCCAAGGAGGTCCCAAGAGAGTGCCAGATTCCCTAGATCTAGAGTTACAGACAGTTGTGAGCTACCAGGTACCTGCCAGGAATTGAACTGAAGTCCTCTAGAAGAGCAACAACTGCTTTTAACCTGTGATCTACCTTTCTCACCTAGGTATATGTTTTACCTTCTGACATGTAACATGGGTCTTCCATATTCAATCCTGTGATTTATTTCATTGATACGTTCATCTATACTTTCATAATCTATCTTGGGTAGTAGTTTTAGAAGTCAATCTATATTGGTTAGCTAGTCCCTTCCTCAACAATGTGGAGTCTCCACATGAGCCTTTCCACACTAGAGAGAGGAGTTTTCCCTCTGTTCAGCTCCATATTCTTCCCATGACCTTAGGGTATGAACTTGTTTGGAAACAGCATTGTTCCCAAGATTGTTGATTAAGATGAAGTAAAGCTGAAGTCAACTGGGATTTTAATCTGGTGTGACTGGTATACTTACAAGCAGAGGCAACAAGACAGAAGCACAGATAGAACCACTCCAATCAAAAGTCTAGAAGTCTCAGAGGGATTAGCCACGCTAAATCAGAGACAGAGTCTGGAGACATCCTTTCAGAAGCCCAAGAGCAGATAGGATCATGGGCAAGAATGGCAGCCTGTGCGTGAGTCATCCATGGGCATGTGTGGAATAACCCTGAAGTGGGGTCTCTCTAAGTGACAGAATGAGGGATCATGGCCCCTGACAGTGGCTAATAGCCATGTAACAGATAATTCTCTTGCGATCTCAAGAAAGACCTCCTCCGAATCCTCCATGTTGAACTTCTTGCCTCTACAACTATAGCCCTCCCCCCAAAAAAATCCTTTATTTCAACCCATACAGCTTGACATATTTTATTATAATATCACTGAAAATATTAATACACAGTAACAACATGAAAGAGAATGTCTAAACTAAGAGCGCCGCTGAATGGTGTTGCTTTTTTAAAAAAACAAAACCAAAAAACTGCCTAAGGAAATGTCTTTCCAGGTTCAGACAACAGAGGACATAGAGCCCACGTTAGCTAGCTCTGCTGGAAGAGGACCAGGCTATCTCTTGAGCCAGCAGCAGAACACTGCAGCACTGACTACACAGTGCTGGCCTGAAACAAGCAAGAGTGGGAGGGGGATGTAATAGAGTCTTGGGAAGATGTTTCAGGCAGGTGTTGAGGTCAGGAAGTAAGTGAGGAATTAGATTCCCAGTATGGTGGACCTCAGAGGGGATTAAGCCTATCAAGCTGGGAAGATGATACAAGTTTGAATGGAACCCCGAGAGATGCCATGATCACAGGACATTTGATGAATAAACTTCAGCTCTCAGGTAGAGCTGCCCAGAGAAATAGGTTCTGCAAGCCAATGATCCATGGCTGTGAGGCTACTGAGGACTGCTTTAGCCTAACCAATGGCACCAGAAGCCTGAATGTTTAAGATATGAAAGCATGAAGCTTCTGGATTTTGAGATTTCCTTGATAAGTTTTGATTTGTTTTTCTTCTCTTGCCACCTTAACTTGCTCTTCCTCCATTCTTCTCTTTAGGAGTGGAAATGTTTATTTTGTGCCATTGTATGTAGTATTGGAAGTATGTAATATTTTTTATGAAGTTCACAATGGGAGTTGTGTCTTGGGAAATAAATTTCACTTCAGATTTTTTTGACAGTGTTGGGACCATTACAGACCATGGGGACTTTAGGAAGGGGACTAAAGGTAAAAATGAGCTGTATCGGGGTTGTCGTGATTTAATGTGATGTTTGGATGTCAATTTGACAAAGGGTGGCATGGTGATGGTTAACCATCATCCACCTGTGTGGATTTAGAGTCACCATAGAAACATACCTCTGGGTGTGTTTGTGTGGCCATTTACAAAGACATATAAAAGTGGATGGAAGATCCATTTTGGATGTGGGTGGTACCACCCCATAGGGTGGGGTCCTGGGTAGAATAAAATGTAATAAAAGAAGGTAGACTAAGTACTTGCATTCAACTCTCGGCTTCCTGACTGTGGATGCCATATGATGATCTGGAAGCAAAAGAAGTCAGCTGCATACTCACGCATACCCAGTGAATCCTTGTGATCACTCCACATCCCCATTTTATTACTTTAAGCTTTTAAGTTGGATGAGCACTATCCAAACTCACACATTTCTCTTTGTTCTATCATTCAACCTCAATATTGTCTCCCATGCTCTTCACTCACTTCATCAACAGAATGATGATCATCACGCATCCTAGTCCCTACCAAAGCATGAATTCCCCAACATCTTCTTATAATGAATTAGGAATGTTGTCTTTGTCTTTCTGTTTCCCTACTTCCACTCATGTCGCTGTAGGCTTGGATTTTTTTCAAAACCTATTTTATTTAGGGTTATTAAATGCTTCAACCTTCCTTCTAGCCTACCAACCAGAGGTAGGGAGGAGGAAGGTTAATAGAAAAAGGTGTTTCTGGACCTGTTAGGCGGTGGTTCTTTGGGGTGATCCCACTGTTTTTTTGTCAGGATACCAGCAGTCCAGTTCAATAGCAAACACCAATCAGTAACAGCAGCACAATGCAGCAGAAACAGCAAGGCTCCACTGAGTCAGCATGAGTCAGCAGAAACTGCGAGAATCAGCTGGAAAACCATGAGAAGTTCTTGGGCACATTTCTTTCTACAAAGTGAAGGTCATCGAAGATTAGTAAAGACCAGTAAAGAAGCTCGACCAGTGAAGACCAGAGAGGGCCAATGAAGAAGTACAACATTGCGTGGCATTCACTGTGTGTTGGTTCCATCTATATTTTCTAACCATCCCAATCCCTCTCAAATATCTGTTTTCAGCAAAATATCACATGCTCTCTCACAAGACAGCTTCCACAAAAACATCACGTGACACAACTGAGTTGTTAAAGAAATCAGAAATTTCCACTTCATATCTCCTTGAGCATAAATTCCAAATGCCAAGTCTTTCCCATCCTTCTACACACATGCACACAAGCTATGTTCTCCAAAAGCTTATCTTTGCCTATCTTACACCTTCCTACTTCCTCCTCAGTCTAATTCACCCACTTCTCCAGGGTCAGGCTGGTGGCATTTACTCTAAACTGGCTTTGCTGGTTGTCTTGAGTTAGCAATTAGTTCCCCTCCAGGTTTCTATAACATCTTGATATTTAACAATTATTGATGCTTCTGCCTCCTTGCAGATTAAGTACGCCTCCCAAAAGCAAGTAAAATCTCATGTGAATGTTTATCATTGAGGATCCCTTCATGGGAAAAGGTGAAAATTCAGCAGATTTTCATTCTTTGGGAATGAAACAATTTCAGCAATCCCATTATCTCTGGGGTAGCCAGACTGCCTATCAGATTAGAGTCTACTCAATCTGGTCTCTTAGACTCACAGGCTTTTCTCTTCACTGTGCTAAGATCTAGACTAAATAAGTTCTTAATCAGAGCATTCTAGCTTAGGATCCCCTCTCTTCTCTTTAGCTCTTATGCATAGAGTGTTTTGAAGTTGTGTTTTGTTTGTCTTTATTTCATTTCTTTCCCAGTTTCATGTTTGAACATGCATCCCAGTGCTGTAGCCTCCTCTGAGTGGCCTTTTATCCCCAAATCTACCCTGGTGCAAAGTCCCACAATCCTTGCTTGATCACTTTTGTCCCCTATACTTAACACCCTAAAAACTCTCTCATCATTTCCCCTTACTGTCCCTACTCACTACCCTGATTTGGTTCTCTGATTCTCTGGGACTGCTATACAAATGCCACCAAACTGCCTTCCAGGGTTCTAATTATGGCCGTGATGCCTGCTCCTGCCTTCTTCACAGCCACTGTGAGCTGCCAAATCTTCCGTATCTGTCATCAACCAAACTTTTCCTAATTTAAAATTTGGGATAATTTTCAAAAGCCTACGCATTTCCTCACCTCCCACAGAAAACCCTAAGTATTGCCCAGTAAATCGTGCCCCAACCATAAATTCGTTTTCACAGCCTCTCCGGAAACAGGGTTAGGTCAGAATGGGTTGGTAACCTGAAAGAGTCGATTCCACATCTGGATTTGTTCTGAGATGATAGTCTTTTTTTTTTTCAATCTATTTGCAATCTACCTTTCCAAGTTTCAGAGGTGTAAAATTGTGGTCACTTTTACTGACTAATTTATGTGGGTGGTAATTGGACTTCCTGTGAAAGGAGTTTTGCTGGCATACACTCTGGATGAGGGATGAATTTCTAATATGATTTATTCTTCTGGAAATTTTTACTTTAACACTATATCTCTGTTGTTTCTTTTTATTCACCAATAGCTTCACTATTAGCTGAATATTGTCTTTTGAAATTGATCTTTCCATAGATTCATCCTTTTTATTATTATTTTTATTAGATATTTTCTTTATTTATATTTCAAATGTTATCCCCTTTCCATGTTTCACCTCCGAAAACTCCTTATCCCATCTCCCTTCCCCCTGCTCACTAACCCACCCACTCCCACTTCCCTTACCTGGCATTCCCCTAACCTGGGGCAACGAGCCTTCACAAGTCAAAGGGCCTTTCCTCTCATTAATGTCCAACCAGGGCATCCTCTGCTACCCATGCGGCTGGAGCCATGGGTCCCTCCATGTGTATTCTTTGGTAAAGGATGCATTGGTAATTAGTTTATGATCTAAATGTAAAGACCTATAAAGAAACCATTTTCCATGTGCTAATAGATATCTTCTTCAGTTTGGTGCATGATTCTTTCCTCTGTATCCAGACTCTAGTTGTCTGTATAATTGTACTAGTTATTCAACATTTTATTGTTATTTCAGAATGAATTATCTGATGTTAAATAATGAAAGAATCATGCAGTCTGAAAGCTTGCCTTGCTCTGTTCATCGTCTCATATCCATCTGCAGCATACACTTTGGGGAAAAATATGGCTCAAATTCCTCTAATCACTGTTGGTAGAACAGAGATATAAGGATGTCCTACATGTAGATATTCATAGCTCCAATTACCAACAACTATATGCAGTGTAGTCTGTGACCTTGCTAGATACCCTGAGATCTCAAAGTTGTATGAAACTCTTGAGTTATACATCAACTCTCCATTTCTCAGACAAGTGTATTCAGGAAGATATAATGACTTACTCAAAAAGTTGGTGGCAAAATAAATGTTTTTCCTCATGTCTTTTGGCCCCTTGTAATTTATTGATTGATTGATAATTTTTTTCAAGACAGAGTTTCTCTGTGTAATAGTCCTGGATGTCTTGGAATTCACTTTGTAGACCTTCAAGGCTGGCCTTGAACTTACTGAAATCTGCCTACATGGAACTCCAGAGCACTGGGACTAAAGATATGCACGACAACACCCATCACCTTGTGATTTATTTAGCAACCCATTTAAAAGATATTTACTAATACTAATAGACACTTGTCTTAGGGTTTCCATTGCTGTGAAGAGACACCATGACCACAGCAACTCTTATAAAGGAAAACATTTCATTGGGACTGGCTTACAGTTTCAGAGCTTTAGCCCATTATCATCATGTCAGAAAACATGACAACATCCACTGAGGTGTGGTGCTTGAGTAGCTAAGAGCTGTACATCTTTATCCACAGACAGTAAGGAGGAACTACATTAGTTTCACATTGGGAGTAGCTTGAGCATTTAAGACCTCAAATCCCCACCTTCACAGTAAACACACTTCCTTTAACAAGGCCACATCTTGTGCAATAAGGCAACACCTCCTAATAACACCCCTCCCTATGGGCCAAACACTGAAACACAGGAGTCTATAATCCCAAACTTATTGAAACCACCACAACACTTTCCAAGGGATTTCCAAGGGATACTGAGCAAGAAAGAATTAGCCTCAGACCTCATGACACATACATTTTAGCTGAGCTCAGTGTCATATTCCACCATCAATGACAGTGGAACTGGCAAGGTGCAGAGTGAAGTAGATGAGGTTTTAGAAACCATTTATGGCAGAAACAAAGGTCCCTCACAGATCAGTTGCTTTCTATGGACATGTTAGCTCTTATTCTGTGGAATACTCATTCCTTTATACAGAACTCTTCCTCTTTTGCTTCTGGCCGAACTTTAAATTAAATCCCCCCTTACTCCAGAGCACTCCCAAGTATGCAATTTGTCACAATAGCTAGAGTGCCTTCACTTTTGATTATGAACTTCTGCAGGACAAGGGCTACCATATACAGTCATGCAAAGAAGATGAGGAACGTGTGTTGCTGTGTTTAATGGGTCAAAACCATTCATTCTCAGACGCACCCAACAATTCTTGGAGACATTGTAGATGGAGAAGGGGGCTACTGGCATTTAGAGAGAAAAGAGATGCTGATACCTATTCTACAAAAACAAGGCGTCCCCCTCCCTATCAAATAGTTATTCAATCCCCAAGGTCAGTTCTGTCAAGGCTGATTGTGTCTGAACCAGAGATATTCTTCAAGTTATATTCATGCTATAATGCCCTGCACATGCAGACTGGTAGAATCATACACCATTCATAACTCTCTGACAGGCTTATTTTACCTCCAATCATGTCCTTCTGCTTCATTTATTCTGTAGAGAAATGGTCAGATGTCATGGAGGGTGACAGGCTCATAGAAGTAGAAAGATAAATGGAGGAGACAAGGGGCTTAGAGATGAGGAAAATGAAAAGTTGTTATTAAATGAGAGTGTGGTTTCAGCTGTAGAAGGTAAATTACTCATAGAGACCTGTAAAACCCCACAGTGACTAAAGTTAGTAATATAGGATTGTGAATTTAATACTTTTTTGAAAGGACCAATCTCATGTTAAAAATTACTCCAAACTCACTCAGTAATGGCGAACAAAGAATTTTTATAGGTCATGAACATACCCTGATTATATCATAAGTATATGTGTATGTTCACACTCAGGTTGTATGCATTTAAACATATACAGTTTTCTTCATATACTAGTTCTTTCTTAATAATGCTTTCTCAGAAGACCAAAGAACTCAAAACTTGTGAAGTAACATCATTCCCTTCAGACTCAGAATGATTTGGTATAATTAAACTTGTTAGTATAATAAAATTTTATAGAGAATCAAATAAAAGGCTTTCAGAGGCTCCCAACTCATGCATACCAAAGACTGAGAATATATTAATGCACATAAATATGTATTCACTTGAAATAAAAATACCAGTGATTAATGTGGGGAGGTGTACATCATTATCAAAATTCCTGGTTGTCTTCAATGACATATACGATTACTATTAATATTAGGCTATAATTTTGTTACATGTGATAAATAATTGTAAGTTGAAATGCCTATCAAATATGACAAAGATATTTCTTCCCCTACAGGCATGGAAAATGGTCCTGTACGAATTTAAAAAGTATAAAAATATTCTCTTCAGTGTTCCAATAATATTCTTTGAGAAAAAAGATAGATGAACTCATCTAAGAAAATATTACAGACAGTGATCTTTGTTCTAAACAACCATCAAATTAGGTCTTTGAATATTCATGATCTTTATGCCAAATTTGACAAATGTCCCAACAAAAATTGTGGAATAATGGTAATCTAATTAGCAAAACTCATCTCTTGTATGACATCCTGCTAAGGCAGTGGCTTACAGTTTTACACAAACAGCTCATTTGATAACAAAGCATGTGTAACCCCCTCATCTGGCACTTCATAGTCTCCAAATGTATAGAAGCTCATATTTTTTCTATCACTTATTATCGAGAATATAGATTTAAATAGATTGACTAAAAAGCCCAAGTTCATATCAGAGGTAACAAATCTATTTGACCTAGTCTATGTCCGAGTCCCATATTATACTCTTCACAAAGCTACTTCCATAGAACTCCATCTCCAGGTAACTTTATCTTCTCCCATAAGCAGTTCACAAAGGTGGTATATTCTATCTATTCATTATTCCTGGTTTCCCCCAGGTTACCCATGTACACCCATGCCCTTTAAGGATCTGCAAAGGATCTAAAGGAAAATAGAAAAAGAAGTCTATTAGAATCAGGTATCTGGTTAAGTTCAACTATGGAAACTTGCCTGACACTGCTCAAATTCTATACCCACCTTCCTCAGAGTGGATGCCACCATCAGATTAAGCACACTAGCTAGCCTGCTCCTACTCAGTCAGTGACCTAGAATTGCCTTTGATCAGTACTGAATGTGGTTTGTGGAACTGACTGGTTTTAGATGCCAAAAAAACAAATACAAGGATTTTTGGAGCTAGACAAACATTGGGAAGGCTTACTAGCAACCACAGAGTTAGTGTATTTGATCTTCAATGCTTGACGTAAGCACAAGGTTTTTAAAGGTCCTAGTATTTGGCTTGATTTCAATTTAGCATTTGAGAGTTTTATAGATATTGTAGTTAATAATACAAACACATATAAGGAGAGGATATTGTCTACAAGTAGAAAACATACTTTTTTTTTCAGTAACATGCTAGTAAGAAAAGTAGTACTTGTCAATCCTGAATCATAATAGACACCTTCTGCAGTAAGGAGGAAGGGCATGTCATGTGTCCTGTGGGCAGGGACGAGTATGCTCATGTGTGTGTATAGGTACATGTGAATGGGCCTGTGTTGAGGCAAGACACTGCATGCTCTTCCCTGAAACTCTCTGCCTTGCTTTCCTGAGCAGTGTCTCTCACACAGCCCGGAGCTAGTCTGCCTGTCAGCAAGCTCCAGAAATCTTGAGAATTTATTCTCTTCCCTCAGCACTGGGATTACAGGTGCATGAGTGACCATGCTTGCTTTTATAACATGGGTGCTGGGATCCAAACTCGAGACCACATGCTTACAAACACATACACTTGCCTACTGAGGAAAGAGATGCTTTTTAAAGGTGGAAGTGCTTCTGTCTCACCCAAGTCTGATGGAGTCTGAATCTCCCAGAAGTATGGAAGGAATAGCATTGTCCTACTTTTAAACTTCTGGAATTGGTTGCTACAGACAGCAAGTGTTGAACAGGTATATTAGCAAGAGTTCAAAATAGTCTTTAATACCCAAAAGGCTGGGAGACTCACAGATTAGATCAATTTTCATTTTCTTCACCAATAATACAGCATAAGGAGTACATAGCAATTGATCATGTTACATAACATAGGCATAGGGGAGATGTGAAATGAATGCAGAAAAGGAATTGGTATTATTCTGAGTTGAGCAATGCATTACATTCTCTAAGAATAGAGAGTTTCATTTATAAATCAGGAAACAGACCCACAGTACTATCATTTCTTTCTCTAACTGAACGAGTAATCAGAGAATCCATCCTAATCATAACTGATTTGAAATCAATTTGCTCACTATTGAAGAACAATGGAAGTGTTCATCATTGATGGTAGCTACATGTTTTCTGGGGCAGAGACTGGACTTTTCAGGATACCTCAATGTCATCTACAATGATTTTTGCTAGGACCCTGAAGAGAATCAGGACAGCATGATTATCATGTCCAAATACAACCATACAACCGCTGCTAATTGTGCATCAGAGAGGTACTAAGTGCCTTTCATACCTTATTTCATTTCCCTGATAATAACCATATGCTACAGGTGATGTTAACATCATCAACAAAGGTCTTCTAATAAGTCAATGGAATTTCCTGCATAAAAAGCCGTATTTCTTTGAAATTCCCATTCTGTAGCCAATGTAACATAGCTTGAATTAAAAGAAAACACAGAAAGCATGAAAGTGCCCACTCAAGCAATATCTTGTCCTCTAGGTTTTCTGATGGACCCACAAGTCAGTCTACACTATTGTAACTCTATAGGTGCAGTAGTTCCAGAGTTTGTGGAAATATTCTCTTGAGATGCATACCCTCCTTGAATTCCTAGGTCCTACCTGCTAGATCTGAGACTAGTTCTCTGGGTCTATACTTTTAGTATTCATCCTAAGAATCTCTAATATGCATCCTCTACATTTCATTTTCATTAATGTTTCAGAATGATGTCGTATGCTTCCCATGTCATTAATCTAAACTTGCTACCCTAACAGAGGAGGTTTTGGGGCTTAAACTGTGTGAGATCTGGTTTTTGAATAAAGCTTTATTAGAACCTAGCCACCCTACTTGGCTTTTGCATAATCTATGTCTGTTTTGTGACTGAAGAGTCAAGTCTTTGCAATAGAGTCTGTATGGCCAACACAAGCGGAAGATATTTCCTATCTGGCCCGTCACAGAGCAAGCTTGCCAACCCCTGTCCTAAAATGACTCTCCTGCTAAATGTTGGCCAAAAATGTGTGGCCTGCTGATTAATTTGGAAATTTCTCTATACCTAATATCATTTCAATTACTCAGCTTCTTGGATTCATTGGGCATATGGAAAACAAGTTTTATTCACATAAGACATAATCACTCATTTCTTTAATCCTTCAGATAGGCTTGTCAGATTAGTGCTCAAATAAACTATATTTTCTCCTTTTGTAAGGCTTTGGGTAGTCACATATGCAGAGGCCAAAATTTTCTCTAACACGTGACCAAGAAAAGCAGGGGTCCACCATCAAATCTGTATGACAAATGGAGAAAATTCAAATTTATTAATAATCCCCTTAGTTAATTTACTTTTAAAAAGAAAAGTAAGCAAACACACAGAATCTTCCCTACCATCATATACTGAGATAGATGGATAGATAGATAGATAGATAGATAGATAGATAGATAGATAGATAGATAGATAGATAGATAGATAGGTAGGTAGGTAGGTAGGTAGGTAGGTAGGTAGGTAGATAGATAGATAGATAGACAGACAGATAAAGTCAACCAACTGACATTAGTGGAGGTTATGCCTCCTGATTGCTGACTACGAGAAAAGTTAACCCAACTCTTCCTTCCAAACCCATCATTATGTAAAGGAAATAGTTGCCACATGAAGTCAGGCTCACTTGGACTGGAGGGATAAAGGGACACAGCAGCATCAAGCCAGAGAAAAGAAAAGGAGATAAGTGAAGTTCAGGCGAGTGACCAAATGATATAGTTTGGAAGCTCAGAAATAGCCAACGGCAAAGAGAACAAATCAATACATGCTCATGGAATGCATTAAATGCTTCATATGTGTAATGTATGTTCCATGAATGCACATAGAAAAATAAAGGTTGAACTGAAAGTCCCCAAAAGAAAAGCCGTGCAAAGGGTTTAAAGTAGAAAAACAAAAATATTAGTTTTACACATAATCGCAGCATACTATGAACGATCTGTAAGTATTTCCCCACTAGGGAAAATAAAATCCCAAATTCCTCACTTCAAGCTCAGTTTCCTGGAAGCATTGACGGTTTGACCAGGTCTAGACTGCATTTTATGTGCAGCCCTTTGCCAGCTCCTCTGGTATAAGTGGCTGGGTTCCAGCCACTGCTGTTACTCTCTCTACACTGGCTCTGTGCGCAGTAGACTTCTCCATCTGGTTTAACAGGAAGTATGTACTGTTTGTGGGATGCCATTGAGCTATTTTTAAGAGTTGAGCTACATGCAGGTATTTATGACTCTAGACACAATTTGGGGAAACAAAGTATTTGCCAACACAAGTACAGTGAACAATTTCAACAGCCAACCATATGGCCTCAGGATGGGAAATGGTCCAGGTGAACAGCTGGAATAAGGTCCCTTCCTGGACCCTGTAAAAGCCATCATTTCCTTTCAACAGGCCATGGTGCCAAAGTCTGACAAGTGGTAGTCATTTGTTGACAGGAGTGGGGTGTCGCACTCTTATGTGGATTATAGCAATGGCAGAGCTTGTAAGTTCCAGTTTTCATACAAAGAGGCATGTGGAGACTCTACTTTCGCTAGTGTAAGTGCACTGAATAATCTTCAAGGTTTATATTAGAGTTCTTCAGAAGAACAGAAATAATGGTGTATAGTTTTGTTTTGCCTCTGTGGGGGTAGAGACAGATGAGAATCTCTACCCAAATGAAATTTTCTGTCAAGGTCCATCAGATCACAGTAGATAACAGCCTTGGTTTCAGTAAATTCAGTTGACAACTCCCTCTCAGTTGGCATTAGCTCCATGATAGGCAATTTTATGTGCAAACTTGACTGAGCTGAAGTGTGCCCAGATATGAATTATACAGAATGGGATTATATGATTAATAAAGATGGACAACTTCAAAAAGCACAGAACTGTGTTCTTGTTCTAACTCAAATATGCTAGAATTTGCTACTAAAGCAGGAAGAGACCCCACACTCAGGAAAAGCAAACTTGCATTCCATATCCACTTTCAACTGATTGAATGAGGCCCACCCACCTTGGCAAGAGTAGCTAACTTTCCCCATTGCAACAATTTAAGTATTAAGTTCATCCAAAAACCCTTTCACAGAAAACACTCCTGAGAATGTTTGAAGAAATATGCAGGCACCCTGTGGCTCAGTCAAGTTTGCACATAAATGACCTGGTCCCCAGTTACTGCCAACCAAAACTGAGTCTCCAGCTAAATATTCTGAGTCCTGGGCCTGAGTATTACCCAGCGCTATGTGATTGACCTTGAGAGAAATGTTTTGTGTTGACACTAATCCATACTTATGAAGTAACTCAACCCACTAAAAAAAGTCCGTCAGACAGCACAGAACGTATAAATAGAACACAAGGACATCCTCAGATTTTTTCATCTTTCCTTTTTCATCTCTTAATCCTTCCTAAGAATAAACTTCTATCTTCTGTGTACTGTGAAGGGCAGCCCGCTAACTTCTTTGCTCATGCTTCTTCCCACACCCTAAAGCACTCTATCCTACCATCTTCAGAGAGATTCAGTTGCTTTCTCATTCACAATTGTTCATCACCACCAAAAAATCTCTTTGATGACTCTGAAAGGCCACATAGAGTTTTCCTACCTGAATGCTATTTTCCTGTTCCCATTTTTCCTTTCTTCCTTCCAAATTCCTTTCTTTCAGGTGCATTTTTAATGTTTAGACTCCTCTAAATGAGTGCCTTGGGAACAGACATAGAAGCGAACTAAGTACCCTTCTCAAAGGTCTTTCCACTTGTGCAGACAACATAAATGAGTTTGCTCGCAGCAAAGAGAGAACGTTGGTATGCAGAAGAGTGGTAGACGAGAGGAAACTTTTCTGAGAAGAATTTCAGAAGGAACAAGTTCTTCCACCAGTCAGCTAGAGCAATGGCAGCCCCTGACTTACTGGAAGTTCCTGGGCTAAGCAGGAATACAGAGAGGAGAGAATTATTGACAATGGGCGCTATATCTGAATAAGAAGGGTCAGAGGATCTTTCTATAATAGTTGGGGGTGATGGGATCAGAAAGAGCCTCAAACACGAAACTGAATTGTTCAGCCTAACACCCTAGTTACAGGTTTAAAATAACCATTAAGGTAAACTGAAGGAGAAAGGAGGACCCTAGGGTCAGCTGCATTCCTGCAGGGCTTAGGTTTCTGAGTCTTATCAGAGGTTAACACAACCATGTATATGCTGAGACCCTACCTGGAAGGTCATGATAATGGTGGAGGATTAGGAAATGGGCTTATTAGAGGTTAATTATCTATTAAATTATTCTTCATGACTCAATTCACTGCTTCTGGCTCCTCCTTCTGTGCACTCTAAACAACCAAGTTCTTGCCCTGGCTAAAGAGAAATAGAAGACTTGCAGACCTTTGGGAAGGGGACACATTTTTATCTTAAAGAGCTTCTTTCATTGGCGCAGCTCATTTTTCATAAAATATTCCAAGCAATAAAAATAGTGCAAAGAAACAACTCAAGTTCAGGTGGCAAAAGAAGTCAAGAGAAAGAGAGCCACATGTGTGGGACAAGCATTGCCATGAACTGTTCAGGGCTTGGAATCCTACTTATGGAAAAGAGAAACATGTTGATGAAAATAGGGGACCTGTTCTAGTGTGTTTTCTGACGTGTGATAAATACACTGACCAGAACTGACTTACAGGGGGGAACAGTTTGTGTGGCTCACAAGTTACAGTCCATCATCTAGGGAAGTCAAGGTTGAAATTAAAGCAGAAACCAGGAGGCAAGAACTGTTACAGAGACCATGAAGAAAGGAATGATGCTGACTGGTGGGCTCCCCCTGGCTTGCTCAGATACCTTTCTTATGTAACACAAGCCCATCTGCCAAGGAGTAGCACCATTCCCCAGTGGGTTGGGGCCCTGAACATAAATCATTAATCAAGAAAATCATCAACCTGCCATGGGCTGATCTGTTGAAAGCAATTCTTCAGTTGAGGTTCCCTTTGCCCAGTCAATCAGTTTGTGTCAAGAGGATTAAAACAAAACAAAACAAACAAACAAAAAAACCAACTAACCAGGAGAAGGGTACATAAGAAAGAACACAGAGTGTCAAAAACATAACTCACTTGAAAATCCATTTGTTTAAATTTTCTTGGCAGCATAAATACTGAATCAGAAAGCAAGCACCAATAGTGAAGATAAAGAGTAGAAATTTCCCAAAATAAAGAATAGAAAGGAATTATATATATATAATTTCTATTATGTATTATGTATATGTTTATAGTATATATACACACACACACACACACACATATACACTCACAGTGAACTTGGATTCAGAAAGCAAAACAGTGATAAAGGGTGCATATATATAATTTATATATATAATAATATAATTTATATATATATAAATATATATGCATATATAGTATATACATGTATATGCATATATATAATACATGCACAGTGAACTCAACTCAGAAAACAAAATAAAGTGTGAAACAGATGCTTAAGGACAGGTCAGTGGTTAAGAGTGCATGCTCCTCTCTTGGAAGACTAGAGAGACGATCTCAGCACCCATATCCCTTATGCAGCTCACGAATGTCCGTAACTACAGCGGATCCTATAACCTCTTGTGGCCTCCACAGGCACCTACATGCATGTACACATACACATAAACATGCAAACATATAAAAAACCATGTACTTGTGTATACAAATATAGATAAAATAGATATTTTTTTAAAAAACAATTAATGGTCAAAATGTTCTAAATTTGGAGGAAAAAAATCTAAGGTTCTGTCCATCCTTAGCACATATAAACACAAATGCAAATCATATTACAAACACAAAAATAAAAGTCATATGGAGTGAAATGGCTGAAATCCAAAGGGAAAGATAACATTATCAAAGAGAAAGGGCCTGTGAAGTAATGATTCTGTTGATTTTCTTTTTTTTTTTAAATTTATTCTCCTCTCATACAGTATGCTCCAACCATGACCACAGTTTCCCCTTCACCGCTTCCTCTCAGTTCTTCCCCTTTCATACCTCCTCTTTCCCCCAGATCCATTCCTCCTTCATTTCCCTCCAGAAAATAGCAGACTTCCCAGGAATATGAACTGAATATGACATAACAATAAAACTAGGCACAAACCCTCATATCAGGGCTTGGCAAGGCAACCTAGCAGGAGGAAAAGAGTCCCCAAAGCAGACAAAATAGTCAGAGACATCCCCACTTCCACTGTTAGAAGTCCCGCAAAAACACGAAGCTAACAATCCTAACATCCAGGCAGAGGACCTAGCTCACACTTATGCAGGCACTATGAATGCCACTTCAGGCTCTGCCCGCCACTACAAGCAAGCCCTGATTAGTTGATTCTGCCCCTTTTCATCAAAGCAAGGTGAGCAAGAAAATCACAACTGATGGTGTTATGGAAGTAGAGGGGGAAGAACATGGGAAGACGCTCTCATTCTGTAATTCCATCTACCAAGGAGAACCTTCAAGCAGAGGGGACACGCTTCACCCACTTCCCATGAGTGAAAGGTCAGCAGATCTGGAAACAGTCATCTCACATTAACAGCAAAGCAGTGCAGGTGCATCTCTGGCCTCCAGGGGAGATGGTAACTGTGGAAAAACAGGCACCAGATTACAGAGGTGGGTAAATACTGCAAGAATGATTTTTCCTTTTCTTAATTTCCTTCAAAACCAATCGACTCTTATGAAGCTGAAATAGCATCAATGCACCGGAGAGTTTGTACCATATGAAAAAGTAACTTAAGTTCAGTTATTAAATAAGCACAGGATTAAATTAGGCAAAGAAAGAAAGAATGAAATAGTGGCAACAGAGGCACCCTGAACAGAGATGAGATGCTGTACTCAGGGTAGTGGACAGAGATTAGATGCTCTACTCAGTATAAGGGAGACAGCTCCTGAGAGAAAATGATACATGAACTATATTCTTTATATGAGCTATGTGCAGGTGTATGTGCCTGTGAATATATGTGCAGAATTCAGCAAATTGTCCCAGGTGTCCTCTTCCATCCATCCCCTCCACCTGGGCATTTGTGACAGAGGCTCTACCTGAACCTGGGGGTCCCATGTTCTCATGGGGCTGAAAGCCAGTAAGCCCTCCAAATTCTTCTGTCTCTGCTCCCTTTAGAGTTGTTGTCTTAAACATGTGCGTGATGCTTGGCTTGTTATGTGAGTGCTGAGATCTGTGACCCAATTGTCCCCAACCAATGAGTCATGAGTATCCCTTTATAGTATACTTTTGATATAATACTCAGTGAGAAGAAAAGAGGGGGAAAGCAGAAAAGAATGGAGAGAAGTAAGAGGAAGAAAGAAGGGAGGGAAAGGTAGGACAAGGCTTAATGAAATGGATTACTGTTAGAAAAAATGACTCTTTCAAAAGTCTATAAATGTCAGAATCGATGAAATAGCCTTCACCAAAGTCTCAGTCCCCTCTTTTCGGGTATCAGAGGCAAAAAAAAAAAAAAGAACGGTTTTGATTATTTCTTCTTGAGTTGATCTTCTAGAGGACACCAGTATCTTATTCCCAGAAAATGGATAAAATATATCCAGCTCTCCACATTTTTTTCTACATAAATTGAATTGTGGCTTATTTGATTTACAAAGATTTAAAGGAGGAAAAAAAGTCCAAACATAGTGTAGCTAAAAATCTAGTTTATAAAGCATTGGGGGCAAATAGCCTGAAAATCACCCTGAGTGTTCCTTTGATGGTGTGGTCCCTAGGAACATTTTTTTAAAAAAATAAATAATTGTATACATACTTGGTTAGTACAAAAGCTGATTGTCTTTTCAGACACCCTTCTTGATGTGGTTGGAAATTGGAATGAGTTTGGAAAGCAATTTGACATTTTATAGCTCAGATATTTTTCTCTCTCTCTCCTCTTTCCTTTGAGAAAGTAGAAACAGTTCACAATAGAGACCAGCCAAAGCAGTGGAACTCAACTGGGAATAAATATTATCAGTTACAGGTAGCCTGCACATCTCTGAGTGATACACCTTCAGATGTCTGTGCATTTGGCTTCCTTTTCTTGGCTTCACATTCCTTGGGAAGCTACAGCAGAGTGCGGAGAAGAAATATCTGACGGCATTTCCAGATAAACCAGTGAGCAAGGTCCTATACGTTCACTACTGCATTTGGCTTTTTTCTTTTTTAGTTAAACCTGGAAAATTACATTAGATTGGGTGGTTTTTCTGTTTTGTTTTGGTGTAAAATTACTCTTTCCAAACATTGCAAGAGGAGATGAAAGAAAATGATATTTTATTAACATATACTCTAAATGACCATCGGAAGAAATGTCTAAAGTGCTTGTGGGGAAGTAGAAATTGCACCCTGCACCACTGGGCATGTCGCTGGCCCAGAAGTTTAACTTACTTAATGCCCATTCAAACACCAAACAAGAATCCATGGAAACTGTTGAACTTTCACAAGAGGAAAGTCAATTTTACTGATTGACTGGGCCGGGGATTTGTCCAGTTTTTGTTACTGGAACCAAAATGCACTGCAGATGTGTCTTTTTTATGTTAGCAAGAGCTTTCTTTCTAGTACTTGAACAGATTTAGCTGAGCCATGAACCTCTTTCAAGGATTTCTCTGTCAAATTTCATAGGTACTTCACCGAGAGCAGAGCCCACAAAATATCCTCTAAGAAACTGAGAGCATGTGTGCACCTTAGGACCTTCCAGCAGTGACTCTTCCCATCTGCTTACAGCACAGCCAACCTAGATTTCCTAAGCAAAAAATGATAAAATGCAACACCTTTCAAAGGCATAATGCCTATTATAGACTGGGGAAGTGTCTCATTGGATGAGAGAACTCGCTATGTAAATGTAGAAAGCGCTGTTAGAATTCCAGCAGCCATTTGAAAAATCTAGCATGGCTGCAGGCTGACCTACATAAACCCAGCGATGGAGAAAGTGGGTTCATGACTATTGTTGGGACTTATTATCTGCCAGCTTAGCAGCAGGATCAGTGAGAAAGCCTGTCTTCACGGAATAAAGCAAAAGAGTGGTAGAACAGGACACCCCACATCCTTCTCTGGCCTTCCCATGTATGCGGGAAATGTGCATCCACACTCACTTACATATAACACACACACACACACACACACACACACACACACACACACACCAATGAATGAGACCATACTCATTATTTGAAGTTGTCCAGTTGAATTGACTGTTCATCATAGTGCAATACGGAAACTACTTGCGTAATTCTGAAATAAATAGCTATATAATAACAATGAACAACAACCACTGTTTTATTCCCTTTTTTGATACCAGAAAGTAGACCAATTCCAGATGCATTTGCTCCTTGTCTCCCACATGCCCCATTTTGTGGAGGATTAACAACTGGCTCTTAAGGAGGTCATGCTCTTTGCTCAAACCTGTTCATAAATAGCAAAATCTCCTCCCCCCACCCCCTGTCTGCTTCATTCCAAGTCTACGCTTTAACTGAAATTCAAGGCAGAAACTCCAATCACCTTGATATATTTTTGCTTTTTTTTTTTTTAAGAGAGGAACAGACTGTTTAGATTAGAACAAGAATCAAATGTCACAAGATAGAATTTCCACTTTATCCATGGAAAAATCAAACAATTTTTAGGTTGTGGAATTCCCCCCCCCCCCTTAATTGCATCTGACTTTGTTTGACTCTGTTTGCTCCTTTCTCCCATTGCCATTCCGGGTAAATATACCCATTCTTTGTTACAATGAAAGCTTAGTAATTCAGGACCAGCTCACTTGGCATTTGTGACTGAGATTAGATGGGTTTAAATTCACTTTTATTATCTATGAAGAAAGAGTTTTTGAGGAAAGTCAACACCGTTAAAAAGATTTTCCAGGGTTCAATTTACCTAAAAAGATCTGATTCTCAAGAACCTGGCCCTTTAAATTTACATTAAAATGATTAGTTTTCAAATATTTCATTTAAAGTTATCAAAGAGAGACAGGAAGAGACTCGGCGGCTCTCAAAATTTACTTCAAGCTGACCTAAGGGTTTACTAAATAGCAGTTAAGGTATTCTCCTGAAATAATGCACACAAACTTCTTCTCAGATTATTTCTACCATTTGGGGCTTTGCAAGTTTCCCCATGCTGTGTGCTGTTGCATTTTCCAGGCATATTTTGTGAATCTCTTTACAGCCCATCAAGGGCAGGAATCACACCTTTCACGGCTGCTTTTTGTTTATTTTCCTGTGTTTTAGCAAAGATCCCGATCCGAACTCTGTCTTGGATACAGTTGGGATTTAAATAAGTCAGGTTGCCTCTGAACTTGTTTCCAGTAAAAATAGATAAGATATCCAATGTACACATACTAGCATAAAATAAAACCTGTAAAGCAAACAGAAATATATAACAGTAGGCAAATGGGCAATGTCTGCACAACACTCAGCTATTGTATTTCCCTATTCCCTCATTGCTTAGCCCCAGCATCCCCATGTAGTAAAGTTAGCTTAAATGTGAACCAATAAATAAATAAATCACCTGGGGAGATAGTTCAATTGGTCAAATGCACAGTGTGTAAAAATGAGGACTTGTTCAGGTAGCTCCCCAGAACCTTCTTAAAAAACCAAAAATTCTGAGCTCAGCGATATACACCTCTAAGGTGAGGAGCTGAGGAGGAGAGACTACAGGACTCCTGGAGCTCACTGGCCAAAGTTGCCACTCATGGAGCTCTGGATTCAATGAAAGACCCTTGCTCAGGAAAAAAAATGGAAAATGGCCAAGGAAGATACCTAGTATCCATCTATGACTTCTACACACACACACACACACACACACACACACAAGCACACACAGGGACATCTATGCATGCATGCATGGTCCATGGATATAAATGATTGTGTCTACCTGATTTCTTTCTCACTTCACATCTTGCCATCCCTCTTACCCTGCCCTAGACACAGCCTCTAGGAAAGAGTTCTGAATATTGCAGTGCCTACACAAAGAGTAAATTATAGGATCTATGACTAAGACACAGATGATTAAAGTAATAATCATAGTGATAAAGTCATTGAGGAATACCTGGCATGGCTGATCCACTATATTTAGATGACACCTGGTATAGAAAGTAGAGGATGGGGAAGATAAAACTCAATGGTATCCACATGGTATATCCACTGGTTTTGTGATAGAAACCCCAGTCTTTCCTCTTACAGCAAGGAGGATGAACTTGTTAAGTCTCGGGCATGTGTCTCAAAAACAACATATCAGAGAGAGAGAATGAAGACCATGCAACCAACTTTTTAAACAGATACTTCCATAATCTGGAAACTCTTATTCATACGCTACTGACTTGTAGAACACTTACTTATTTATTTATCAGATCCATGAAGAGAATTATTAATATAGAGATGGGCTGAAAATCTGATCTGTACTTTGAATTCTATGAATGGATGGATAACTGAATACATAGGGTGAGACCAAAAGAACATATTATTGGAGTGAATGTGCTGCTGCTCTCTCTACAGCAAAAATAGCCAAAAGAAAGATGTGAGTTTGTGAGATGGGGTCAGTATTAATTACTAACTTGACAAATGCTCGAGTCAACTGGGAGACAAAACTTTGAGCATGCCTGTGTTAAATGATTTGATTGTATTAACTGGGATGAGAAGATTTGCCCTCTGTGAGCGGCACCATTCCCTAAATCAAATCCTGCACTGTTTCAATGGAGAAAGAACACTGAGCAACAGCAAACACTCACCTCTCTCTTCTTCCTGACTAGATATGACGGGACCAGCTGCTCCAGCTCCTGCTGCCTTTGATTTCCCACCATAGTGAACTAGAACTTGAAAAATAAGCTGGAGCAAACCTGACCTTACTTATGTTGCTTTTATCAAGCCATTCGATAACAGTGGCAGTTGGCATACTAGAAGCCATGCATGTTTAGGGCTTTACCCGTCTTGAAGCTGGCTGATGGCACTGAGGTAGGAGTCACTGTTACTGTTATTGTTAATATTTTCCTCATCACCATCATCTTCATTGTCCACAGAGGGACATGATGAAGTCTTTGAGACAATGAACAGTTATGGCTTATAGCCAGCTAGCTCAAATTTGAGTGTGGGGCTTGATGGAAATTCTCTTGCTATAAAGGCCACATTGTTATTCAAACACATATTTGTTGCTTATCTATATGTCCATGAGGACATTACTTTCTCACAGATGAAAACCCGTGTTAAATGGGGTAATAAATATCTGGAATTGAATTTGTGTCTGACACCAATATCCAAAGGAAAGGCCTCTCTCTACCATTGACACTTACCCTCATTTACTGCCCTTCACCCTCAGTAAACAGAAGGATTGTGACAGAAATAAGAATTGACATGGTATGACAGTGCTGCTGCCAATCCTACAAGTTTGGAGGGCCAATTTTTTCTCTTTAAAACGCTCGAGAAAATACAGCAAAGAGACTGGATAAACAGTACCGACTTTCTGGTCCTTCGCTGCACTTCTGAACTCCACCACTGAGTCCCTGAGCCAGTATAGTTTGAAACTGCTTTCTGATCTCTGCTCCAGGACAAACACAAGAACTGAATTACATTCCCCTAACCAATCAATCCAGGTCTTCAGAGAAGGCAGAGCGTTTTCCTAGACTGAGGAAAGGACTCAAATGAAAAGAGAATGCTTTACATTTGCAGGTGGGCCAAGGAATTCATAAACCACAAGATGGGGCCAAAAGTGCCTACCCTTGGGATAACCTTGGCTTGGATTAGAGAGAAGAAAGGGTGCAACATAAGGCTTTCAAAGAGCTGAGCACCTACAGACACCTTTAAATAGAAACATCAGGGTTTTGAGAAACATAATTTATCCTATCCATTTTTATCTGTAAAAGGGCTTTCCTGGAGGTCTGCCATAAAATCAACATATTCACAGCACTTGAGCTCTATTAATCTGACAAAATGTCAGCGATACAGGATGATTTGGGGCAGATATTTGGCACCAAATATAAATAGCTCCATACTAACGTATGGGGTTGGGAGTGGGGTGGGGGAAGATTCTTCTGGAATCTCTATAAGCTCAAACATCTGGCACTTATAGAATTTCCCAGCTTGGCCACCTACAGAGAAATGAAATTAGGATCACCCTTGATACCTAAGGATGTGCTGCCTAGCTCTTATTTTCCTTATTTTGTTAAATCAAAATATTATATATAACTTCAGTTAAAACCAGAAAGTAAAGACATTGACAAGTGTTAATCCAGATGTGGCAATTATCATTTCTGTGTTTACCCTTCCAGACAGATATATATGCATAAATCTCATGGTTTTTCTATTATCATAAGTTGTTCTATTTATTCTACAGGAATAGAGTATTATTGGCTGGGAAGATGGCTCAGTGTCTCCAATGCTTATTGCACAGAATGAGCATCTGAGTTTGATCCCACCACCTAGGTAAAAAGCCAAGCATGGAGGCACACATCTTCAACAATGAAAGCAAGGTATAGAAAGGAATATTCTGGGAACTCTTTGGCTAACCAATCTGACCAAAAGGTCAAACTACAATTTAAAGACAGGGAGAGCTCCTGTCTTAAAAATATTTAAGTTCTTTAAAGTTTTGAGATTATACTATAATATATCATTTTCCATTTCCTTTCTTCCATCTATTCCCTCCCTTATGTCTCTCCCTGCTCTCTTTCAAATTCCAGAATTTTTCCTTAACTGTATATATACACACACACATATATATGCACATATATGTATGTATGTGTGTATATACATAATATATATTATATTTAGATGGATGGATAGATAGATAGATAGATAGATAGATAGATAGATAGATAGATAGATAGATAGATAGATAGATAGATAAATAGTGTAGGGGACAATAAAGACAGATGTCTAATATAGACTGCTGGTATCCATATGCCTTACATAGGCAAGTGTACCCCAAACATACACACACACAAAGAAAAAGAGAGAGAATACGATATTAATACACATAGTCCCATAGCCACTATACCTTTACACAAACATAGAATCAAGTAAGCAAAATGGAAAATATTTTTAATGACCCAGTTCTCCAGAACTTGATATCAGTCTTATTTTTATGCAATTTTATACATGAAATAGAAATATTCTGATGTATGTTATAATACCATGGGACATGTCCTTATGTCTGATTCCTTTATTAACCCTACACTATTAACAATGTTCAGTTAAAAACTATGTAGATACAACATCATTGCTGGTGGATTAGTAGTACATCTTCATATATTCTTTATATTGTTGTGAAATAAATTTGAGGTCAGAGGTATGTGATGTACCTACTCTATAGCACTGGAAGAATTGGTAACATTTACTGGAAAACCAGCGATTAATGGACCCTATTGTTCATTTTTACCATTGTTGATTTCATAGAAGAAAAATGGCATCTCAAGTTGTCTTACTTGGGGTTTCTATTCCTGCACAAACATCATGACCAAGGAGCAAGTTGGGGAGAAAAGTGTTTATTCAGCTTACATTTCCACATTGTTATTCATCACCAAAGGAAGTCAGGACTGGAACTCAAGCAGGTCAGGAAGCAGGAGCTGATGCAGAGGCCATGGAAGGATGTCTTTTACTGGTTTGCTTCACCTGGCTTCACCTTGCTTTCTTATAGAAACTCAGAACCACCAGCCCAGGGATGGCACCAACCACAAAGGGGCTAGGCCCTCCCCTCTTGATCACTAATTGAGAAAATGCCCCACAGCTATATCTCATGGAGGCTTTTTCTCAACTGAAGCTCCTTTCTCTGTGGTAATTCCAGCTTGTGTCAAGTTGACACACAAAACCAGGCAGTACACAAGTGTTTGTTGATTAAAACGAAATTCCCATTTAATGTTGACCATGTCCTTACTTTAAACAGTTGTCTTTCTAGGTTATACTGAGTGCCAGTCTCTGTTGTAAGTACATTTTATTAAATGAACTCTGTTAGAAATCCTATATGGCAGATGTTTCTCTCAGTCTCACACTTTCATAAATGGATAAATTGGACCCTGAAGAGTCATAGTCACTGGGCCAAAGGAACACAACTAATTATAGGAAAGGAGTTAGAAAGCAGACTGGGCAGCGATGGTTTAGAATTTACTTCCACATTCTGATATTTGGGTCCCTCATCCATATCTGTCCTTGGAACAAGAGTCTCCCCTAATATGTTACTTTGGTACAACCAAATCCCTTTACTGTCATTCCCAAATGGATTTTTCCTTATTTGGAAAAAATGCCACAGAGCTTCAAGGAAAATGTAAAGTAAGAGGAAGAAGTGGGAAGAAAGATTAGGAGTACCATTGGCAATGCTAATTACAACCATTGAGTTGTACAATGATTGAATACCACTTGCTTTACTATTCAAAGCAAAACTGGGGGTTTCCATTTGCAAACAAGCAATGAAGGTGCTGGTGGCAGCTGTTGGACAAATTGAAGATGTTTAGAGTCAACAGCTTCAGATATATGTCTTCTACTAGCCTAGGTCACAGCCACAGTGTTTAGTATCTGCAAACCTAGACAAGGTCACAGCCACAATGCAGAGTACCTGTTATCCTAGACATGGTCACAATGACAGTAGAGAGTGGTGCCCAGTAAAACGGGAGTCTTTTCGCAAGGAAGCAGATTTGCTTCCTATCTCCAGTCTCAGGAGCAATGAAAACGGGACTGGCCTTTCATGATAACCCAGTTCTAACATGTGTGTGGAGCCAATAGAAAATATGGGTTCTCGAAAATGGCAGCCAGCCTGAGTTGATGCAGGCCATGAGGGAAATCATAGGGGTCTAAAGAAGAAGAAGAAGGATGGCACATGGTGCCTACATCATACATAGAACATGATATGCACTCTAAAGATAATGTATCCCGAGATAAAAACCCAACCAAGGATCAAAATCTATGGACACAAGCCAAGTATGACACACTGTCTAAATTTGGCTGAGAGCTATTTGAAGTTCATAAATGTAAACTGACTACCATTAGAATAGCATTTGTAAGGCACAGGACAAGATGTTGGCACCTGCAGGGTATAGTGGTTCATACCTATAATATCAGAAATCAAAAGGCCAGGGCAGAAAGATTGCCATAGAATTCAGGCCAGCATGAGCTACATAGTAAATCTGGGACAGCCTTGGCTACAGAGTCAATTTTTTGTGTGAGGAAGAGCAATATATATATTTGTATATGCATATGATGAGTTTGCAGCTCAAAGCCCCAAGAAGTTTTCCTCCTTTGTAACTTAATGAAGAATTAGAGCCAATCAGATAACATCTTTTCTTCAACCATACGTCATTACATCATAAAGAAATGATGGGTAAGACATATCCATGCCTCTAAGGGAAGGACACAATCGGGATCTAAAGTTACATACACGCATGCACACATATACATGAGTACACACGTGTATGTACACATGTGTACATCTCTGGTACTTTAACCTGCCAGGAAGCTTTTCTGCTGACACTCCTCATTCTTTCCACACTTTACATCTAACCTTTAAAAGGATCAGAATATGTTTCTTGTTGGAAAAATGCAAAAATTAAATAAATAAGAAAATCCATAGAAATGTCCCCCCTTGATTGAAAACAGAAGCTGGCCATTAAAACAATCTCATTGGGGGTGTAGGGGGGACCAATGGAAAGTCAGACGAGGAAGCAGTGGTGCGTTTTATCAAGGGCTGTTGAGAAACCACACCCAACACTTTTTATCAAAGGAATGGCAGACATAGCTGGACAGCTAATTATCTCCAGGTGTCTTTTCTAAATTTATATCCCTCGTGAGACAAAGGCTGGAGGAAGACTCTCTTGGCTATAAAGTAAAAGAAGTAAGCAGCCTGGTGGGTAGGTTGAGGATCAGAAATTCACAGACGAATACCCGGCTAAGGCAAAATAAGGAGAGGATGACAGAGAATGGAGCTGGTACGTTATTGGCAAGGTTATTTGCTACAATCAAAACAACCCTGCTACCAGTTCTGAACTTAAGCTATTTTTGTTGTTTTTTTTTTCATCCAGTTTTTTTTCTTTCTTTTTTTAAGTCAAGGGAAAAATCAAGTCATGAAAATCAGGATAGTCTCATGACGGCTGCACATGGCTTGTGTTTTACTGTCTCTACCAGCCAAGGATTAATCTCGGTTCCAAAGCATCTCACAGGAAGTATTAATAGTACAATGTATTCATTTATATGGTCAGAGGGAGAGGACAGGGAGAAAGTGGTATAGAATTTTATTCATCACTGAGGAATCTATCCTAGTGTTCATTTAAGTAATCATGAATTCTAAGAGAAGCCTAGAAGAGGTTGGAAATACCTTCTGTGAAACTCCCTTGGTCACAGTGGCCCCTGTTTGCAACTGACACACACATCCTAACACTAGCAAGTTTCTGGAACACAAAGTGCGAAATTCTTTGTGACTATCTGATAATGGCGATCATAAGACGTGTGAAATACAGATTTTTATATGAAACCACATCACACTTCATTTGCCTTTCCTTCTGGGAGAACGAAAAAGATTCACTCTCTGAGCATCTTGATTCTCAGAGCAAGGCGAAGTTTTCTCTCTGCTCTAAAGGGGTCTGACTTCATTTCTACCCACCGTTCTCCACAAGGGAGGTCTGATGCAGATGGTCCATCAGTCCTGCCTCTTTATTTTTTTTCCAAGCAGACCTAGCTTCTAGCAATAGGAGTGGCAGCAAGGCTTTGTCTGTCAGATAGAACAGTAGAGAAGTCAACAGTAACAGCATACCTTTGTGTCAACCCTGTCCTGAGTTAATGTGAGTGAAATATAAATATTGCACCGCTATGAACTACCGAAGAAAACATCCTTTACAATATTATGCTCTAACGTTAGCAGGAGTTGAGTGAAGGCTTCTGTTGTATCCCAGCAGAAGTTAATAGCTGCCCAGAAGCTGGAAAACCAACTTCAGAAACACTTAATGTTTAGATCCACTTAGTGGTTGGAAAAAAAACAACTTTTTTTTAATGTTTAAGAGCTGCTCCAGCAAATGGAAACAGCATTTTCTTGTAAACAAACCTTTAATATGAAGATATTTCTTGGTGGAGGAAAAACCTAACTTCATAAAGTCTGATTTCTGAGATTTTTTTTTTCAGTTCCTCGGAGACCAGGAAAGTAACCGAATTCTGTCAGTCGATGCTTTGAATAAACAGATGCGATTGAGACATTTTCCATATCGCCTGTCAAGGGAGGATGTGGCTGATCAACCATGTGCAAACTCCGACTGCCTGTCAACTGAGGGAAGCAATCATCGGTTCGGAGGAAGAGTTAATACACGGTTCACAATGTGAGCCATTCAATGAGGGACATTCAGGAAATTTATAGGTGTGACAGAAGATATATCTGGGCACTTCTAGCTATGAAAATGGTTCTCATTAACCCCATCCTTTCTGGAGTGCTACCCCTCTGCTAATGGGTTAAAAACCGTGTTCTTTCACACTGTAACTTCACTACCCACGATATCTTCAGAGTAGGGTACCACTCCTGAAGTAAACCATATCCCTAACCTCAGGGTTAGTCCCTTCTCTTTGTCAGATGGAACAATTGATCTAGATACACTGAATGGCCATAAGGAAGAAACTCCTGTGTAATCTATCACTGCAATCTGCCATTAGAAATATGAGCCATTCCATTGTGCTAAAGAACTATTCTTGGAGAGCTAATAGCCTTAGAAATGCCTTCATGCTTTTGCACGAGGAATGTATCATTCCACTAGCAACTAAGCATTGCCAATCACCAACATGAAAACTTCACACAACATGTGTGTGTGTGTGTGTGTGTGTGTGCATGTGCACGTGCGTGTGTGAGCATGTAGGTAAGTCTACGAATGCCTGAGGTACCTGTCATGTGTTTTTCCTTAGTCTCTCCATCTTATGATTTTAAGACACTGATTGATTCACTGATTCTGAAGTGAATCAATTTGATAGACTGGCCAGCCAATGAGCTTGAGGAATCTGCCTATCACTCCCTCCAGTACTAGAGTTCTAGGGCCATCACTCTAGCCTTATATGTGCGTCCAGGGGATCCGAACTCAGATACTCATTCTTGCATGGCAGACTCCTTATTGACTGAGACATCTATCTTACTGGCTCCTTGAACATGTGACTTATTTTCCGTATCTATCCAAATGGTAAAAATGATACATGTTTTACAGTATAAAATATTGCAAGATTAATGTATTTGAGAAACAGTAGCCTTTGGCTTAACACAGAGTGGGAACTTGAGAAAAAGGAAGATGATTCTTCTATGAATTTACTCACCCAGTTGATTTTAGACAGTAATTAGGTTTAGCTATCAAAAAAATATGTCTTACCTGGAAAATGGGTCCATGGGGGTGTTAAGTAGAGTCAAGTCTCAAGTTCCTTAAGTAAGTGGTCATAACTTACCTTCTTGTATATGAGTTTCCACTTCCATGTCATGTGTGACTCAAAATACGTTGAGTATGACATAAAGTTGAGTAATGATATAAAAACACAGGTAGGGAGTAGAAAAGATAGCTCACCTGTTAACAGCATGCACCACTCTTACAGAGTACCTGAGTTTAATTCCTGACAACTGTATGCAGCAGCTCATAACTATCCCTGATTTCTCATCCAGAGGTGATCTTTCCCCCTATTGTGCCCTCCAATGACACTGCACTTGTGTACACAAATTCACACTCAACACAGAAATAAGCATGATGGAAATATAAAGAAAATAAAAATAAAATCACACGTATATGTGTCTAATGTAAAGAAAGTAAAATAAACAGACATCAGCTGTCTTTTTCAGGTCTCTGTGATGGGGGCAAACTTTGAAGAGCTAAGATCCAGATGGGAACCACTGGATTTTGGTACCTAGGAGCACAAAGCAGAGGAGAACGATACCATTATTATCAGGGTTTAGGAGAGCTGCAGAATCTGCATTGTGCAGCAGATTCAAAACAGACCTATTAGATGTGCACAGGGAGATGGCTGCTCAATGTCACCTTGTTCTTTATCCTTTGAAACTGCTGAACTCAAGTTCCAGGGCAGAGAAATGGTGCATTAGAAATAACCAAAAGTCAGAGGCAAGTATAAAACCAGTGTTGAACCCCATCCTATGTACTATGTATGTATGTATGTATGTATGTATGTATATATATATATCCTATGTACTACTATCTATGTCTCATTGTGGTTGATTGCCAGACAACCTGTAGATGCCAAAACTCAAAGATACTCAAGTCTTTTTTTTAAAGAGATTTTATTTATTTTTAAAGACTTATTTATTTATTTTATGTATATGAGTACACTGTAGCTGTCTTCAGATACACCAGAAAAAGGCATCTGATCCAATTGTAGATATGAGCCACCATGTGTTTGCTGGGAAGTGAACTCAGGACCTTTAGAAGAGGAGCCAGTGCTCTTAACCACTGAGCCATCTCTCCAGTCCTGATACTCAAGTCTTATATATAATTCTGCAGTATTTGTATATAGTGCATGTATATCTTGGTACATATTTCAAACAATCTCCAGACAGCTTATAATACCTAACACATTGTAAATATTATATACATAAATGTTGCACTAAACTGTTTGTGGAATGAGGAGAACACCCTAGATGTCTTCAATTAAAATAGGGCTTTTTGGTTTTAGAGTGTTTTCAGTCTGCAGTCGGTTGGAGCTCAGGAAGCCAAACGGAAGGTCATAATGAGTCAACCACATCTTGTTTCACCTAGACACTGTTTGGCCTAGAATTGTTTCATAGAGAAAATGAAATGAGAGAATGGGTCTTGAAGTTAGGCCTGCCTCAAAATCATTTGCTGGGCTCTCCCCTAGGATTCTTCATTTAAGAAGTCTGGCATGCAGTCTACTAATCATTCCCATTTTGACAGAATTCTCAGGAGAAGCTGTGGTGCTGACCTGGGAACCCTGGCACCATGATAACCACCATAAATCTGAGAGCTAGCCTCTGCTCATTGGCTACTGGTCTTTCAAACTGGAAGAATTGTCTTTAAGTTGTATCAGATTAAAGAAGCTAATAGGGAGACTGGAGAGATGCTTCAGAGGTTGAATTCCCAGCAAGTTCACAACTGTCTATAACACCAGTTCCAGGGGATCAAATGCACTCTTCTGGCCTCCCCCAAGAACCAGGAATATAAGTGGTGCACAGACAGGCATACAAGCAAAACATCCATACAAATAAAATAGAAATAAATAAAAAAATAATAATAATAAGTTGGAGAAAATTTGTTTCTGGTGAGAAAGCCAAAGGAACAAATATGGAGGAATGAATGAGTGTATAGGTTTCTCTGCCATTTGTGTTGAGCCTTCAGGAGCTAAGGTTACAGCAGTGACCGATCCTTCACCTGTTACTGTGGAAGAGACAAAGCAATAAAATGAAAATGTGTAAAGTCAGAAAATAGATGCTGATGGTGAGTGCTAGGCAGAAAGATAAGGAGAGAAGACTGAGGAGTCGGTGTGCTGTTTGAATTACATGGGGACTGAGAGAATGCTGTAAGAACTGAAGAAGTGGAGAACTATTTGAGGCAGTCAGGGTGAACATTTCACTGTGCAGGAGGCAGGAGCTTGTGAGGTGTGTTTACGAGACAAGCAGAAGGCATTGAAGTTGGAAGAGCCTGAACAGGGCAGAGCACTGTGGGCATGGGGTCTCGGAAGTCTGAAAGAAAAGGCTGTGAGGGTCAGAGTGAGACACTGTTGGTACTTTGAAGGCTGTTGTAAGAACTCTGATGTGGTGGTGGTGATAGAGGTGGTAGTGGTGATGGTAGTGGTGGCGGTGGCGGTGGCGGTGGCGGTTGTTAATAGAAGAATAGCATCAGGAAAACACTCAGCCACAGAACAAACACTAATAACACCCTCCCCCCTCCCAAGGCTCAGTAACTATCACAATAGAATAGACAGAAACATTTCAAGAATCAGAGGTAGGAAAGACCAGAGTAGAACAGTGTTTCTACATGTGAAGAGACCTCTGCATGCGTGATCTCAAAACATCTATAGTTTCTTGCACATGAAGAAGCTAATCCACATTCCATGGCTTGGGGTCCTGGAGTTTTAGTTCCAACCCCCAGATGAGAAACTTTTGACAGTTGAAGGATGCTTGGATAAGGAGAGTCAGTTTTCTTTAAGGGTGTGGCCCCTGGTAGATTGACCATGCTCCAGTGAATGGCTACACATCCACAAGTAGAGGAGCAGTACAAATTGGACTGAATGAGTTAAGAGGAAAAAAAAAAGAACAAAGGAGAAGTTGGGATGGAGAAGCATTAGAGGGTGAATCTGGGAGGAGACAGTAGGAGAATTGGGGTAAAGGTGATGAAAATACACTGTATGAAATTCTCAAAGAATTGATGCAAATATTAGCTTGAACAGGAAAAAGTCTTGACTTTTGATTTGAAAGCAAAGTCCAAAGAGAATGCCATAGAGTCTCATTTCAGTGTTGAATGGAGTCTATAACAGTTTTCATTGTCAATCTGACAGGATCTAAATCATTGAGGAGACAAATCTCCAGGTATTTCTAGATTATTTGAGATGAGGAAGACCTACCCTAAATGTTGATGGCACTATTCTATGGTCTATGGTGCTAGACTAAATAAAATGGAGAGAGTGAACTGAGAAATAGCTTTCATTGATCTCTGCTGAACTGCAAATACACTGAGACCAGCATCTCAAGTTCCCACTGCTATGCCTTCCTGTCCATGATAGACTGTAGTCTCTAATTATAAACAAGAGCAAATCTTCCTAAGGTACTTTGTAGGGCATTTTGATACATAAACAAGAAAAGTAATTGATACATAGTTTCTATGTATGAATGAATGCTGTGTTGAAGACAAACTCCTGGGCTAGGAGGAGATATAAATAAATTAAATCTTGACTTTTTTTTTTTGAGAATAAAGAATCCAAGTCAGTATGATGATGGAGGCTTTGACGACGGTGGAAGCCTTGACCTAGAATTTAGGGAAAGGTTGCTGATATGCACCAAGCACAGACCTGACAACCTGCATGGACTGATTGGACAGGGGTATAATAGAAACAAAGAAATTAAGGACCATCCAAAAATGTTTCAAAGTAGTGTTCTCTGGGATGCCTTGATGTTAATACAGCTTCTCCTATAAGGAGAGGACCAGTAAGAATGAACTAAGTATCTCAACTTTAAAGATGAAAACATGAAGATTGTAAAGGTGGCCTTTATTCTCTTAAGGTCACACCATGATTAATTGTCTAAGTTAGAACAAAACACCAACCACTCCTTGCCTAGAAGCCTGTGATTTCTCTGTGGAGTCATCAATGGTGCTCCCCGTGAAGTGAACTAGATCAGGAGGTAGAAACACAAACAGGCTCTCCCATTGCCATTCTGAGCATGTCTTCATTCCTCTTGCCCCACCTATTCAAACTCTATCCAGGGGTCACAAGCCAAAGACCTGTTAGGCTGATAAAGCCAACTGATATGTTTAGTTTGGCTCTTGAAGTTTTGAAAAACACCATCCCCATTTGAATGTCTTTCAGTTGGGTTTGTACTTTCCAGTTGAAGCAAAGCACACACCACTCCCTTGGGCTCAGGGTAGCATATTTGGCTCTCACCTGCCTAACCCCAAGAACCGTTGGAATTTTCAGCCAGAGAGTCACATCAAAAGAGCCAGTGTGAGCTAAACAATGAGAAAATACCTATGTTTAAAAGAAGATCATGGACTCAGACATATCAGCAATGCCCAAACATATCACTTATCATCTATGTGATTTGAACAAGGTTGGCCTCTATTTCCCTGTCTTTTAAATGGCCACAATAGTATCCATGTTGAACTACTCTCTCCTAGAATGTATACAGTTATACAGCAGGGATCAGCATTGCTCCTTTTTAGTAGAGGGCCAGATGGTGTCTCTAAAGACCACTCAGCCCTATATCTGTAACGTGAAAGCAGCCCCTAAAAATGCAGACATGAGTCATAGTGGTAAATAAAGTCCTAATAAAACTGCATTTAGAAATATATGAATGGGGCATAGTCGTCATGAGGCCTTAACTGTAAGTCCCAGTTATAAGGTGATATGGGTTGAATGTACACATTTATATGCTGAAGTTTGGTAGCATTTGGAGCTCAGAGACCTCAGCAAGTGATCAGGTTATGAGGATAAAGTACACACCAAAATGTAATCAGTGCCTTATAAGAAAGAACGCACGAGAGAGCATAGCCCAATGGTTCTCAACCACCCAAATGCTGTGACCTTTTAATACAGTTCCTCATGTTGTGGTGACCCCCAACCATAAAGTTAATTTTGTTACTACTTCAAAACTGTAATTTTGCTACCGTTATGAATAATGATGTGAATATCTGATAGGCGGAATAACTGATATGTGACCCCTGTGAAAAAGTCATTTGACCCCAAAGAGGTTGAGACCCACAGGTTGAGACCCACTATCTTAGCCCCTTCCACCAAATGAGGACACAGTGACAAGTGGGTGCTGTGAGGATACAGGCCCAAACCAGAGAAACTCTGGGTATCTTGATCAGGACTTCTCAGTGTCTACAAACCCTAAGAAAACAATATGATTTGATATATTTATATCTTTATGTGTTATTGATTGGTTGATCGATCTCATGTGGGGGATGAATAGGAGTGTTCAAGTGGAGGCCACATGTCAAGTGTCAGGTACCTTCCTCAGTCATTCCCAACATTGTTATATTTTTTTGAAAACCACCTCCTTTTGGAGAAGTGATCCCCACATAAATTTTGAGACAGAGTCTCATGGTTTCTGGAGCTGTTCGAACTGAACTTGCTAGCCTGCAAGCCCCTAGTGTCAGTTTGTCTACACCACCCCAGTGCTGAGATTACAAAATGCATCCACTTCATCTGGTATTTTACATGGCTACTGGGTACCAAAGCCAGGTTCTCATGTTGGACAGCAAGAAATTTACTAAGTCATCTCCCCAGCCCAGAATCTATCTCGTCTTTATGCCCGCCTCTATGTGGTATTACTATAGAAATTTGAGATGGCCAAGATGTAAAACAGTTGAATGTTGTTCCCAAACTGAACCACTGCCCATTACTCTTCATCACTTTCTTCCATGCCTGCCTATATCTTCAGTCACAGAACATACAGTGTCACATAAGTGACCTGGACCCAGCCCTGCTTTTATGTGTCCCTCCTTGGGAAAAAAAAATTAAGAAAAATAACAATAAATTTAAAAAAGGAAAAGGGAAAAAAAATCTTCAGTGGCCTCACTTAATATAAGACAGGGCTACTGAGAATTCTTTTCCTGAGAAAAGGAGCATCCCAGGAGGCATGGCATTCTTTGGACTAATGTCAAGTAAGTGTAAATTGAACAGTGTTCATGTTTGGACCTCTGGAATCTCGGAGAACCAACAACTTCCGAGAGGTTCACGAACTCCTGAGTGAAGCCTGCATCATGGCTTGGTCTCATCCTCTGAGAGGGCAGGAAGGTTCCTGCCCTGGACACTAAAGGGCAGCGCTGCCACTACATTTCCCATCCTCGGACTTAATCGGGGCTTTGATTTGCAGGCCGTGAGGGATATGTTTCTGGGCAGTTCCCACTGAGCTATTTTTAGAGCTTGGCACTTGAGTGAGAGAAAGTTAGCCAGCGATACCACCGCCCACTGCCCGGGAGCTGGTCTCTACGTAAGCCCTGTAGTAAACTTGGGTCATTTCCTCTTGTGAGTCTCCAAAATCCGGCAGCCCCAGAAACTCTGAAGACGGAAGCTACTGAGACTGTTAATTGATGTCTTCATCTTCCTCAAGAAGTGACGTTTTTCTTTCTCCCCACTCGCTTTCATCTCCAGCGCTCTGAAATCAAATTTCAAAACAATGTATGTGTCTTGACAGGAAATAAAACAGAAGCTAAGTTTCTGGATCACAAGACAGAACTTTGAAGGAGATCCGAACTACTGAGGCTTGTAAAGCTTCACTGCATCTTTAATTTTTACCTAGATGTTAGCAGTTTGCTTCTAACTCATGCTGAAAAAGCAAAACTCAGCAAATGCCATTTTCCAACCTCACCACGCCCACACGCTCGAGGGTCCATAGTCCTTGCAGAGGGTTCTGAGAGCAAAGGGTTATGAGAGGACACTTCCTCTTTTAGTCGTCCCGGGTTCTATGACACTGGTCATGGAAGGCCCCATCAAATGCCTTTCTCCAGGGCTGCCTTCATGAGTTTATGTCCTGGAAGGCTGCCCAGAGCCTTGAACTTCAGAAGGTCAAAGAACAGAGATGATCAACTTCAAAGTAAAGAAGGTTAATTTAGCCTCTCCTGTCCATGGTCAGTGGGTTTCCTTTCTTTCAGGGGAATAGATGTGGAGGTGAGACATCATGGCAAGAAGTTTGTGGCAAAACAAAGCCCCTCAGATTATGATGCCCGGGAGGAAAATAAATAAATAGATAAATAAATAAATAAGAAAGAAGCAGGCTCCTAGGTGCTGAGGTAATGAGAACACACCCTCTGTCTGACTTACCTCTGTCTGATCCTGCCTCCTAAACGTCCCACAGTTGACAAGTAAGACCATCAGCTGGTCCCCAGACTATAAAAAGATAGACTTCTATAGACTTCTAGAGGGACAGACATTAAAGCCATCATTGTAGCCTTCATCAAGGCAAGATCCCCATTTTGATGATTCATGTGCTTCTGGTGGGGTGTGGGATATCTCATTCTCTCTCTCTCTCTCTCTCTCTCTCTCTCTCTCTCTCTCTCTCTGTCTCTGTCTCTGTGGCTTCTTTTTGCACTTCACATTGGAAGTCTTCTCAGTGGGTTAAGTGCCTCCTGAGTCATGGAGAGACACGGTCTCTAAAACTCAAGGTGGAGAAAAGAGATAGAAGTATAACATCTTCATATGGACCTCTGACTTCTGTGCACAGCCACAGAGAAGCGTCACACTACTAACTATTAATTAGTTCAAAGGTGAAGGTGACAATTCTTAATGCAAGTAAAGGAAGAGCACCCTCTTCGTGAATTCTCTGCTATCCACATATCCTTTGCCTTCTGTTACAAAGATGGAATTCACTTGCCTTGGGGATGAGCAGTAAGGGAAAGAGGAGATAGGACTTGGTAAAGTGTTAGGGTTTAATAGCGCATCCCCTAAGGTCCTGTGATGGAGGTCTGCTACCGTGGTTCTCTCTCCTAGGCTGTATTTCAGGCTTGGGGGCTCTGTGCTCAAAACTACATTTGTTGTATAAGACAGTTCCTGCATGAGTGGGTTCTTTCCTCTTATCTCCCACATGTGAGGACACAGAACTCATCTTACTTTGGTTTCTGTGTCTTGCACCCCATGAGGACAGAGGAAAGAAAAAGCCCCCAGCAGACCAGATGCCAATGGGCTGGTCTTATATTTTCCAGCCTCGTGAGCTGTGAGAAATAATTTCTGTTCTTAAAAAAAAGAAAATCACAATCTTAGGTATCCTATTACAGCAACATAAAATGATCCAAGACAGCCAATAACAAGCTCCCGGGGGGGCTGAGCTGTCTTTTCTAACTTGACGTGCAGCCAGTACTGACCACCGTGGTAAGGAAGCTGGAGGCAGAGCTGTCCGGCATATCTTGGAAGCAGCCATGCTTTTCTGAACCCCACAAAGCTCTCCTCGTGACCTCTTACAAGCTCTCAGAAAACCACACCGAGACCAACACAAAGCAAATCAGAAGGGAAAACCTATCTGACCACCATGTTTGGCCTCATATCACCCCAGACACTTTCCCAATGAGTCAACTGGAGTGATATGTCTAAAACATAATTTACCTTCATAAATGTCCAGTGACTTTCTGCCATGCTTGTAGTAGACTCTGAATTCTTGGTGACTGGGTTAATAGGGTATTGGATAAAGGGCTCACGGGGCAAGCAGGAGGACTTAAATTAAACTCCCAGAACCCATTTTTTGTTTGTTTGCTTGGTTGGTTGGTTGGTTTTGTTTTACTTTGTTTTGTTTTGTTTTGTTTTAAGCCAAATGTGGCATGCACTTATAATCCCAGACCTGGAGGAATGGAGACAAATGGTTGCCTGTGAGCTCATTAACCTGTCGGCCTGGACTGTGTAGCTTCATAGACATTGAAAACATCTGTCCTAAAGGAGATAAACTGTTTCTGAGGGCAATACCTGAAGTTATGCCCTGACCTCTGCAGACACATACACACATACATGTACATGAATCATCACACATATGTGTACCATGAACACATAAACATCCACACATACAATATGTGTACACACACACACACACACACACAAACACACATACACACGCACACATGCATGCACTCTCAAAAGCACATACAAAATGCCTGGACTCTGGCTCTCCTTCCTCTCTTCACATTTCTCTCCTAGCTCCACCTCAGTGCCTCCAACCTTCCTGATGCTGAGAGCCTGGAATACAGTTCCTCAACTGACCCTCAACCATAAAATTGTCTTTGTTGCTATTGTATGAATTGTCTCTGAGAGAGAGGAGAGAGAGAGACAGAGACAGAGAGACAGAGATAGAGACAAAGAGAGACAGAGATGGAGAGAGAGACAGAGAGAGATTGTAATGTAAATATCTGTTTTGTAATGGTCTTAGGTGACCCCTGTGAAGAGTCCTTAACGCTGAGGGGTCACTACCCACAGGTTTTGAACCACTGCTTTATCTTCCAACTGTTCTCTTTCTGTTTCTTTGCTTCATACAACACACTCCTTCCTGTCACAGGAACACAACACAGGACATTCTCCACAGATCTTCCCTAGCTGTGCCTGTTGGGTTCCAGACTCAGGACAGGAGGCTGTGGTGCATATTTAGCATACCAAAGCAGTCCTGGCCTCCAGTTCTCCCAGCATCCCTCAGTCCCTACCTAGCACCCCTCACCCTTCACCCTAATCTTTCAGGCCCAGAGGTTGGGCGCCCTTCCCCCATAATCCAGACATTTAGGTCTCCCACGCCTTTCTTCTCTCTTCTATCCTTTTCTGTCTCTCTACATGTGTGCTTTCTCTCTTTCTTTCCCCTCTCCCCTGACTCTTAGAGCAGTTTCCCAATTACCCTGCTTTTATGTACTCTAATCATGCTTGAATTGACTTAAATTAACTCATTTTCACCAGCAGAGAAATAAGTCCTTCAGGCCTTAGAGATACCTTCCCAGACATAAAACCGAATGCCTACTCATACCCTCTACTTTTTTATCCTGCGCTGCTTTTCTTCCCTGTGCTATTTAAAATCATTTTACATATTCTTTCCCCCCTTATTTCCTACCCATCCCTTGGGCTAGAATTGAAGTAGGTGTCACTCTTATTTATCTTAGGAAAGTCTCCAAAAGGTTTGACAATACAATAGATGCTCAATGAATATTCATAGGTTTAGGAAAACAGAAGACAAGTTTAATTAGAGATGGAAAGATTGTCTTTGTCTTTGGCGCTCTTCATCATACTTTTTTCCTGTAACAGCATTTTAAAATCAAATGAATGTCAGTTGCTATAGACTAGTTTGAGCATACTGATAATAGAAATATACAAATATTTTGATACTGCCTAATAAGTTTGCAGCTGACTTAAACTCACTTGGTACCATCTATCGTCTGGAACCCTAACTTCACCCATAATCCCATAATTCAGCTGTTACCTCTGACCAAGCAGAGAACACCCTAAGTTTTCTGCCCTTCCCAATTAACTATTTTTTATTCTAAAGGATGGTACCTGATAAGCACTCCTTGTGACCATCTGGGGGACAGCCTCTGATGGGTAAATATGACTGTTTAAAGAAGATGTCGCATGAAGATCATCTGCTCCCTAACCAAATGAAAAGAGGATCAGAGTAAAACAAAATGTAAACAATCAAAAAGTTATCTTTCAGTGTGGTGGGAGAAAACTTGTTCCATCACTCCACTTGGGAAGCAATAAATGAAAAATCTGGAAAATTAACGTGAAGCACACACACACACACACACACACACACACACACACACTTGCTCTCTGCACTGCCAATACCACATGAAGCAAAGAGTAATTATGTATTCGAATATCACTGCTGGGAAACATTCAGTGTGACCCGGAGTTCAATACTCAAACATGCCGGTTCCAGAGGAGATTGTCTTTCATGGTGGGATGCCCTTTCTCCTCCACTACTCTGATTCCAAAGGAAATCGTATACCGCCTCTATTTCTCGGAATGGGATCTAATAAGGGCATCTTCTTGATTACGAAGCTACTCTGATCAGCACTTTCTCTCTCGCTCATGAGAAACCACATAAAATGAATCAACAGAAACCTGTAAGTATGTCCCCAGCTAATCACTTGCCCAAGCAGTACATACAGTAGGGTGAAGTGAGTTTCTAGAGAGACGAGTTTGGCTTGAATGTAAGGAAATGATGTCAGTACCATGTTGGTTCTACTTGATGTTGCCTCCCCAACATCTGGACAGAGCCAGAGGAACTCAGATATCTCCCCTGCCTCTGCAATTGCTTTTTTCATCCTTGTCCAGAAGCATCCACTCTTCTCTAGGGAAATGGATAAAAGTTTTAAAATTGAGTTGATATTCTCACACCTGGACTCTGATGGCCCAGCTACTAAATCTATGTTCCCACATATGTGCTTCTGTAACTATTAATCTCCTTTATCAAGAAAGCATGTATTCTAAGGAGGTGATATGGATCTCTTTGGAATCTCTGTCCTCTCTCTAACTCACAGAATGCCCACCTATTTTGTATTCTAGATCATGGACTAAATATTTGCTCTGAATCATGTTTTGTTTATCTTCATGAATGAACAACCCATTCCAGACCCTATATCATACAATTAGGGTTCTACTATGTCACTGGTAATTATCGATCCCTTTGAATGTGGTGAGAGCCTTGCCACAGGGCAGGTTTCCTCTATTAGCACCTGCTGCACACACCAGAAGTGCCCACACAGTTAGTAGAATTTCTGATGTGATTACAGGGTCTTCATTTGAATAATTTGTCCATGACGACTAGACCTTTGGGCATTCTACTGCCATCACCGAGATCAACATCCCCCAAAATTCCTCAGCCTATCATATCTGCCTCTTCTTAACAACTGTTTCTAAACCTGGTCTCAAGTTTGTGAGTCTCCCATCAGCCTTATGGCTCTAAACTCCAAACATTATATTATCCCCTGGCCCCTTAGTTCTGCAGGAATTTAGTCTACTTGAGTTAAGAAAATTGACCTTGGGGATTAGAGTGCCAATTGAGAAAGTCAAAAATTGTTCCCGACTTTATTGCTAGTAACAGCATAACTGAAAACCAAACAGAAGAGTTTCTCTCTCTACTAAGTGTAATTGTACAGCATCAGAGTAATCTGCTCGCTGATGAATCAGAGTTAGATTTCTCTTTCCTTTATCTTGTTACAAGAAAATGTGACTTTTGAGCATTTTTTTTCTCTCAAACATGTTTATATAAGGGGATTTCTCTCCATTATATAAAATAAAACATAAATGACCATTGGGGAGTAGTAACATAAATCCATCACATGGCAAACTTTTCCAATTACATCTATTTGATTCTGACGTTTTGCCCAGATATAAAAGGCAATGTTTTCCTACTATATTTACAAAGCAAATGTCTTTCGTTAAAAATAGTGCAAACCAAAAACTATGGTGCCTTTTTCTCCTCCTCCTCTTCCTCCTCCTCCTTCTTCTTTGCCTACCCATATTTTACTGCCCTTATATCTTAAAAACCTTCTCCTCAACCAACATGTTATCTTTTTTTAAATGTTTTCTAGAAATAAAACTGAATATGTGGATAATATTTTTTATTCCACTGATGCATACAATCAGGACACACATTTTTGTTTATACTCTTAAAATAAGTTCAGAGTTATAGATGAAGCCACATTCTGTCAGCACTCCCCTGCTCTCCCCGCCCCCCAAAAAACAAAAAACCCTGGAAAATGTAACCAAATCTCAAGCAGCTGTAGGAAGTTGGAGTCTACAGTCCATTTGTACTCAGCGGGAGAATTTACAGGAGGTAAGGGGATGGTTTCCACATGAAAAAGTTACAAAGAATTTAACCTATAATGAAAACTCTGATAATCTCCAAGAAAGAAAGATGCTTGGATGGTGGACTTGGTGCTTTTCATGAGTTCAAAGAATCTGGTTTTCCCTATAAATGTGAGACACGAGTAAGAGCAGTCCATGTGTCCATTGTTATGTCTGATTGCCGAAACAGTTCTGACTTCATCTTTAAGTCATTGCATGGTGACTGTGGCTGTATTTTAAGACCATGGACTAGGCTGCCCACACTTATGATTCTGAAGGGCATTAAAACCTGAACCTCCTTCACTTATCACGCCCTGCTCCAAAGACAGAAACTCTGCTGTATAGCTAGCAGTTCAGAGTTCTGTGTGAAGGTCACGAACACTTTGATACGTTCATGAAGAACAGCTGGACAACATAACATACATGTTCTGAATCAGTGGATTTCTGTGGATTGAACATAAAGTGGCACTTTTCTGTGATGTTCTCCTGTGGTCCACAGAGTGCCTCCCTAGCACTTTACATCTGTAACAGGGGACCTCTAAAATGTCCTACAAAATCAGACTCATACATAGTCCTCTTCTCTTGAAGGTGGCCTAGACCCATAACTAACTTCGAATGTCTTGAATTTGGTACACAGCATGACACTTCTTTTCTAAGGTAAACTATAAGGACACTCACTTCTGCCTGGATACTCAGAAGCTAACCATCATCTGTATTTCCCTCATAGAAGACACATAGAGAGAAACTTGACTGAAGTCCTTGCCAAAAGCTTCTTTGCAATCTGCGGAGAAATCTTTAGCTAGAGGGACCCACCAGGTGCAGTCTAAGATAAATGATAAATATAGAGAACAGATACTTAATAAATACTTGTTTTAAGCACCTAAGTGTTATACTAATTTGTTAGGAAGCAATAGATACTTAATATAGCTCCATTCATGAAACACTAGGTTCGTGAGTTGAGTCAGGAAAAATAAATAAATCTAGTCTTAGCAAGAATGAGTAACTCAATAGATGATTATTTTTTTTTAATTTAATTTTATTTTATTTTTTTAATTTACATTCCAAATCACTTCCCCTTTCCCGTTTCCTCCCTCCCCGAAAGTCCCATAAGCCCCCTTCCCTCCCTCTTTTCTCCGTTCAACCCCCTCTCATTACTCTGTCCTGGCGTTCCCCTACATCCAGTCTTTCCAGGACCAGGGGTCTCTCCTTCCATCTTTTTAGAAATCTATTGATATGCTGATTGTGTCTAGGGTATTCTGAGATTCTGGGTCAATATCCCCTTATCAGTGACTTCATACCATGTGTGATCTTTTGTGATTGGGTTACCTCACTAAGGATGATATTTTCAAGTTCTGACCATTTGCCTAGGAATTTCGTGAATTCATTGTTTTTAATTGCAGAGTAGTATTCCATTGTGTAAATATACCACATCTTCTGAATCCATTCCTCCGTTGAGGGATTCCATCTCACACCAGTCAGGATGGCTAAGATCAAAAACACAGGAGACAGCAGTTGTTGGCGAGGATGTGGAGAAAGAGGAACACTCCTCCACTGCTGGTGGAATTGCAGGCTGGTACAACCACTCTGGAAAGCAGTCTGGCGGCTCCTCAGAAAACTGGGCATGACACTTCCGGAGGATCCGGCTATACCACTCCTGGGCATATACCCAGAGACTTTACCTGCATGCAATAAGGACACATGCTCCACTATATTCATAGCAGCCTTATTTATAATAGCCAGAAGCTGGAAAGAACCCAGATGTCCCTCAATAGATGATTATTAACAGTCAAATCTTTTGAGTATTTAATATCTCCCTCCTGCTGACACTATCTTTCAAATGAAGCTCTCTGTACCACAAACATCACTTTTTTTTATTTATTTTATTTTATTTTTTTAATTTACATTCCAAATCATTTCCCCTTTCCCGTTTCCTCCCTCCCCGAAAGTCCCATAAGCCCCCTTCCCTCCCTCTTTTCTCCATTCAACCCCCTCTTGTTACTCTGTCCTGGCGTTCCCCTACATCCAGTCTTTCCAGGACCAGGGGTCTCTCTTTCCATCTTCTTAGAAATCTATTGATATGCGGATTGTGTCTAGGGTATTCCGAGATTCTGGGTCAATATCCCCTTATCAGTGACTGCATACCATGTGTGTTCTTTTGTGATTGGGTTACCTCACTAAGGATGATATTTTCAAGATCTGACCATTTGCCTAGGAATTTCGTGAATTCATTGTTTTTAATTGCAGAGTACTATTCCATTGAGTAGATATACCACATCTTCTGAATCCATTCCTCCGTTGAGGGACATCTGGGTTCTTTCCAGCTTCTGGCTATTATAAATAAGGCTGCTATGAACATAGTGGAGCATGTGTCCTTATTGCATGCAGGTAAAGCCTCTGGGTATATGCCCAGGAGTGGTATAGCTGGATCCTCCGGGAGTGTCATGCCCCGTTTTCTGAGGAACCGCCAGACTGCTTTCCAGAGTGGTTGTACCAGCTTGTAATCCCACCAGCAGTGGAGGAGTGTTCCTCTTTCTCCACATCCTCACCAGCACCAGCTGTCTCCTGTGTTTTTGATCTTAGCCATCCTGACTGGTGTGAGATGGAATCTCAGGGTTGTTTTGATTTGCATTTCCGTAATGACTAAGGATGATGAACATCTCTTTAGGTGCTTCTCAGCCATTAGATATTCTTCAGGTGAGAACTCTTTGTTTGGCTCTGTACCCCATTTTTTAATAGGGTTACTTGCCTCTCTGGAGTTTAACTTCTTGAGTTCTTTGTATATATTGGATATTAGCCCTCTGTCGGATGTAAGGTTGGTAAAGATCATTTCCCAGTTAGTTGATTGCCGCTTTGTCTTTTTGACAGTGTCTTTTGCCTTGCAAAAACTTTGTAATTTAATGAGGTCCCATTTGTCTATTCTTGATCTTAGAGCATAAGCTATTGGAGTTCTGTTCAGGAAATTTTCCCCTGTGCCCATATGTTCAAGGTTTTTCCCTAGTTTCCCTTCTATTAGTTTCAGTGTGTCTGGTTTTATGTGGAGATCTTTGATCCACTTAGAATTGAGCTTAGTGCAAGGAGATAAGAATGGGTCAAAGGGATACAAATTAGAAAGGAAGAAGTCAAACTATCACTATTTGCAGACGATATGATAGTATACATAAGCGACCCAAAGAACTCCACCAGAGAACTCCTACAGCTGATAAACAACTTCAGCAAAGTGGCCGGATATAAAATCAACTCAAGCAAGTCAGAAGCCTTCCTATATTCAAAGGATAAGCAGGCTGAGAAAGAAGTAAGAGAAATAATACCCTTCACGATAGCCACAAACCATATTAAGTATCTTGGCGTGACTCTAACCAAACAAGTGAAAGATCTGTATGACAAGAACTTCAAGTCTCTGAAGAAAGAAATTGAAGAAGACCTCAGAAGATGGAAAAATCTGCCATGCTCATGGATTGGCAGGATTAATATAGTAAAAATGAGCATCTTACCAAAAGTAATACACAGATTCAATGCAATCCCCATCAAAATCCCAACTCAATTCTTCATAGAGTTAGAAAGAGCAATTCAAAAATTCATCTGGAATAACAGAAAACCCAGAATAGCTAAAACTATTCTCAAGAGTAAAAGAACCTCTGGGGGAATCAGTATCCCGGACCTCAAGCTATACAACAGAGCAATAGTGTTAAAAACCGCATGGTATTGGTACAGTAACAGACATGTAGATCAATGGAACAGAATTGAAGACCCAGAAATGAATCCACACTCCTATGGTCACTTGATCTTTGACAAAGGAGCTAAAACCATCCAGTGGAAAAAAGATAGCCTTTTCAACAAATGGTGCTGGCTCAGCTGGAGGTCAACATGCAGAAGAATGCAAACATCACTTTTTAACTTTGGTTCAAATTTAGAGGGTTTTTGGTATTAAAGCAAATTCAGGTAGAGTTAACTCAGAGAGTATTACTTCCAGGACCATGTAAAAACTAGAAATTGTGAACTTTTGAAGATGACTTTAATGTGAAATCCAGAATATTTGGAGTTTTAAGATTTGTTGCCATAACCTAGATGCTTTTGTTGGTTTTCTAGAAGTCTTGGAGGCAGATAGTAAGAACTTCTATTTTAAGGAAAATAGTACATATTTACAAGAGAGGTTGGAAAGAAGAGTTGAACATAAGCCAGAGATAGTTGTTTTGTGATCTTGTTTTTCATTCTTGCTCTTAGACATATAGGTTCCCACCCAATCACCTTAATTTGCACTTGACCTGACCTTGAGTTCTCACTGAATACTCATCTCCAGGGAACTAATTAATTAATCTTAATTTTATGTTTCCTATAGTTATTTTTTATGAGAAAGAAAGAGGTCTTTGGAAACAAAAATATGATGCTTTGGTGGACTGGTAGATAAAATATGAACATACTTAATTGTGAGATGTTTTTACAACACTAATCCCTTCTATGCCTTTAAAGATGACGGTGACTTCCTTAAACATTCTGAGAATAGATAAGACTACACTCTCTGGACTTTAGTTTCTTGATTATTTTTTTTAAATCATAGTGTCAGACTTCTGCAGCCAACTTGGGCATTGCCACATTGCACAAGCGATGATGGTCATCAGTCACTTCTCTCTACATTCAAGTCCCAACATGCCTTCAGAAAGGATGACTTCCTTAAACCACTCAGTTCTGAACACTGGTACTCTGTGCTGTTGTTCAGACTGCTCTGTTCTCAAGCATTCCTTCTGCTCTTCACAAATATCACTCTCTGGCCTAGGGAGACTGGTCAGTGGAGAAGCCTCTTGCCATGCAAGCGAGAGAACCAGAGTTTGAATATCCCCGACACTCCCATAAATGTCAGGTGGGTATGGCAATCCACCTGCAATCCCAGTGCCTGGGAGACAGAGATACAGGATTCCCTAGAGCAAGCTGGTGAGTGAGGACAGGCAAATGGGCAAGTTCTGGGTTCAAGTGAGAGAGCTTACTTCAATATAGAAGGTAGGGAGAGATAGAAGAAGATACCCAAGGCCAACATCTTATCTTTGTAACGGTTCATATACATGATCCCACATGATGCAGAAAATCATAGACACATGCATACATGGCACATGTGCAAACACATGCCAAAAAATGTCCTCAAGTCATCCTGTTCTAGATCAGTTTTGATCCTCTTCTGGACTGAAGTATCTCGCTCCTCTGAGGAAAGTGACATAACATGTGTAGCACTTTTTAAAAATTGGTCCTTCATCCCAGATTTCCATGGATGGAGGTGTCTTTCCTTTCCTTCTTGTATCATAATATGATTTCCAGGTCAATTATACTTACTATTCCAGTATTCATAATAAGAAAACAATCTTACTAAATCCTTGCTGTTCGGTTCAATCTGTACCCACCCTGAAGGATGCACTTTGCATTTTTACTTTCTTGCTTGCTAAAAATAAAGTTTGACTAGGGTTTTTTTTTCTTTCCTAAAAATGAAAATGAAACTTTACCATCAGTGAAGAGACTCTGTATTTCTATCTGCCATTTCTTTTTAAAATACTTTTTTTGTATTCTAGAGCCTCACTCGAATGATGATTAAGTTAATGTTTGTCGGCCTAACCAGCAGAACTTAGTTTTCCAAGTATTTATGACTACCAACAAATTTCTAGGAAACATGCACATACAATTACAAAATTACACAACTAAACAACACCATAAAATGATTTAACTATTTGAATTATACATATACTAAGTCATGCTCAAAGTGACTGTTTCTCTGCCTGCATGTTTCAGTAGCATTGATGGCTCATCAGATTCAGGATTTGTTCTGCGGAAGTATCTTTCTTTACTCATAGCTCTCAACTAGACTTGCCATGAGCTAGCAAGCCAGTTACAGACAACAAAATACCTCAAATTCTGAATCTACTTCTCAGGAACTCCATAAAATAAGTTAGAAAATTTATATATCAATTTTCAGGCATATTTGTCATAACTTGATTTTACCGAGGGTTATGTTTGTCAGGTCTGACAAACACAGACATGAAGACAAGATTATGACCCCTTAACTTTCTTCCCAGAACTTACTTCCCCTCTGTGCTATAAGTTAGCAATATTTGAAGACAAACACCATTTAAATCTTTAACAAGCTTTTGTATGTTTGGTAGAACCTGAAAACTCCATGTTGAGTAAAAAATCCTGGGAAATCATCCTAATTATACCAAAGGCAGAAAGTATTGATGTTGCTTAAAACAAAGCTCTGATAAAGCAATAGTAAAAGGTTTAAAAAGCAACCAGTTCCAAGCAAACGAGTTAAAGGTTTCCAGCAAGAAATCAAATCATCAACTATTACATCCCTACTGCAACTCCAGGACTCTTGTCACAGCCCACAAAGACTGTCTGTATGTTTGTGAACACACAAACATATGCATGTGTACATACACTCACACAGGTACTCACAGAGTCACACATGGTGTTGACTTTGCACCATCCTTTAGAAATGTATATAAAATGGTGAAACAAGGGTAAGAAGAGGTGGAATTGAGTGTCTAGCTTTGTAATTGCTTTCATGCTGGCCTGGTGGTATGTGCCTATAATTCCAGAACGCTGAAGACAAAGGCAAGAGCGAGCGTTGTCCACAGTTTGAAGCAAGCATTGACTACATAGTTAGACCCTGCCTCCCAAGCAAAAAAAATTAATTGTAATGCATTGTACACATGGACTAGTTTGTATTGATTCCCTAAATTGTTTTTGAACTTCTTTTTTTTTCCTTTTGTTAAAAGGGGGGGGAGAAAAATTACTTTCTCCATTAAAGGATTTTAAGATCTAAATAATACGTTTTCTCTAAATATCCAGAAACCTTAGGCTTACTTTAGAGATTATAAAGCATACCTCTGACTGTCACCCACATCACCTTGTGAAGGGAACACGCATGTGTGTATGCACCTGTTAGTGAGTACCTTGTGAACATATATTAGTTTACATGTACATGCGTGTATATGTGAAAGTGTGTGTGTGAGAAAGAATGCATTAGAGAATTCTTCCTAAGAAGAAAATGGAAAATTACTAGTCTTCATGGAAACTAAAAATAAAAACTTAATATGGAAGGACTTTTTTTTTTTATAAACAGAAACATCTTACTATATGTTGTTCTACTCCAAGAGTTTATACCACACAGATTCCTGAGCCTTGTTGAAGAACACATGTCTCTAGCAATATGAGAATTCTACTATGGCAGAAATGAGACATCCATTACTTCTGTCTTTTTTCCAAGTGCTGTGACATTTGATGATATTGTGAATGTCCTGGAAATAGTAAGCTATCTCATGCATATTCACACTGGAAAATGTACTCACAAATATTCCAGCCTGTTGTTCCCATCTGTGTGTCTGTTCCTGACATAAGTGCCATTGTGTCCATTTTTTTTTTCTTTTTTTGTGAAGACTGTATTTTTATTTTTAATTTGGGTGTGCATGCACATACGTGTGTGTGTGTGTGTGTGTGTGTGTGTATAAGTACAGTGTCTGCAGAGGCCTGAAGAGGATGCTGTATCCACTGTAGCTGGAGTTAGGGGTAGCTGCGTGTTGCCCAACATGAGTATGGCAATCTGACCTTGGTTGACCTGCATGAGCAGTGCATGCTTCTAACTCCCGAATCATCTCTCCGGCCCTCACTGTCCTCATGTGGCTGAAGCTCCACAAAGGAGCAAAATGATTTTCCATTTTAGTTGCAAAGCATTATAAAAAAAAAAACAGTGCTCTGGGTTAAAACCATGGTCGTTCCAAGGATTAAGTGTGCTACACAGGCCAAGGTTGTGTTCCTGTGTTGCAAGATATTTCCTATCCATTCACATTGAGGCAGTGAAAGGCTAGGGATTGGAGGGGAGAGAGGAGGAGGAGCTAAGCGAAGTGAGGGGACGAGAGAAGGGGAGGCTGGGGGGACCACACGAGTGGAGCAGAGATAGAGACGCAGATATCCAGATGGCTTCAGACATATTTCTGGTGTTTTTTGAGAGGTTAGAAACGTGAGATAAAACTTTATCATTGTAAATTGGCATTAAGTAATTGGGAGTTTTATACACATAAGATATTTGGATAACTATTTAAGTTTAAGGGTCATGCTTTAACGGATACTTGGAAGGAGTGGTGCAGAGGCCTGGCGGGGCGGTACTTTCATAATCACTACCCACTGCATTCATGCCTCTGTTTCTTTGAAGTATAAATAACTACCTATATAAAATGTCAGACTGACAGAATGTAGGATCACCTGGGTCATAAGCTCCTGGGAATGCCTATGGAGCTTTATATTGTTTACATTAATTGATGTGGAAAGACTCAACTGGGGGTGAGACTAATATCTAGGTAAGGATGCATTCATTGTTCTCTGCTTCTTAATCATGATTGTGACACAACCAACTGCTTCAACTTCCTGCTGTCTTGACTCCCCCACCATGCTGGGCTGGAACCCTGAACTATGAGACAGAATAAACTCTTTGAGTCTCCTGTGAGTTGGTTTTGTTGGGATATTTCAAGATAGCACAAAGAAAAGAAGCTAAGACAGTCCTTTACAACAACGCCATTATGAGTACAAAGTGAGTTAATGAATGTAAATGACGAGGACAGTGAAAAAGCCTGGCACAAACTAACCTCTAATAAAACTACACGCTCATTATTATTGCTGCTGTTATTGTTGTTGCTGCTGTTGTCATTATTAATTAGGGCAAGCACTAGATATTTTAATTCACACTCCTATATCCCTCGTATACATGAGGTGATATACATTGTATAGGTTAGCACCACAAGATGTGAAGATATTTGTTTTCAGAGTAAAAAGTCTTAGGTAATAAGCAGTTAATAAAATATGCATGAAATGCCTCTCACATACTAATGGATGTTGCAGACGGAATTGCAAGGAAGACAGACATAAAGTCTTATAGTCTGATGCTCTTAGAGTCTATAAGAAACATATTTGTTGAACCTATTCAGAGAAAACAATGGTTAAAGCTTTAGAATTTTATGACATCACTCTTCAACATAAACATCGAGTGTGCGGTTTAAGGGTGATTTGGGTGCACTGAGGGTCTTGCTCATAAATCTCCGAAGTTACTTAAAGACAACGCAAACACAAGACAAGGCTGATAGAGTGGCAACTATTCCTTGGCAATATCAATTTCCCAAAGTTCATTTCTCTGGGTGCCAAAAAGTTCACTGAGCCAACTAAAACTTGCAGTGAGAAAACGTGTTACTTGCAAAGAGGTATGGTCCTTCAGATAGCTTTTCTGGAGGCAAGTTGCTGATTTCTTTAAGGCTGGGTGAGGAGAGTAGCGGAGGAATGAGCTCCGAAATCTCTTTGGCTCAAGATGAACTAGTCAAGTATGTAAGAGAAACGGCAATAAGCTACCCTTCCTTGTTTTGGAGCAAGCGTGCCTTCTTTGCTCACTAACAATCCACCGTTGAGTGCCACGGTGCTGTTTCATATCAAGATTTCAAAAACCATTACAAGCTGCGTAGGTATTGGAGGCTCAACCAGATGTGATGAAGTTTCCATTGTTTTACTTGGTGCATGGAAAATATTACTAATGGCTGGTGTCAGGGGAGGCTTAACTGACCCCAACTGGCCTAACTCATCTGGGTGCATTTCTTTAAATCAGAACCTTTAAATACTCTCTCCTGTTATTGCTCAAGCCCCTTCTCCAGTTTTACGAGATGTTTGACTACATAAAGCTCAATTTAGGCAAAGGGGAAATTCCATGACTGCATGAACAGGTGGGCTGGGGACTGAAGAGAGGAGTGGAATCTCTTTCCTGGAGTCTGAAATGTATTTACAGGTAATTGTTGACTGTCTTCGGGCAGAAAGATAAAAGACTGAAAAATTTCATCCAGTCTGTGTTCTTGCCATTAGCTGCATAAAGATTATAACACTTTGAGGACCAAACTGAGTCAAATTTCACCTTCTATTATGATTTCTCTTCACTGTCTCTGACACAGAAGCTGAAAAACAAGAAAGCAGTTAGATTGAAGAAAGAAAAGAGCTTTGAAAAAGACTCCCCCCACCTGGCATTCGATTCTTACCTTTAATATGTAATTTGTGATGTGAATTTCATCACGTGTATTGATAGTCAGATGTATCAGAGAAATCTTTGCCTCCTACAGACATAATGCAGTATAGTTTCCAAAGCAATGCAGTACTTAATCGCAGGTATGAATCTGTGCTTTCTATTTAAAAGACTTCAGAATGGAGCAGGGCTTTTTGTGTGTTCTTGCCTATGACTTTCATTCATTGCACACGTCCTTCAACGCTTTTTATAAACTTAACTTTTTCTCCAGTATAGAGTTCGCCAAGCCGCGGAGTCAAAGATTAGCTCAAAGGAAATAAAACTAATAAGATCTCTGTCTTCATCTGAGATCTCTTTGTTGTAAAGACTGGGGTGGAGGCCCCTGAACATAGCAGCATAGCCTGACTTATTATAAAGATTGTTGATACTTAAAGCTCAGTCTTCAAACTCTTAACTTAAAAAGTCAGGCCACAGGCTAGGGAGTTCAGTGTACCTAGTGCCTGCCACACAAGAAGGATGGCCTGAATTTGCTCTCCATAACCTGAAGTAAAAAGCTAGGTCCACTGTTGAGCACTTGTAATTTCCAGAGTAGGATAGGTAGAGACAGACAGATTCCAAAGACTCACAGCACAGCCAACCTAGCTACTGTGTCGGCAAGATCCAGGTAAGAGTAAAAGTCTGTTTTCACACAAAAGTTAGGCCAGTGAAATGCAGTGATCACTTCAGAAATGAACAGTGTTTTACTGATCTCCTTACAGAAAACACTTACATGAGCTAAACGGGATTTTATTAAAGAGCAAGCTTCTTCAAACAACTATGATCTAAGCATTCCTTGATCATTTTTTTTTTCAAATATTAAATGAAACCCAGACATACCTGAATCCTGGACGCTGGTCTTAAATTATACACGCAATAAGCATATCATTGTTGGAAACTGAAATCTGTAAACTGTGCCTCTGTGTGTCAAATAATAGCTCCATGGAAGCTTTCCCTGTGCGTGCAGAGTCTCCCTTCTGATGTCCAGTTGCTATGTTTGCACTGGCATTTCAGTTGTTTGTCTTAACAATGTGAGACCTTGCAAACAACTGCCCCTTGCCAAATTGGGTCGTCCCTTAGAGATTCGCTTCACCATTATTCAAACTGATAGATCAAGATGGGGAGGAAATAGAGTGTTCAACAAGAGAGAAGCATCGTCAAGCTGAAAGAATGAAACATCATCACAAGTTATTGCTGCAAATTTCACTGAGTCCGCCAGTCCTGTTTATAAATGAGCCAGAAAAAAACAAGGTTTCAGAGCCTGGAATACATTTAACACTTAAGGGAATAAATGAATGTTGAATGAAGGAAAGTCGTCCTCTAAAGTACCATGAGCAATTCACAGAACAGGCTGCTGTCAGAACTCGCTGCAGAAACAAGATGGGGCTTCTAAATTGCTTTAATTAGGAAAAGAGAACACCACCCTCAGCATGTCCTTGTGTTTATATAGGAATCCAACCAGCTGACTGCCTGCTGTCACAGCCCTGGAACCACTCAGTTAAACAGTAGGGCACAATTGCATTTTATGAATGAAATACCATTAGTATGAAGCCAGAGATTCTTTTTCCCATGTTTCATTGGCTGTGACCATGCAAGGACAAGTGACCAAGCACAGCACTTTCCAATTTTAAGTTAACCGGATGTCACTTCCATGGCTAGAGTATTTAAAGTCCTTCTTTGAGAGCATCCACATCTTTGTTTACAAAGCATTCCATTTTGTAAAACAAAGACAACAAAAACATTCGATTCCCCAACAAAGGGAAACTGAGGGGAGGTGGGAGTGGGTCAGGTGGAGGGGCATATACTTGGAGGCAGGGGATGGGAGGAGGGGTTGGGGATTTTCAGGAGGGGGAAAACTGGGAAAGGTTTTAGCATTTGAAATGTAAATGAAGATTATATTCAATTAAAAAAAAAGAAAAACTTTTGATTCCTAGCATACAATACCAGCTTCTTATGATCTTACTGGAAGAGACCTTCTTTACAGGACAACCTAGAATCAAAATATTGCTTTTTTTTTTTTATAAAGCTGGAGGGAAACCTTGCAAGCTTTTTTCATGTCACAGATTAAACAATTGTTCAAGTTTCAAATGGCACTGTTGAATGTATGGACCATCTAAGCCGTGTTGAGTCAACTCCAGTCCTATCGTCACATCAGCAAATTATGAATCATGATTTGTATGTATGTGTGTAGATGCACATGTGTTGGCTACATGTGTGTGCATATGTGTGTATGTGTGCATATGCATGTGTATGTGTGTGTGTGCATGTGTGTATGCATGTGTGCACATGTGTGTGTGTGCATGAGTGTGTACCTATGCTTGCACACATGTGTTTGTGTGTGTGCATATGTATGTATGTATGTTTATGTATGTGTGTGTATATATTTGTGGGTAGCTGTATGTGTCCATGCATGTGTGTGTTCTTGTAGGCAGAGGAAAGTGTTGGGTTTTATTTCTCAGGTATCTACCCATTTTTGGAGACAGGGTCTTTCACTAGCCTGGAACTCATCAAGTAAACTAGGCTACCTGGCAAGTGAGGCCCAAAAAGAATTCCCCTGTCTTTGTCTCCCTGGTGCTGGATTACAAGTATGTTCCTTCACACTTGGCATTTTTACATGGTTCCTGGGGATCAAACTCAAGTCCTCATGCTTGCAAGGCAAGTATGTCACAGACTTTGTGTCCTCAGCACCTAGTGTTGTGATCATAAAAAGAGAAAGAGGTTTAGAGAATATGGTATACGGCGGTGTGGGGGAAGGGGGTGTCCCAGAAGGCCCATGCCAAGGCATCCCTTCCCCCCGAGAGACAAGACACACACCAACATAATATAGAATAGAGTTTATTCAGGGCATGGGGATGGGAGTTAAGGGAGGTAGTAGAGGCAGAGAAAGGCAGAGAAAAGGAGAGAGAGGAAAAGAGTAGAGAAGCAGAGGCCGGCCATGAGCATGTGAAGAGAGGAGGGAGGGGAGGAGAGCCCAAGAGGGGCGAGAGAGAAGCTGAGGGTGAGAAAGGCAAGAGAGATAAGAGAGGGATAGGAGAGAGAGGAAGGGGTGAGCAGCCCCCTTTATAGTAGGCCAGGCCTACCTGGCTATTGCCATGTAACTGTAGGGAGGGGCATTCCTGGCTGTTGTCAGGTAACTGTGGGTGGAGCTTAGACAGAACCCTAACACCTGGACATTTTGTTGTTGTTTGTTTTACATAGGGCACCGGGAATGAACACAGGCTCTTGAAGTGGTCTACCACTGAGTTGTCTCCAGCCATAAATCACTGTAAAAAAAAAAGTCAGGGGAAAAAATTAGTTTTGAAGTAAACCAAAACTGTGTCTCATGCTGAAAATCTGGGAACAGTTTCTGCTTCATATTATCCTGTTATTAACTGGTTGTAGAAATTTGACAATGACAACCTTCCATATTTTATTTTTAACATGAGAAGTCATAACATTTTCCTTTTCCATAAATTTGTTGCAACCCAAAGACCTATCCATGATTTTAAAGAATTCAGTCACACCTTGCAGAACAACATTCCAGGCAAGACTGGACCACATATGTCACAAATGTCATGTGAGATTATGTCATGTATCAACGCCAGTGCCACTGCTGCCTTATTTTAAATGCACTCTGTAATATCTACACAACACTGAAATTTGCTAAGGAACTATCGGCCCTGACAAAGGATGCTTGACTGTTTATATTGCTCACTTGACGTTTCTAATGACTCTTCTTTGTGCAGCTCAGCACTGCAGAAAGGAAAGCCAGCAAAAACAAAATCAAGAACTTAAAATCAAGGTGCAGCTAAGCATCTCTCGCAGGAGAGCACATGTAAGATTCTTGACAGCTGCATAGGATCAATAAACTTCCAAATCTATTATTGGCATGTGAGCAATGGAGAGGTTTTTCATTTTTCATTTTCAAATGTAAGACAGACTTCTTCAGTATCCATTGCAATAATGGATAGCTAACACACACTATATGCAAAGTCTAGCCAGTATGAACGTTGGTACTAGCTATTCCTGAGTGACCAAGTGTTACCTGCATCTCAACATACACATTTTTAAAACCACCCCCTATACTCTAAAATACCAACAGTAATTGTGTATGTCTAACACTAATTCAAGTTTTCAAGCTAGAAATACAGAAGATCTATTTTTTTCAGCCCATCATATACTATCCTTCTATACGTGTTTCAGTAACTATCATTTGTGTCTCTATTGATTCTTGTCAGAGTTCCCTCTATCATTTTCTCTCCCAGCTTATCTCCAATATTGGGCTTATTCCGTTTCACTTTTTATAAATGTGACAATTTACTGAGACAATCACTTCTTACCTGCAGTCCGAGCATAATGAGTGACTATGGTCCATTTATTATCTAAACTTCATAGTTTGAATAATAAACCATGTGATCACTACACATCTGGGCAAAATTTCATGCTAAAACTGCAGAGCTAATTACACCATTTCCTGACCAAAAGCTCTACCAGTTTCTGCCAGTGCCTAGAAAACAAAAAAAAGGAAAGAAACCCATTGACCTGATTTTTTTAAAGCCTTGCACAGCCTTTCTAGACATTGTCTTACTTGCCAGGCTGATCTTGGGTAACTCTTCGAGCCGCCTCACTTTCGAGGATGCTAAACTCATGCTATGATCATCCTCCTCTTTGTTTATTGTAATTTCTTAGCTAATTGTTGGTTTATCCCACAGAGTTTAAACTCTGAATGCATGGATGCTGTCCAATTGCCCAGCACTATCCTCTCTGCACACAGTGCGTGTTAGTCAAATACCACAGGCAGAGCCGAAACTTTCACTTAACTTGCAGGCATGAACTAGAAGTCAAACTCTGAGATGATAGCCTGAGAAAGATGGCTTGTTTTGGCAAATTTGGATGGTAGATGTGGGTGCTGATTGTAGGGAAAAGTGAAATTTATTAATAAGATCCCCTGGGAAATGAAAGATGGAAGCCTTCGATGTTCGTTCCCTCTTCCGTTGTTATAGATGCTCATCTTAAGCAGTAGACAGAAACTAGCAATAGTACTCTCTGCCTCGTATCACATATACTACATCATCACCCATTATTTTGATGCTACGCGATAGAGCTGCACGTTTAAAAAAACAAACAAACAAAAAACCTAATGAGAGAACAGAGAGACTTCATTCAGCAACTGACAGCAACAGATGCAAAGTACCACAGACTGAGCAGAGCTTGAGGAGTCCTGTGGAAGAAGGGGAGGAAGGATCAGAGGAATCAGAGGGGTCTAGGACACAGGAAAACAGGATGCACAGGATCAATTGACCTTGACAGGAACTCATGGGAACTTGCAGATATCAGGGAGTCTGTGGGGGATCTGATTTAGGTTATGACGGAGTAGCTTGGTGTTCTGTGGAAATCCTAACAGTGGGAGCGGGAACTGTACCTGATTTTTTTTTTCAACTTATGGGACACTTTTCCTCCCAAGTCAACTGGGTTGATTAGACCTCGGGAAAAGGAGAGGTATTGGGGAGGGGTTAAAGGAAAGGCTGGTGGGAGGAAAAGGAGGGGAAACTGCAATCTGGATGTAATGTATGAGAGAAGAATAAATTTTTTCTTTTAAAAACTTCATAAATGGAAAGTATAGGAGATAATGAGAATCTGCCATGTGACGTGTAAGCATTCTTTCTTAGTTTAGTATCTTGTTGCTGTGAAAAAAATAATTGAAAGCAACTTAAGGGAGAAAGAGTTCAGTTGATTCACAATTCCAGGTTACAGTCCATCACTGTGTGGAAGTCAAGGCAGCTGGAACTTAAAGCAGCTACATCAACACATTATATCAACAGTCTAAGAGCAGAGAGCAGTAGATGGATGCATACTTGCTAGTGCTTGGCTCACTTTCCCACTCTTATACATCCCAGGATCCCTTGCCAAGGGAATGGTGCCACCTGAAGTGGACAGTTCATCCAGGATATATATATATATAGATAGATATGGATATGGATATAGATATAGATATTAGAAAAAATATATGCACATATATTCATGTAATAACAATTAATTAAAAATGAGGTCACGACTTTGAAAGAAAGCAAGGAGGGGTATATACAAGAGTTTGGAGGGAGGAAAGGGAAGGGAAATGTAGTAATTATATTATAATCTCAAAAAACAAAGACCTTATATGCTCCATGAGAAATGCCAGAAGGTTTATCTCTGATTAATCTCTACTACGGCTCTGATGATATCATATTTACTCCATTCATTTTCAGACTCCAAACTCTGTCTTCTTTGGCCAGGAGCCTTGTAACCTGACAGTAAGCAGATACTAAGCCTCTCTCTTCCCAGTATTAATCATTCATAACTCTGCACTACTATGACAGCTCATGTATTTCTGGTTACAAATGTAAACATTGCTGGTAAAAGAACAGCAATAACAAAAAGATCTATGTGCACATTTCCTTCCTGAAGCATCTGCCTGACTGACTGAGGCACTGGGAAGGGTCACTTTTGAAAGGCCACTTCTCTCTAACACCAATCCCCTCAAATGACTTCAGTTGATTATCTATCATTTTCAAGCACCCAAGAGAGCCCAGAAAGAAGACAGTATACCGAGGTGAGTTGCATTTCAACAGAAACACACACACACACAGACACACACACACACACAATTTGTTTTCCTCTTTGTATTCAATATTTCCCTCACATGAATTTGTATAACAAAACACTCATCCTTGGTAGTATTGAAGCCCAGAGTTATCTATGTATAATTCCTATGTAGGAATTATAACAATATTAACCAAAAAAAGCAAACAAAAAATCCCTTCTAAGCTTTTGAGAAAATTGTAAAAATGTCTGCATTTTGGATATATAATTCACCTTCATATAATTTACCCAGAAAAAATACAGTCTGGTGTGTTTTTTTAATAGTATTAAATAGTATTAATAGTATTCACTAGTGCCTACTTCCAGTCCATGTCCATAAATCTCAAATAAAAAAGAAGTATTGTAACCATGTGTGGTACTTTTTACTCTTTCTACCCCTTTCTGCTATCGAATATTAATCTATTTTCTGCCTCAAAGTTTGTCTTGTTAGATACTTTCCATCAGTGAAATCATGTAGTAGCTTAACCCTTTGTACCTAACTTTTTCATTTAGCACAATAGCTTCAAAGTTTCTTCACTCTAAAGCATGTATCAATAGTTTATTATTTTTAATCAGTAAATGATGTTCTGTTATATGGATATATCACAGTTGTTTTTTTTCCATTTGTTCATTGATGAGCATTTAGGTTGGTGATTTCCCTATTAAAGATATTATGAATAATGATAATATTTGTGTACATTTTTAAGTATACATATCCATTCAGCTTCTTTGGGGTTTATAGCATGGAGTGACATAATCAAGTGATATAATGACTTTATGTTTCACTTTTGAGAACCCACTGAAGTGCTTTCCATAAAAGCTGTGATTTTATATGCCCACCAGTAATATTTCAATATTGTAATTCATTTTTTGTTCATTAATAATACTTTTAGTTTATAATTATACTAGTGGTTTTAAAATGATATTTATTGTGGATTTCATGTAAATTAACTTTTTCTAATGAAAATAGTGTTGAGCTATTTTTTTTTTTTTTGGTTTTTTGAGACAGGATTTCTCTGTATAACTTTGGCTGTCCTGGAACTCACTCTGTAAACCAAGCTGGCCTCAAATTCAGAAATCCGCCTGCCTCTGCCTCCTAAGTGCTGGGACTAAAGGCAGGCACCTCCACCGCCCAGCATTATTATTCTTAACAGCAGCAAAATTACAGTTATAAAGTAGCAACAAAATAATTTTATCCTTTGGGGGTCACCACAACATGAGGAACTCTATTAAAGGGCCACAGCATTATCGAGGTTAAGAATCGTTGTCCTAATAAGTCTTAATTGTATGCTCATGGGCATGGACAGGAACACAGTCAACCTACCAGGGGCTATATCCCTAAGTAAAACTTATTTTTCTTGCCTCCAAGAAACCATGAAATGTCAACAGCTCCATGGGTTAGATGTGTCTTAGGTAGGCCACCACTACTATTGAGTTTGTCAATGCTCTGGTCTTATCCTGTACTCTGTTTCAATCTAGTTCTCCCTGACATTTGGGTTTTGCAATTCTCCCAGCCTCTCTTCTGTGAGGCTCTATGAGCCTTAGCAGGAGCCTTTTATTCTTAAATTATGAGGCTTCTTTGTAGACTAGGCTAGCTTCAAATTTACAGAGATCCACCTGCCTCTGCCTCTCTAGTCCCTAGTGCCACCAGGACAAGCTCCCTCAAATTATTCCCTTCAGATCTCAAGGAATCCCCCAAAAGGGAAAGCAGAAAATGTATAGGAGCCAAAGGGGATGGAGGACCCCAGAACAAGGTCCTCTGAATCAACTAAGCAAGACTAATATGAGTTCACAGAAATGAAACAGCAAGTACAGAGCCTGTATGAGTGTGCACCAGGTCCTCTGCATATATAATAAAGTTATTAGTTTAATTTTTTATGTGACTCCTAATTGTGAGGGCTACTGGATCTATGACTCTTGTGCCTCTTCTTGGGACTCTATTCCTGTTGTTCGGTTACCATGTCCAGCTTCAACATAATAGCTTTTCCTTCCTCTTATTACATTTTATTTCACCATATCTGGCTGTTATCTCTTAGAAGGCTGTTCTCACTAAAGAAAGAGAGAAAGGAAATGGATCCAGAGGAGAGCAGACATGGGAAGGAACTGGAAGAAGCAGAGGGAGGAGAAACTATAATCAGGATATCGCCTATGAGAAAATAATCAATTTTCAATAACAGGAACAAATACAACAAAGCTTTAAAAATAAACAATAACCTTAAATATTTTTTAAAAATTAAAAAAAAATACTTACATATTTTGCATGTTTGTTACCCCACCTACCCTATGAAACACATTATTTTTGACACAGGCATCACTCTAGGTTTTGGAAGATTTGCTAGGAATTCAGGACTACAGAAGTCCTCTCTGTTCCCTCAGTTCCCCGAAGTGTCTGGAATGCAGACTCCTGCCATACCCAGCGGTCCCTTCCCATATTTGTGACCTTTAATTATTTTCTCTTGTTATATGGATTGCTTTCTCACTGCTTTCAGGATATTAAGGCATGAAGTCTTCGATTGTATTAAGTTCGACTTATTTACTGTGGCCAACCATGCTTTTACTGTCACAGAAAAGAAAAGAAAAGAAAAGAAAAGAGGGAGCATCCCCAGTTAAGAGCACTGGTTACTCTTTTAGAGGACCTCGGTTTCATTCCCAACACCCACATAGCAGCTCATAATCATCTGTTACTCCACGACCAGGGAATCTGATGCCTTCTTCTGGTCTCCAAAGACACTGAATGCACATGGTACACAGACACACATGTAGACAAAACACCCATACTCATAAAAAGAATCTAAAGACATTTATAATAAGAGAGAGACACATTAGCCTAATGTAAGCTCAAAATATTTTTTGTTTACTTCGTCTAAAACCTTGATTATTTTATTTTTCATAATTAGTTCTTTTAGTCATTTAGAATAAATTTCAAATGTGTCATAAGTAAGAGCTCAACATCATTTCTTTCCTTATCTGAACATCCAGTTGTCCCAAGTACAAATTTTGGAAATATTGTTCTTGTCATTGAATTATCTTGGGCATCTTTGTCAGACATTTTCTTAGTTACTGTCCTATTGAAGTGAAGAAAAACCATGACCCAGGTGCTTATAAAAAAATAAAAATAAAAAAATGAAAAAGCACTATATTGGGAGCTTGCTTACAGTTTCTGAGGGTTAATCTATGATCATTATAAATGAGAGCCTGGTGGTAGGCAGACAGGCATGACCCTGGAGCAGTAGCTGAGAACTTATGCTTTGATCCTCAGGCAGAAAGCAGGGCGAACAATGGAGACAGGGCCTGGAATGGGCTTTTGAAGCCCCTCTCCCCAGTGATATACTTCTTCCATAAGGTCATGCCTCCTAATCCTTCCTTAACACTCCATTAACAGGGAGCCATTCATTCAAGTACTGAGCTGATGGGAGTCTTTCTCATTCAAACCATTACTGATATCAACTTTTTAGCATAAATGAAAGGAATTATTTGGGGGCTATAAACTTTATTTCATTCATCTATATCTTCACTTTTATGATATACACACTGACTAGATTATTAGGAGTGAAGTAGGTTTTGAAATTAGGAAGTTTTCTTTCTGTATCTTTATTCTCTTCCTTCAAGATATTTGGCTATTTTAGGGGTTTTTGTTTGTTTGTTTGTTTGTTTGTTTGTATTTTCACTGAAGTTGCAAGATTAATATACACTTCTAAAGGAAAATATGTAGCTGTTATGTTCAATGAAGATTGTACTTCATTTATAGATAGATTTCAGGTTTTGCCATCTTAAGAATTAAATACACCCATCTATTATTAAATAAGATAGTTTTCCATGGTTTTGATACCTTTTCTTTTTCCAAAAGTGTAATAGTTTTAATATGCTTGGCCCATAGGAAGTGGCACTATTAGGAGGTGTGGCCTTGTTGGAGGAAATGTGTCACTTGTGTAGGATGGCTTTGAGGGCTCCTATGCACAAGCTTCACCAAGTGTGGTAGCAACCCCACTCCTGGTTCCAACTTCTGTCTTCTAGGGATTCATTGCTGTGAAGAGACACCATGACCAAGGCAACACTTATATAGGAAACATTTAATTGAGGCTGGCTTACAATTTCAAAGGTTCAGTCCTTATTATCATAGTAGGAAGCATGGCAGTGTGCAGGCAAACAGTGCTGGAGGAGTATGGAGAGCTTTCAAGGCTGCTTGGCAGGAATCTGATATTGACCAAAGACAAGGAAATGGACTTCAGGCAGGAATCTGACATTGGGCCATGACAAGGAAGTAAGTTCAGGTAGGAATCTAATTTTAGGCTAGAACAATGAAATAAGTTCAGGCAGGAATCTAATTTCAGGCTAGATCAAAGAAATAGGCTTCAGACAAGAATATGACTTTGGGCTAGGACAGGCTCAGATAATCTTGGTCATCCTGATAAGCCCTTAGAAACAGTGATCACAGAAGTGATCATGGGACTCTGTTTATTGCCTTTCTTGTTCCTTAACCTAGAATTGACCTTATTACTTTCATGTAATAAAAATGGTATAAAAGCAGATTGGGAAAAAATTAACTAGCCTCAGCCTCAGAACTTGCTGGGGTCATGCTACAATGTTGTCTAATTGTCTTTTTTCTTTTTAATCCTCATTCCTGCACTGAAGAACCTGTTGACTGACTAAACTGGCTTGGTCAGAGGAGTCAGTGACTCTCTGTCTGATTGCTTTCTGATCAAGACGTAGAAATCTCAGCTCCTTCTCCAGCACCAAGTCTAACTGGCTGATGCCAAGCTTCCCACCATGACAATAATGGACTGAACCTGTGAAACTGTAAGCCAGCCCTAATTAAATGTTGCCCTTTATAAGAGTTGCCTTGACCAAGGTATCTCTTCACAGGAAAAAAAAACAAAAACAAAAACAACCAAACAAACAGAAAACCCAGACTAATAAATACCAAGAGATTCTTTTAGGTAGTAATCTATGGCTTCTGGTATGTATTGTTTTCTTTTGTGTAAAAGCTTTTCTGAAATGAACTCAGCCAAAAAGCAGACAGCTATATCACATGCCCTCAGGGTAGAAACATTGTTAAGAGCCAGAAGTCTGGAAAGACTAGACTTGAAACAGTGTCATCTGTACATGACTGGTCTACAGCCCACATCTATTGTCCTCATAAACTCACTGCAACTGTGGTTGCCTGCACAAAACCTGCACAGGATCAAACTAAACATCTCAACACAGATGGAAGAGGGGATCATAAGTCCCCACCTATAATCTATTAGTAGTTAATGCCTTCAGGGGAAAGGGGGTAGGTGTTCTTCTGTCGTATAGCACCTGGAAAGTTGACATGTTCTAGTGAAAAGCCCAACATCTATAAGCATAGGAGTTGCACTTATTTGACTCACTGGGATATTTATGAATAGAGAAAAAGAGGACAGGAATTTGGATTACTAGGGAAAATCCAGGTGAATTGCAAAGAGAAGTGCTGGGAGGGGAAGGAAGTTGAAAATTGCAGATCAAACTTCGATGTGCATGTAATTGCAGAAACAGTCAACAAACTACTAGCAAGTCATTCCACAACATATACAAAGGATCATATGAAAAGTGCAACTAAGATTTATCCCAAGTACTCAAGGGATTCACCATATGAAGATCAAACCACAGAATATATCACCCTAACAGAATGGAGGGGGGAAAATCCTGAAATAGAGAAGTAGAGTAGTTAAAGAAGTAGAATGAGAAAATAGAGGTGTTTAAATCAGGATAATGAGTATCATTCTCTCTAAGGCATGTGCAAGACTGGCCCAAGCATAAGAAGAAACCATCAAAAAGGCTCAGAATTAAACCTGTTCTTTTGTGTCAAACCTGAGGTGAAATTTCTTCCTGGAATGAGAGAAGAGATAATCCTTAGGTTGTGCATTTCATTAGGTTGTTTTCATCTGAACTTTTTACTGCTAAAAAAGCAGCTCTCTAAGACAGCATAAACTTTCTCTAAGATGTGAAAATAGCTTTGTTCCTGGAAAGCTCTCTAAAATCTCCTGGTGAGAGATTTCATGCTAGGGAATCACTTCAGAGCCTGTGCTAGTGAGCATTTAATGGTCAATTTGACACAACTTAAGAGTCACCGAAAAAGTCTCTCAATTGAGTAATTTTCTTCATCAGGCTGAGTTAGGCTGGTCTATAACAGATTGTCTTGATTATTAGTTAATTTTGGTGAATCCTGTCCACTGTGGGCAGTACCACTCCCTAGATCCTGTGCTGTATAAGAAAGCTAGATAAATGTGAGCAAGACAACAAGCAGTGATTCTTAATGGTTTCTGCTTTAAATCCCTGCTTGAGTTATTATCCTTACTTTTCTCAATGATAGCCTGTGACCTGGAAGTATAGGGTAAGTATACTCTTCCCTCTCACAATTGGTTTTTTATCCGAGTTTTTTATTCCAGCAACAGAGAGGAAACTAGCACACATTGGTCCGTAAAATTAGCACTGTAATTTAGCAATATAATTATACCTAATTTTCAGAATTTAATTTGACTGAGCTCTAGTAAGGTTAATTTAGCCAAAATAGCTCTTAAACAGAAGTGTTTACCAATATCCGTTAAAGATGATATATACTCTTATTATTGAAGAAAACAAGCTATTTCCTTTCCCATATATCCCAATAAAGATGTAGCCAATTTTGTAGATTAGAAAATATGTAGTTGAACTTTCTCAGGAAGAATAGAATAAAGCATGCGTCTAAATCCAACTGCTGAGGATTTAAAACCAAATCAGGCCTTTGGGAGTTCAAGCTCACCTATTTTCATAAAATGCAGCTTCCTATTTTTAGAGGATAAAAGACTTTGAAAGTTGCAAGGATATGGTTCAAAAGGCACCCAGCACATCAAATGACTTTAACAAATCCTGTTTGATGAGTTAAGTGTAAAGGAAGCAGACACATATGGATTGTGTTTCCTTTAAAATACACGCAGGTTTAATAGGAAAGAAGAATTAAAAAAAAAATAGCTGACCCAGTATAGTTCTGGTTTTTCGAACCTAAAGCTTTTGGAAGTCAGCTCTTGGCGATGAATGACCCTCAAAGCTAGTCGGCCCTTTCTGCATTAACAGGAGTGTGCTGGATTTTAATTCCATTCAATTCAGTTTCTGCTAGATTATTGGCAACTCTTGTCACAAACACTACCTTGTAGGAACTAAGAGGAAAAATGTCTAAAAACTGGACAGGCTTGGACTTGTCCAGAAAATTTAGAACATCTTGAGGTCTATTGTCAGAAAGTTCGTGTTTCTTGGTCCGTATTCCTGGCATTCACAGCACTCTTGATGTGGCCTGTGGTCATATTAAGTCATAGCTCTAAAAAAATATCTTCCTCCCCTTCCTTCCCAGGACCACTACTGTATCATACAACACCCCACACACACCAAGCCAAAAAGTGGCAGTGGGGTGAGGGTGGGGGGAGGAATAAGCAAAGGTTCTAAAATGGCCATTCGGCAATTGTTAAAATTGAACTCATTTAGGAAATAAGAAGGCTGATAAATCACATTCCCAGGCTTAAATTACTATGTCATTCCTGGTGATACAATGAGGCTTTTTACACAGCATTGTGTCCTAGGAAATGACAATTCCAGACATGGAGCTGGAGCCCAGGTTCCTTAGCTAGGCTCAGTGGCTAAGCATTAGTCAGAGGAGATCCGGACTCGGTGAGTCAAGCCTTCTGACTGCTACAGGAAGTTGTCCTAACCATTATCCCAAGTCTCCTTAGGCTCACATACATGCAAGCTCCCACATACTGCAAAAATGATGCCAAAGGTGGCTGTAATGTTGGGTCACAGGAGATCTCTGGGTAATGCTCCTTTTACAGTGGCAGCTCAAAGCTTCCCTAACTGGGTTTGTTAAGCAGAACCTGTCTCCTTTGTGATGTTAATTTGAGGCTCTGTTGCTGCAGAAACTGTTCCAGTTTCTTGAGTGCTGTAAATGCTTCCTTTTAAGGGTACAAACTACTTTCACTTCCACTACCACAATGCAAATTCTGGAATCCAATTTCAACCCATCCCACGAAGGGACACTTTCTAGTCTAACAACTAAAGAGCAGACTAAGCACATCACCTTCCACTAGCTCCTTCTCTCTCAGCACACAGTAAGCCAACTACCTAACCCATCAATCAGATTCCCCTGAGAATGGTTCAGTCATATTGAAATAGGAGGGCAACCTTTGCATGATCAATTATAGAAAACAATCAGAGATAATAAAATGGAATTTATATGTGATTGAAGGTATATTTAAATGCTGAGGTTGAACAGACCAAGCCTCTCTTTGCCAGGCTATATTGGCATGCATGGTGAAGTCTTGGGGTATTCCTTGTTGCTGTTGTCCATCCATGTACTGCCTAAATCTTGGCCTCCAAGCTTCTGATTTTCAGGATTTCTACTTGGACGTCAGCAACCGGGGGCAATGGATCGCTTCCTGCATTTTTGAAGATTATGGAATAACTTTAGCTTACTAAAGTTACTTGTCTCTGATCAGTTCTCCATACCACAGCCTTTCTCTTTACTTAGTTTTGCTTTGCTCATCCCTAATCTATAATTTCTCACTTTGGGGGATGTTTCATCCAACTTCCACACCTTCAGACTCACCTTTGGGACTTTGCGTGTATAGTTCCCTCTGTCTGTCATTTTTTTTTTGTGTGTGTGTGTGTGTGATGCATATAGCAAATATTTGCTTCCTCTTGCCTTCTTGTTCATTATGCAGTTGCCAAAATCAACCTCTCCCCTCTCCTCAGACCCCTTCTCTTGTTTTTCCTCTGCTGGAATTTTCTTACTAGATGTCTCATTTCTTTGTTTGTTTGCTTGTTTGTTTGTTTTGGTTTTTTTATGTTTTTTGTTTCTTATTTTTGAGACAGGGTTTCTCTGTATAGACCTGGCTGTCCTGGAACTCACTCTGTAGACCAGGCTGGCCTCGAACTCAGAAATCTGCCTGCCTCTGCCTCCCAAGTGCTGGGATTAAAGGCGTGCACCACCATTTCTTACTAGTTATTTCATTCCTTACTAGATGGCACATTATTGACATGTCAACTAGCTATTGTCCCACATTCAAAAATATGATGTTAACTAACAGTTGTCTTTTTTTTTCATATATTTTTTTTTTTAATTTAATTTTATTTTATTTTTTTAATTTACATTCCAAATCACTTCCCCTTTCCCGTTTCCTCCCTCCCCGAAGGTCCCATAAGCCCCCTTCCCTCCCTCTTTTCTCCGTTCAACCCCCTCTCATTACTCTGTCCTGGCGTTCCCCTACATCCAGTCTTTCCAGGACCAGGGGTCTCTCCTTCCATCTTTTTAGAAATCTATTGATATGCTGATTGTGTCTAGGGTATTCTGAGATTCTGGGTCAATATCCCCTTATCAGTGACTTCATACCATGTGTGATCTTTTGTGATTGGGTTACCTCACTAAGGATGATATTTTCAAGTTCTGACCATTTGCCTAGGAATTTCGTGAATTCATTGTTTTTAATTGCAGAGTAGTATTCCATTGTGTAAATATACCACATCTTCTGAATCCATTCCTCCGTTGAGGGACATCTGGGTTCTTTCCAGCTTCTGGCTATTATAAATAAGGCTGCTATGAATATAGTGGAGCATGTGTCCTTATTGCATGCAGGTAAAGTCTCTGGGTATATGCCCAGGAGTGGTATAGCCGGATCCTCCGGAAGTGTCATGCCCAGTTTTCTGAGGAGCCGCCAGACTGCTTTCCAGAGTGGTTGTACCAGCCTGCAATTCCACCAGCAGTGGAGGAGTGTTCCTCTTTCTCCACATCCTCGCCAACAACTGCTGTCTCCTGTGTTTTTGATCTTAGCCATCCTGACTGGTGTGAGATGGAATCTCAGGGTTGTTTTGATTTGCATTTCCCTAATGACTAAGGATGATGAACATCTCTTTAGGTGCTTCTCAGCCATTAGATATTCTTCAGGTGAGAACTCTTTGTGGAGCTCTGTACCCCATTTTTTAATAGGGTTACTTGCCTCTCTGGAGTTTAACTTCTTGAGTTCTTTGTATATCTTGGATATTAGCCCTCTGTCGGATGTAAGGTTGGTAAAGATCATTTCCCAGTTAGTTGGTTGCCGCTTTGTCTTTTTGACAGTGTCTTTTGCCTTGCAAAAACTTTGTAATTTAATGAGGTCCCATTTGTCTATTCTTGATCTTAGAGTATAAGCTATTGGAGTTCTGTTCAGGAAATTCTCCCCTGTGCCCATATGTTCAAGGTTCTTCCCTAGTTTCCCTTCTATTAGTTTCAGTGTGTCTGGTTTTATGTGGAGATCTTTGATCCACTTAGAATTGAGCTTAGTGCAAGGAGATAAGGATGGGTCAATTTGCATTCTTCTGCATGTTGACCTCCAGCTGAGCCAGCACCATTTGTTGAAAAGGCTATCTTTTTTCCACTGGATGGTTTTAGCTCCTTTGTCAAAGATCAAGTGACCATAGGAGTGTGGATTCATTTCTGGGTCTTCAATTCTGTTCCATTGATCTACATGTCTGTTACTGTACCAATACCATGCAGTTTTTAACACTATTGCTCTGTAGTACAGCTTGAGGTCCGGGATACTGATTCCCCCAGAGGTTCTTTTACTCTTGAGAATAGTTTTAGCTATTCTGGGTTTTCTGTTATTCCAGATGAATTTTTGAATTGCTCTTTCTAACTCTATGAAGAATTGAGTTGGGATTTTGATGGGGATTGCATTGAATCTGTGTATTACTTTTGGTAAGATGCTCATTTTTACTATATTAATCCTGCCAATCCATGAGCATGGCAGATTTTTCCATCTTCCGAGGTCTTCTTCAATTTCTTTCTTCAGAGACTTGAAGTTCTTGTCATACAGATCTTTCACTTGTTTGGTTAGCGTCACGCCAAGATACTTAATATGGTTTGTGGCTATCGTAAAGGGTATTATTTCTCTTACTTCTTTCTCAGCCTGCTTATCCTTTGAGTATAGGAAGGCTTCTGACTTGCTTGAGTTGATTTTATATCCGGCCACTTTGCTGAAGTCGTTTATCAGCTGTAGGAGTTCTCTGGTGGAGTTCTTTGGGTCGCTTATGTATACTATCATATCGTCTGCAAATAGTGATAGTTTGACTTCTTCCTTTCCAATTTGTATCCCTTTGACCTCTTTTTCTTGTCTAATTGCTCTAGCTAGAACTTCAAGTACTATATTGAAAAGATATGGAGAGAGAGGGCAGCCTTGTCTAGTCCCTGATTTTAGTGGGATTGCTTCAAGTTTCTCTCCGTTTAGATTGATGCTGGCTACTGGTTTGCTGTAAATTGCTTTTACTATGTTTAGATATGGGCCTTGAATTCCTGATCTTTCCAAGACCTTTAGCATGAAAGGATGCTGAATTTTGTCAAATGCTTTCTCAGCATCTAATGAGATGACCATGTGGTTTTTTTCTTTGAGATTGTTTATGTAGTGGATTACATTGATGGATTTCCTTATATTGAACCATCCCTGCATCCCTGGGATGAAGCCTACTTGATCGTGGTGAATGATCGTTTTGATGTGTTCTTGGATTCGGTTGGCAAGAATTTTATTGAGTATTTTTGCATCGATATTCATAAGAGAGATTGGCCTGAGATTCTCTTTCTTTGTCGGATCTTTGTGTGCTTTTGGTATTAGTGTAATTGTGGCTTCATAGAACGAGTTGGGTAGTGTTCCTTCTGTTTCTATTTTGTGGAACAGTTTGAAGAGTATTGGTGTTAGGTCTTCTTTGAAGGTCTGATAGAATTCTGCACTAAAACCATCTGGACCTGTGCTTTTTTTGGTTGGAAGACTTCCAATGACAACTTCTATTTCTTCAGGGGTTATAGGACGGTTTAGATGGTCTATTTGATCCTGATTTAATTTTGGTACTTGGTATCTGTCAAGGAAATTGTCCATTTCCTCAAGATTTTCTAGTTGTGTTGAATACAGGTTTTTGTAGTAGGATCTGATGATTTTTTGAATTTCCTCAGTTTCTGTTGTTATCTCTCCCTTTTCGTTTCTGATTTTATTAATTTGGATACTATCTCTGTGCCCTTTGGTTAGTCTGGCTAAGGGCTTATCTATCTTGTTGATTTTCTCAAAGAACCAACTCCTCGTTTTGTTGATTCTTTGTATGGTTTTATTTGTTTCTACTTGATTGATTTCAGCCCTGAGTTTGATGATTTCCTGCCTTCTACTCCTCTTTGGTGTATTTGCTTCTTTTTGTTCCAGGGCTTTCAGGTGTGCCATTAAGCTGTTAGTGTATGCTGTCTCCCGTTTCTTTTTGGCGGCACTCAGGGCTATGAATTTTCCTCTTAGCACTGCTTTCATTGTGTCCCATAAGTTAGGGTATGTTGTGCCTTCATTTTCATTAACTTTCAAAAAGTCTTTGATTTCTTTCTTTATTTCCACCTTGACCAAGTTATCATTGAGTAGAGCATTGTTCAGCCTCCATGTGTACGTGGGTTTTCTTTTGTTTTTGTTGCCATTGAAGACCACCCTTATTCCATAGTGATCTGATAGGAGGCATGGGATTATTTCTATCTTCTTGTATCTGTTGAGGTCTGATTTGTGACCAATTATATGGTCAATTTTGGAGAAGGTACCATGAGGAGCTGAGAAGAAGGTGTATTCTTTAGCTCTAGGATGAAATGTTCTATATATATCAGTTAGTTCCATTTGGTCCAAGGCTTCAATTAGATTCACTGTGTCCCTGTTTAGTTTCTGCTTTCCTGAACGATCCATTTCAGAGAGCGGGGTGTTGAAGTCACCCACTATTATTGTGTGCGGTGCGATGTGTGCTTTGAGTTTTAGTAAAGTTTCTTTTACGAATGAGGGTGCCCTTGCATTTGGAGCATAGATATTCAGGATTGAGAGTTCTTGATGGTGGATTTTTCCCTTGATCAGTATGTAGTGTCCTTCTGTGTCTTTTTTGATGACTTTGGGTTGAAAATCAATTTTATCCGATATTAGGATGGCTACTCCACCTCGTTTCTTGGGGCCATTTGCTTGTAAAATTGTTTTCCAGCCTTTTACTCTGAGGTAGTGTTTGTCTTTGACACTGAGGTGCGTTTCCTGCATGCAGCAAAATGCTGGGTCCTGTTTACGTATCCAGTCTGCTAGTCTATGTCTTTTAATTGGGGAATTGAGACCATTGATATTAAGAGAGATTAAGGCATAGTGATTATTGCCATCTGCCATTCTTGACGCTATCTTTATGTTTGAGTGGTTATCTACTTTTGGGTTTGATTCAAGAAGGTTATTATCTCATTTTTTCCAGGGTGTTGTTTCTCTCCCTGTATTGGAGGTTTCCACCTATTATCCGTTGCAGGGCTGGATTTGTGGAAAGATATTGTGAAAATTTGGTTTTATCATGGAATATCTTGGTCTCTCCATCTATGGTGATTGAGAGTTTTGCTGGGTATAGTAGTCTAGGCTGGCATTTGTGCTGTCTTAGTGTCTGCATGAGATCTGCCCAGGATCTTCTGGCTTTCATAGTCTCTGGTGAGAAGTCTGATGTGATTCGGATAGGTCTTCCTTTGTATGTTACTTGGCCCTTTTCTCTTACTGCATTTAGTATTCTTTCTTTGTTTAGAACATTCGGTGTTTTGATTATTATGTGACGGGAGGTATTTCTGTTCTGGTCCAGTCTGTTTGGAGTTCTGTAGGCTTCTTGTATGTTCATCGGCATCTCTCTCTTTAAGTTAGGGAAGTTTTCCTCCATAATTTTGTTGAAGATGTTTACTGGCCCTTTAAGTTGCAAATCTTCACTCTCATCTATACCAATAATCCTTAGGTTTGGTCTTCTCATTGTGTCCTGGATTTCCTGGATGTTTTGGGTTACGCGTTTTTTGCATTTTGCATTTTCTTTGACTGTTGAGTCGATGCTTTCTATGGAATCTTCAGCACCTGAGATTCTTTCTTCCATCTCTTGTATTCTATTGTTGATGTTTGCATCTATGACTCCTGATTTCTTCCCAAGGTTTTCTATCTCCAAAGTTGTCTCCCTTTGTGATTTCTTAGTTGTTTCTACTTCCTTTTTTAGTTCCTGGATGGATTTGCTGAGATCCTTCACTTGTTTGTTTGTATTTTCCTGTATTTCTTTAAGGTATTTTTGCATTACCTCTTTCAGGATTTCTTCCTGATGACCCACGTTCTCCTGCATTTCTCTGAGCGATTTTTGTGTTTCCTCCTCATGGGATTCCATCTGTTGATCCATCGTCTCCTGCATTTCTTTAAGCAGTTCTCGTGTTTCCTTTGTAAGGGCATCTAACCGTTGATTCATTTCTTTAAGCAATTTTTGTGTTGCCTCCTTATGGGCATCCGTCTGTTGACCCATATTCTTCTGTATTTCTTTATGCAAATTTTGTGATTCCTTTGTGAGTGCATCTACCCGTTGATTCATCTCGTTAAGCGATTTTTGTGTTGTCTCCTTGTGCGCCTCCATCTTTTGATCCATGTTCTCCCGCATTTCTCTAAGCGATTTTTGTGTTTCCTTTGTAAGGGCTTCTAACCGTTGATTCATGGTCTCCTGTAACTCTTTATGAGATTTATTTGTGTCCTTCTTGTGATCCTCTAATAGCATCATGAGAAGTGATTTTAAATCCAGATCTTGTCTTTCGGGTGTGGTGGGGTATCCAGGACTTGCTGCTGTTGGAGAGTTGGGTTCGGATGGTCCCACATTACTTTGATTACTGTTAGTAACATTCCTACGTTTGCCTTTTGCCATCTGGATACCTCTGGTGTTAGTTGGTCCTGCTGCCACTGGCTGTTGGTTGGACCTCCTGTGAGCCTGCAAAGCTATTTCTGCCCCCCCTGGATTACCAGGATTCCCCTGGCACCGATTTCTGGGGCCTGCCTGCTCCTGAGTGACTTTGGAGCCCTAATGTGCTTTGCCCCAAGTGATCTTATATTGGGGAGGCCTTGCACATCTAAAGGCTCAGCCTAGTGGATTCCTGGAGCAGAGGTCGCCAAAGGGAGGCTGGCAGGCTCCTGCCCTGTGCAGGGGTGTGTGATCTCTCCTGGGGGGGGGAGGGGGCGTCCCTCTGCCAGGCAGAAGTCCCACAGCAGATCTGGCGCGCTGGTCACTGCAGATCAGCCCAGCACCTGGGAGCAGGTTACACACAAGCTGCCTGAACCCGAAGCGATATTATGCCTGTCTGTCTCTGAGCCTGGCGGTCCCAACTACCTGGTCACTGGAGCAAAGATGGCGGAGGGCAGTCTCCGTGGCGCCGCTCACCCTGTGGTCACGATGGCCCGCCGATCTGGCACCCAGACGACCACAGCGCCAACCCGCCCTCGGGCACAGACGGAAGCCCCAACAGGCCGTGTCCCAAGTGATGTTATATCGGGGGGAGAGCCTGGGTACCGGTCTCTCCAGCGCAGTCCGCGGGAACAGAGGTCGCGGAAGGGAAGCTGGCAGGCTCCCTCCCTGCGCGGGGTCCCTCCACCAGGCCTTTTTCATATATTTTTGTATGTTTGTCATAAATGGAGTACCTGGCCTGCAACAACACTGACCTGCCTGGCAAGATGTGCCAACTAGGTCAGAAGTAGTGGCATGATAGTCATGAGGTCAAACAACTACTTCCTGATTGTATTTGAGCCCTGCTCTACCAGAGAGATCTTATGTGTAGCGCTGTAAACATGATCAACAGCTCGTGACTAGGAATACCATGGGCCCTAGGGGGAAACCTTCTATTGCTGTTATATTATATAGTCATAGTGTCAATTGGCCTTCAAAATATTTATGTTTGTACCCATAGATGTGTTGCCTTCAATATGGACAGAGAAGCTTTAGCAGTGGGTAACTAACAGTTTAATGCAGAGACTTGTATTGAATCAAAAGGCCAACTGTATGTATCTATGAGTGCTCAGCTGTGGATGAATCACATAATTTAATGCTTTCCTTCCAACCAAGGCTCAGGGAAGATCTTGGAAGAGGAGGCTGAAAGAATGTAGGAGGTGGTGGATGAGGAGGAAAGCTGTGAAATGCTGACTTCTAGACATGGTGTGGTAGTAGGACCCATCAATTCACAACAGCTGTGGTTACATGCATAAGACTTGAGTAATACCAAAGGCCAGCCAAACACCAACATGAATGTGTGTTGGGCTCCCAAGGTCCTTCCTTGATAATAAGCTCTTGAATAGTAGACAGATGCTGAGGAGGAGAGACTCATTCTCCTTTGGAATCCCTACACTTCAGAGGATAGCCCCACAGCCTTGTGTCTATAGGCAGTACTAATTAGACTTTTCTGTCTTGGAATTAGAACCAGATAATGAGACAAATTCAGAAGCCAGATGACCATCAAAGTAACAAATTAATATGTTTCCTAAACTTTCAAGCTTGTGATGTTTGTGTTACACTAAGTACAATAGTAGAGACATCTAATCTTAGCTACATTGGCCCATTTACAAATAAATGTGTTGGGAAGAATGTTCTCTGTATAGATCATATGCCAGAGAAAAGTTTTAATGTTTTATTGCAGAGGTCAAGAGAATGAAGTATAAAAAATATATAGTTATAAATGTAAACACTAACCTTTAATGTTTATTATGGAATTACTTTCATAAGAGGCTCTTAGCAAGTCATTGAATACAACTTTGATGTTTCATCATTTTGATGCCCCTGAAATAACATTTCCCTTAAGTAGAATCATTGTGTAACTCACTCACATAGAAAAGAGATTATCTTATCATGTCAGATGCATCATGTGCACTGTGAAAACAGAGCTCTGGGACTTGCAGGCAGTTTGCAAGAGACCAAGCGAATAAGTACTGCCTCTAAGAAGGAACTCAGATCATGTCTCAGCATAGTTTTTTCTCCCACACTTTCATGCAGGTTACAAGTAGGACAAGCTAGTAACATGACTTTGATCTCAAAGCACATCTTGGACTTTGTATACCCTCAAGTAATTATTGTTAATAATGCTAATATACAAGAAAGAAAATGCCATTTTATTTCCTTTCAGTTACAGTTCTAAATAATAATAACTATAAATGTGAGATGATACTTATTGCATGCTAGGAGAGAGAGAGAGAGAGATCACCCAAAGTCAAAGCTATCTCTTGTGGTACTGCCACTTAAACCTGACCTTCCTAGTTTCATAATTCATGTTCATATCATTATGAGGTAATATCCTTATCATTTGAGAAATGTATAGTCTCATTAACATTAAGCATATTAGTCTTTTTGAAGTTTTATGTTCCTTAATTTTTTAATCACACATCAGCACAAGCTTAACTAACCCAAATCTACTCAGTGTATCAGACAACTTTGCTTTTGCTGTTCATATCTTATTAATTATGGACACCATTACATGTGCTTTTGTTATTGACAGTGGTATTTTTTTTTTTGAGAAACAAAAATACACTCTCAAAAATATCCTTTAGCAATATGGTAACATGGGTATACCTTCCCATAAAGTTTGTAAAATTGATAGATTATAACTGTTAGCAGGTCTTTCTACTCTGGCTAGTTCTGTTAACTGATGTTTGAGAGACCATAGACATTTTGATAATCTAAGTGAGAATACTAAAACAAAATATGTGTATGTAGGTCAGTGGGTCTCCACAGATGCTTCACAGATGTGCCCATGTATAATGAACTGGTTGTTCAATATCCTGCATAAGGATGAGCTCCGAGAAAATCCATATATTCATGCTGCTGAACCTGATATTATCTCATGAGGACTGTGGATATAGAGGGAGTAGAGACAAACATAGGCATTCAAAATTACATAACTCACACATGAGAGAAAACTTAATAGACATAAAACAAGTCCAAAATGCATGTGCCTTGCTAACAATTGGGAAACAAACATAAAGTTACACATAGCCAATAGCAATTATTAAGCATTTTTGTTTTCCAGACAGAATGTAGCATTCACCGGCAACTTCTTTTTCTTGATGTGATAATTAAGGAATGGATGGAAAAGAATGAGACGAAAGAATAATTATTCAGAAAGTCATTGAAAACTAATGGAACCATCAAAGGCTAGATTAGCTCAAATCCCCAAGAACTGGCAAACAATACTTTTTTTTTCCCCTGTGAGGGAACCGACCTGTCTGGGCAATGGTTGAGGACCAGTTTGGGCACTAGTGGAATGATTCATATGCAGAAAATTGAGGCTGAATCTTTTCTTGGAAAGACACAAGACTAACCCAACATATGAAGATCAAAGAAGCTCAAATACGTGACAGCATAAGATATTACTTGGCTCCTAAAGCCGTGCTAGGTATAGAGTTTTCATTTGTTCATGATTCATAGGAGACAGAAATCCTTTGGTAAACACAAATAGATGTCAGGTTTTTAATGTATAGACTATTATAAAGCTCATTTAAGGCATTTAACAAGATTTGAATTTCACTACAAAAGCAATAAAAACTTATTTAAGGCTGTCACTCAAAACCTAGAAATAGCCATAGACAAAGGGGAGGGAAAAGGTTCACCGGTTTCCAGGTACTTAGAATAAAAGATCCTATGGCCATAAGTTCAACTCTCATCTCTTCCTTAAAATGATAGATGTTGAAGATCAATGAGAATGGAGACTAATCACTCAGCCCTGCTCTGACCAGACCATAATGCATGAAGATCCAAAAGAAAAGTGCCCACAAAGTCTTAGATTAATTTTACAATGCTTCATATAATGCTATATGAAGAAGCATTATAACCAATGTACAAAGCTCTTAATTTGAAATAAAATTAAAATTTAAAGACAAAGGAACAGATACTAATAGTCAAAAGAAACATTAAGCAAAAAAAGAGGCCATATTTTTCAGACAGAATTTATAGGCAAGGATATTAAATACAACTATAACTTGCAGAGAAATTTAATGCAATTATATCAAAATAGAAGAAATGATGTTCAAAGTAAATAAATAGCTAAGAAGATGGAGAATTGAAGAAATAAGCTGCATCTATGAAAAATCAAATATACCCTCTAAAATGAATCTTAAAAAGCAATATCTGACAAAAATAGGAGCCCATTAAAACTGTCTGGACAACTTAAAGACAATGACAAAAAAATAATGAACTCAAAGATTTGCAGACTCCCTTTGTTGGGCAACATAGAAGCAACAAGACTTATATCTAAAAAAAAAAATTACATAGAAGACATGTAAGTTTTGACATGTGATGTTCTAATTCCCAGAAAAGAATTCTGATGGATTCAAGATAAATTTGAAGAAATAATGATGAACTTATTTTGAAATTGATGAAAAAGATTATAAATTCATACATTCAGCAAACCTCAAGGATAACTCTCCATTACACACACACACACACACACACACACACACACACACACACGGAGGGGGGAGAGGAAAGAAGAGAAAAGAAAGAGGAGAGAGAGGAGGGAGAGGGGAGAGAAAGGAGAAGAGAGAGAAGAGAGAGGAGAGAAGAGAAAAGAGAAAAGAGAGGAGAGGAGAGAGGAGGGTGAGGGAGGAGAGGAGAGAGAGAGACAGAGAGAGAGAGAGAGAGAGAGAGAGAGAGAGAGAGAGAGAGAGAGAGAGAGAGACTACTTGGCAAACTTATCTTAAAAAAGCAAAGACAAGTTTTACCTGGAACACACAGACCTATAATCCTGGCTATTTAGGAAACTGAGGCAAGAGAATCATAAGATATTTCTGAGCTAGAGAGTAAATTTAGGCCAGCCTATGCAACTTTGTGAGACCTGCCTCAAAAATTAGAAGGGAGGGAAGGAGGGAAGGAGGGAGGGAGAAAGTTAGATTTGAAAGTAAAAGAAAAAGCTAGAGAGATATATATCAGAGAGAGAATACTTGTCTAGGATGTAGGGGCCCTTGGTTCAATCCCCAGTACTTTAATTTTAAAAAATTAAAATTGGCCAGCAAGGTGAATCAAAAGATGCAAGTCCTCCGACAACCTGAGTTTGATTCTTGGAACCCACATAGAGATGGAAAGAAAGAATTGACTCCAAAATTTTCTAACATTGGCACATGCATACCCACACTTGCCCATGTGATTCATATACAGTAATAATAAATAGAATTGTTTTTATGGATCTTTTAAAAAATTAAAAAGAAATGAAAGCATCCAAAGAAATAATCATTCTTGGCTACTGAGAAAGAAAAACCTCTCTAAGTCACAAAGCAACGCGAAAACAATTATAAAATGATAAAACAAAAATAACTACATGTACAATTTTTTATATGATTTATAAGAAAATCTAAAACATAGGATTTTGAGATAACAAGAGTGTAGATATGCATTGAATGCAACCCACAACATAACACATACCAAAGTAAGTACCCCAAGCCAAGGAAAAATGACTCAAAATTAACACACAGGACAACGATGAATAAACAACACAAGATAATGTGATGGTTTGGATAATTAGAAGGGCATGTTTGCTTAAAACAAAAATAACAATGACTTCTGAGAAGCATAATATATGTAGAAGTTAAAATAACATAAAAGACAGGAGAAGGCAGAATATGTTGTTTGGCATCAAACAGATAATTCACGTGAATAATACTTGTCTTGCCAGAATAGACTTCATCAGGAAAGCTAGAAAAGGAAGGGAAGAAGGCAGAGAGGGTGGGAGAGAGGAGGGATGGGAGGTGAAGGAAGTGGAGGGGAGAAATTTGTTGATTTGTTGAGTTGAGACTCAATCTGAACCATATGTAGCTATACATTAGCTCATTTTCTCCTGATAAAATTACCAATTTTATTTTCAATTCTGTGTGCTCCTTGGTATGTCCATGACCTCCTGTTTGCTGATCTCATGCATTATTTATTTGGTCCAAATCACCCAGGAAGATAAGGGATTTTGACAGAAGAAATTCTAAAGTATCAGTACTCAGTCACTAAGACTTGGAGAGAAAGAGAGGTAATTGGTTCTAAAATAATGTTACTTACTATTTTCAGATTATGTTAATCATTCAAAAGTCCTACTTTTAAAATATATACTAACTTAGCTTTCCATAACTTGTGGTAATTTGAAAATAATAAAAATTTTCACCTTTTTTTTAAAGAGTTTATATAGCCCAGGCTAGCTTCAAACTTGTTATATAGCTAAGAATGACTTGAACTTCTGATCACCTGGCTCTACTCCCTGAGTGCCAGAATTTAAGGCTTTTACATGATTCAAGGGATGAAACTTAGGGTTTCATGAACACTGAGCAGACATGTTACCAATTAACTTACAACCTGATCCCTCTTCTCTTAAGCTCAGTTTCCTGAGGACAATAAGTAACAAGAAGAAGTTAAATGAGCTTGAGTATCAGCAATGGCCTGAGTTTAAGACTCCTCCTCACAGTGAGTGAGGCTCACATCTCTTTCTGAGCAAGGAGACATAATGGCCTTGGTTCCATAAGGCGACGAGGTGGATTTACTGTGATCATTTGAAGCATTCGCTATTTATAATTATTTAGTACTGAACATTGTACTTTTCTCTCCTTGAAATGTTATTTTTACAACAGTCCCAACCTAGAAGTGTTTTGAATTTACTGGTAAATGAAAAAATTCGAAAGTGCATTATTTTCTCTTAATTCTTCCTAGCAGAGACTTTTGCTTCTTTTAGGAAGGTTTTGATCATAACATCATACACTTAGTCTTTATCCAATTACAATATTCACTGGAAAAATCTCTGAGGTTCTTCTCTATTGATAACAATAAAAAAAAAGTTTCTGGCTTCATTATTTAAATATCTGATATGCTAAATATCTGCTAAGAGTATGTTTGAGCCAAACTACTTAAAATGCAGCATGTGTCTCATTAGTTCCATGATAGTAGATGAGTGTGTGCGTGTGAATCTGCGTGCATGCATGTGAGTGTGTGCATGTGTGTGTGTTTGTGTGTGTGCCTATACGTATGGGTAAATATGCATGGAGGACAGAGGTTAACATCTAGTATCTGCCATGACCCTATTCTACTTTATTTTTTTTCTTTCCTTTAGAATTTTTTTTTAATTTTATTTTCTAAGTTTTTTTTTATTTACATTCAAAATCGTTTCCCCTTTCCCATTTCCTCCCTCCCCGAAAGTTCCATAAGCCCCCTTCCCTCCCTCTTTTCCCCATTCAACCCCCTCTCGCTTCTCTCTCTTGGCATTTTGAGAGTCTCTCACTGACCCTGGAGCTCACTGATTGGCTAGTCAATCAAGCCAATCAGCAAGCTGTAGTGACCAAGTTGTCTCTGCCTCTTGAAATTCCAGGTTTGCCAGCACATCCCCTTGCACCCAGCTTTTTATGAGGGTGCCAAGGATTCCAATATACATCCTTAGATTTTCGTGGCAAGCATTATAATGACATCATCTCCAGATGGAACTGTGAATTGTTTTTTTTAAAAGGCTCATAGGACAAAGGTAAAGCTCAGTGAAGGAATATGGGGCAAATACACAAAGTCCTGGTTCAATCCTTAGCACCAAGGAGGAAGCAAAAGAGGATCTAGCTGGTATTTTGCATGAATATCATGACCATCCATCTCGTTACTTTGTGATGTTAGTGTTTCTTCAGATGATGTCATCATATCTCCCCTAACACCAACAGCCCAGGGTTATCACCATTTGGAATGAGAAGTTGCATATAGCTTTATATATAAATAAACACCTCACAGAGCTCAAATCTACTGGTAGATTAGGTTAGGATGTCAAGAAGTAAGAGAAAAGAAGAAAAATAAAGATCAATAAAGGATTTACTGCCAACATAATTTTTTTTTGGCAACCTCTTTTAAGAAGGGTTCAAACTCTCCTCTAGCCTATCACCCAGAAGAGGTAGTAGAAAAGTTATTAGGATGAGGGTGAAGTGGACCTGTTCAGTAGTACCTTGAGGACAAGCTCCATCTTCTTTCTCAGCAGTTCAGTCCTGTAGCAAATACCAAATACGATTTGGCAGCTGACGAGTAGTCCTCTAGGCAGGCAAACACCAGGCATGAACCAGCAGCTGTAGTTCAATCCTGAAGAAGCCACCAGTCCCACTAACTGGCCAAAGGTGAGGTTGCAGAGGACGAAAGCTGCTACAAGAACCTCATGAGCAGTTCTTGATGAGTTTCTCTCAATGCCAGCATTACCACAAGTTGACTTCAACAATGCTGTGTAAGGCAAACCAACACAAGCATGACTTTAGTGAAGAATACGGAGATGGAGGAAACCAAACCAAGGCTCAGTACTGGTCTCCCACTGTCTGGGGAGTCACATTTATGCTCCTTCATCAGGGGGTCCTTTCAGGTAGTTGCTTTGTCAAAATATCTTTTCACCTGTGTCTGCTTCAGGAAAACATTCTTTCACGTGTCTACTTTAGCAAGATATCCTTTTACCTGTGTGCCCCAGCAAACCATCATTTGAAATAACTAGCTTTCCAAAGAAACTAGAGATTTTTGCTTCAGTTTACTGATTCAAAGGAGAGTTGCTTGGCAGTGAAAGCTGCAGTGGGATAGAATGGGAAACTCAACTGGATTTAGCAACAGCCACTGTGGGGAGGAAAACCAAACATCATGGACTCTCTAGATGTCTGTTACTACCCGATTCCCCTACTGTACATCCTCAGTAAAGCCCAAAGTTCTTGAGACCATTCTCAATTAAAAACGAAGAGTGTAACTTAAAAGAATAAGTTGGAATGGCCTCCAGAAACTTTTGAAACATCAATGGAGCATACAATAACGTTCAATATCATTAGTAGCATACAAAGGGCCTGTCTTAATCAGGGTTTCTATTCCTGGACAAAACATCATAACCAAGAAGCAAGTTGGGAAGGAACGAGTTTATTGAGTTTACACTTCCACATTGCTGTTCATCACTAAAGGAAGTCAGGATGGGAACTCAAGCAGATCAGGAAGCAGGAGCTGATGCAGAAGCCATGGAGGGATGTTTCTTGCTGGCTTGCTTCCCCTGACTTACTCAGCTTGCTTTCTTATAGAACCCAAGACTACCATCCCAAGGATGGCACCACCCACAATGGGCCCTCCCCTCTTGATCACTTATTGAGAAAATGCCTTACAGCTAGTTCTCATGGAAGCATTTCCTCAACTGAAGCTCTTTTCTCTGTGATAACTCCAGCCTGTGTCAAGTTGACACACAAAACTAGTCAATACAGGGCCCAAAGCAAAGCAATCAGGGGGACAAATTACAAGAAAGTAGATATATTGTCATGGAACTCTTAGCATTTTAAGACCCTATAAACCTTTGAATATGACATAAATATCCCAATTACTTGATGTAAGTGTGCAGGACAATAAAATTCTCATCTATTTTCCTATCCTAAGGAAGATTATGTCCACAAGTAGAAATGTACAGAGGTTGTCAGTGAACATTGCCCTATGTTTTTCGGTACATAAATCTTCCATCCCAGAAAACCCTGACCCTATCCGTGATCCACAGAGTTTTGGAGTTTCCAGAAAACCCTGCTGGCAATCAGAACCTACAGGGCTGGGTTTCTCACAGATTTGAGTGCATACAGATTTGAGCCACTACTTGGGGAGAGGGTATTTGAAGGATGAACAGTGTATAACCACAAGCTGAGGCTCCAAAACCAATTGCAGCAAAGTCTGATAATAGCTTTTGACATTTGGAGACATTTTATCCTTCAAACACCTTGAATAGCTTAGCTGCTCCCCTGAATTTTCTGTTGCTATGGCTACTAGAAATTTTTAAAGTATTAATGTCAATTGACCTCTTCCATTCCTCTTTGTTTTGATGCTCCCCCCAAATATTCAATGACTCTTTGTTCTTCGTTTCACAATATGGCAATTGGCTCTCAAGTAGATTCCTTGCACTGCAGGTGTCTTAGGCAATTCACTGTGTGAATGGAATGGCTACCTCCAACTTCTGTTTGTGTACTGTTTCCTTTTCTTCTGGCATGAAGTATATAGGGTAGATACTGGTATTTATATCTGAATGTGCCCATGTATCCAGGAAATCGGAGTTTTCTGCAAAATTGCAGGTGGTCCACAGCATAAGAGGATGGATCAATGTCACCCTTGTCTCCCTTTCCTTTCATCTTGCTCTTCCATCATAGCTGGCTTTCTTCTGGGCCATTTCAACTCTACATTCTTTTCTCTGGTCTTAACTAAACTCGCTTTCACATAATGGACAAGCAGGATATAAAATCCACACAAAGACACTCTTTTTAGAATATACATTGCCAACACAAACAGAAGGGGAAAAAAAGAAGAATGTCAGAGACAAAACAGGACAGCACAGGATCAGAATGTGAGCCCCCAAACCAGAGACCCGGGGCTCAAATTCCTGACACAATGACATACTAATAAGTGACTTTGGGCAAGTTACTTAATCTCACCATGCATCTGCCTCTCCTTGTCACATGGGAATGTGATGTGAAGTCCCATCCCTCAAGCAGTGCCATGAGAGACATATTAAGTAAACAAAGCTCCTAGGCAGAGTTCAAACTTCAAAACAGAGTTTCTATTAACATCATTCTAATAAAGGCAAAAGCAACTAGATTCTAGTGAGATCTGATCATTGAAAGCTATAAAGAGGAATTTTGAGGTAGCTCAGTGAGTTAAGTGTTTTCTGTGCAAGAATAAGGACCTGGGTTAGATCCCCAGAACTCACATAAAAATCCAGGCACGCTGGCACATGCTTACAAGCTCAGCACTGGGCACATGAGAGTGATTATAAGTTCCAGGCCAATGAGATTCTCTGTCTCAAAAATCAAGGTGGATAGCATTCTGGGGAATGATGCCTAAGACTGACTTTTGGTTTCCAGATACACATACATTTCCATGTGTGCAGATATGCAAACACAAATAAATAAAGCAAAATAATAAACTTATGAAGACGCAGTCTTATGTGGGTTCTTTCATTCTATGCTTAGCAATAAGACCCTCACTAAGGCTACCTGAGTTATGTGACAGAGCTAATAGTAATTGTGTGTGTGTGTGTGTGTATGTGTACATGTGAAAGAAAAATAACATCAATCATATAAAATGAGAAACAACCCTTAATTTTCTCTGAACTTCCAAAATAGTGCAAGACACAACATGAAGTGTACCAAATCTTTCTGGATTTGAAAACACATATTTAGAGCCTCATTTGAACATTTTAATTTAATAGAAAAGGATGAAACAGCCATATGCCATAGGAATACAAATTATTTCTAACTAGCTCAAAACACCTAAAATAATTCATAGAAGGCATTTTTGGCAGAAACTTCCTCGGGCACACGCAGAAAAATATCTGCTAAGTATTTAAAAAGAGAACTGTGAGATTACTTTCAACAAGATTTTCCATGGAAAGAACAGAAGATAAAACCTTTAACATGTCTTTCCTAAAAATGTCCCTTGGTACATTATACCTACTTTTTAAAGCAAGAGAAGGAAAGGTATGACAGAGAAAGTGTACTGTTGATGATAAATAACTATTTAATCCAAGAAGAAAGTATATGAGAAAGGGATGTATAAAAGAACAATGTCAAGGGAATGCTGGGACTGGAGTCAAAGGCTCCACTGTAGCTTTGCCGAGAAGGTACAGCACCCAGAACAGACTCACAAAGAAATGACAGTCAAAGAAAGCATGGTGCTGTCTTGATGGCTCAACCAGGGGACCTGACATCCTATTCTGACATATGCAGGCACCAAGCAAGTGCATGCATCACATACATACCCGCAGGCAAAATACCCATGGACATAAAAGAAAAATAAATTAAAAATGTAAACCCATATATATATATGCATACACACATATTGGTATTTATATACATAATCATGTATGCACATAAGGTATATACACATGTATACATGTATACACACCTATATGTGCACATGGATGCACAGAAATTTATAAAACTAGGCTATTTAAACAACTCATACTTGTGTCTAGTAAATTTTATTGCTTCTTTGAGTCACGCATTACAGAGCATTTTCAGGGCCATTGAATAGCTCTGCTCATTCATTCATTGAAAAGCAAGCATTTTTGAACCCTTTAAAAGGGTCAAGGATACTGCTATATGTTTAAAATGAGTACAGATTTGATTATTGGAAGACATAGCCTTGTTGTAGGAGGTATGTCACTGGTGGGAGGATTTGAGGTTGTGAAACTTCACATCACTCCCAGTTAGAGTTATCCCTCCCTCTCTCCCTCATTTCCCCCTCCTTCTCCCTTCCCCTCCCCTCCCACCCTCTCTCCCTCTCTGCATCCAACTTTCAAATCAAATGTATGTCCTCAGCTATTCCCCAGTGCCATGCCATGCCAGCCTACTCCCATGCCTCCCATAATGATGATTGTGGACTTAGCCTTTAAAGCTGTAAGCAAGCGCTGAATTCAATGCTTTTTAAAAAACTACCATTGACCATGCTGCCCCTTCACAGCAAGAGAAAAGGAACTAAGACGTAATAAGAGGTAGACTCCTTGTTAAGAGCTGTCTGTGAAATCCCATTTTAGTTTTCCTACAGATTCTTCAGGGGGTCATACTTCTTTTCCTAATTTCTACAACACTCATAGACTGAAGTCTAGTATGTAGTATAACCTACCAGGTGTGGGGTCTAACTAGTAAACTATTCCCCCACTTAAGTATAGGGTATCTTGTCAAATGGATAATTAGAAGATGATTACAAGCCTTCCCGAGTTGCATGGTAATTATCTGGTTTCTTACAAAATTGCCTGAGATTCACACTTGCTGACAGTTTAAAGGCCTTCTTTACATGTGCTCAATTATCACATGCAGTCAAATCAACTGAGATCATTGCAGTGTATAATGAATTGCATCCCTGATTCATGACAGGTTTATGTCACATCAACCCTCTAAGCTCTGACTGACACACATGCACGCACGCGCGCACACACACACACACACACACACACACACGTACAATGTGCATGTATACCCACATACATATATATGCAACAATTAGCAAAGAAAGGAAAAGAAAGAGGCCATAAATATGAACAACAGCAAGGAAGGATATGGAAAGTAATTATGTTACAATCTTAAAAAAAAAAAATAAGTTTCAAAGAATCCTGACTAATACATGCATCTTCTTTGAATCAAGATCAATAGATAAAACACTTCTTAAGTGACTGAATGACAGGTGATACCAGCCTACTTGCTCAGGCCTAATCAACAATATTTCAGGAAGCCAAGATATGACATTTGAGCAATTTCCTGTGGGTTTACCTCACAGATCCAACCTAGCTATTGTAGAATACAAGAAGAAAGCGAACCTAGTAGGTTAGTCTTAATACAAGTCTAAAAAGCAAGAGAGCACTCAAGACTGAAAACTGTGGTGTAATCAAAAATATTCTGATAAAGAAAGAAGAAAGAAGATTGTCCATATCCTCTGGTTGCTCATTTAACAGGATGAAGTTGTTCATGGTGAGCCAAACGGCTGATAGATGTCCATTAGTCATTTTTATTCTGTGTCATTCATTTCTTTCTAGAAGATACCTGCATCCATTTTGAGAAGTAGAACTGTCATATGATAGGAACATGAAGTCTTCCAGGTTCCCAGTGAAAGGTAAAAAAGTAGCTATCAGTCACTTGATGTTTGACAAAGGAGCTAAAACCATCCAGTGGAAAAAAGAGCATTTTCAACAAATGATGCTGGTACAACTGGAGGTCAGCATGTAAAAGAATGTAAATCGATCCATTCTTATCTCCTTATACAAAACTCAAGTCCAAGTGGACTAAAGACCTCCACATAAAACCAGATACACTGAATCTAATAGAAGAGAAAATGGGGAAAAGTCTCGAACACATGGGCACAGGGGAAATTTTCCTGAACAGAACACCAATGGTTTATGCTCTAAGATCAACAATCAACAAATGGGACCTCATAAAATTGAAAAGCTTGTGTAAAGCAAAGGACACTGAAAATAGGACAAAATAGCAACCAAGAGATTGGGAAAAGATCTTTACTAACCCTACATCCCATAGAGGACTAATATGCAATATATACAAAGAACTCAAGAAATTAGACTCCAGAGAACCAAATAACCCTATTTAAAAATGGGGTACAGAGCTAAACAAAGAATTCTCAACTGAGGAATACTGAATGGCTGAGAAGTACCTAAAGAAATATTCAACAACCTTAGTCATCAGGGAAATGAAAATCAAAACAACCCTGAGATTCTACCTCACACCAGTCAGAATGGCTAAGATCAAAAACTCAGGTGACAGCAGATGCTGGCAATGATGTGGAGAAAGAGGAACACTCCCCCATTGTTGGTGGGATTATAAACTGGTACAACCACTGTGGAAATCAGTCTGGCCATTCCTCAGAAAATTGGACGTAGTACTACCTGAGGACCCAGCTACATCACTCCTGGGCATATACCCAAAGGAAGTTCCAATATATAACAAGGACACGTGCTTCACTATGTTCATAGCAGCCTTATTTATAAAAGCCAGAAGCTGGAAAGATCCAAGATGTCCTTCAATGGAGGAATGGATACAGAAAATGTGGCACATTTACACAATGGAATACTACTCAGCTATTAAAAACAGTGAATTCATGAAATTCTTAGGCAAATGGATGGAACTAGAAAATATCATCCTAAGTGAAGTAACCCAGTTACAAAATAACATACATGGAGTATAATCACTGATAAGTGGATATTAGCCCAAAAGCTCAAATTACCCAAGATACAATTCACAGACCACGTGAAGCTCAAGAAGAAGGAAGACCAAAGTGTGGACACTTCAGTCCTTCTTAGAAGGAGTAACAAAATACTCACATACTCATGGGAGGAAATACAGAGACAAAGTGTGGAGCAGAGACTAAAGGAAAGGCCATCCAGAGACTGCCCCACCTGGGGATCCATCCCATATACAGACACCAATCCCAGACACTGTTATGGATTCCAAGAAGTGCCTGATAAAAGGAGCCTGATATAGCTGTCTCCTGAGAGACTCTGCCAGTGACTGACAAATACAGAGGCAAATGCTCTCAGCCAATCATTGGACTGTACAAGAGGTCCCCAGTGGAGGAGTTAGAGAAAGGACTGAAGGAGTTGAAGTGGTTTACAACCCATACATCAAATAACAATATCAACCAACCAGTACCCCCAGAGCTCCCAGGGACTAAACCACCAACCAAAGAGTGCATGTGGAGGGACCCATGGCTCTAGTCACATATGTAGTAGAGGATGGCCTTGTCAGACATCAATGGGAGGAGAGGGCCTTGGTCATGGGAGGGCTCGATGCCCCAGTGTAGGGGAATGCCAGGGTGGGGAGGTAGGTTGGTCAGTGGGGGAGCACCTCATTGAAGTAGGGGGTTTCAGAGGGGGAACTGGGAAATGGGATAATATTTGAAATGCAAATAATAAAATATCCAAAATAAAAAAAAAAGCAGCTATCCAGAGCCACGGGACATGAGTGATAAAGGAAGCAGCTTCCTCTCACTGTGACAACATGCCTTAGAAAATTAACTTAACATATAGGCCTAAAAAAGACAGAGAATTATAATGTGAACTGCACATGGCACAGTAGGCTACTCACCTCAGGGTGGCCAGGAAGCAGATAGACAGGGGAGAAGGGAGGGTACTGGAGTAAAAGAGATATCCCAAGGTCTCATGTACACAAGTACTCACTGCCTTCAACTAGGTCCTACTTCCTAAGTCTCCATCACTGCTCAATAAACCATGAAACTATGCACATACCAAGTGATTAATCCATAAATACAAGTAAAAGTTCTCATTATCCAATCATCTTTCCAAAGGCCCATTGCTGAGTACTGTTGTTTTAGGAAAAAAACTTTCAGAGGGATATCTCATGTTTGAACTGTAGCAGATGACTAGCTTAAGAACTTTTGGTACTAAAGAATTGCCCAAAAACTTCTTCTCTTTTTCCTGTAAAGGAAGAAACTCAAACTCAGCCTCACAGAAGATGAAAGAGAAGAATTGGGGCTATCAACTTAGTGTATCAAGAGAGTGAGCTACTAAAACTGAGTAGACTGCAAACCCTTAGACAACTTTACTCAAGAACTGTTTATGTATTTCATTAGTGTGTGTGTGTGTGTGTGTTTGTATACTCATTGCTGTGCATATGATGACATTCATTTATTGATGTAACTACACTGATAAAAATTAGATTCCAGCAACCAAAGACCATGCATGGGTTAGACCTATGCCCTCTACCGCTATGTAGGAGATGTGCAGCATCATCTCCATATGGGTTCCCTAATAAATGGACAAGGGGCTGACTATGACCCTGTTGCCTCCCTTTAGATCCCATTTCCTAGCTGGGCTGCCATGTCTGACCTCAGTGGGAGAGGATGCTTCTAGTCCTGCTGCGACGTGATGTGCCAGGGAGGGTTGGGATGGGGCCTTCCCTTCTCAGAGGAGAAGGGAAAGAGGGAATGGGAGTGGGGTGTGAGAGTTGGACTGAGTGGGGTTCTGTGATTGGAATGTAATAAGTAAATAAATTGAGGAAAATATTTAAAAATTAAATTCGATAAAATGCTAAAAATTCGGCCATAGTTCATAGGAATTCATATAAATTAATCTATTCTATTTAGATGTTGTGAAAATTGATACCAAGTTTGGGTTTTGTTAGTGTGGTCCTGGACATATTAGTGAGATACCTCCGTGGGGATCCAAGGTCTTTTGGTGGCCAAAGACACTTCGGGTTCTTTTCTTCTGAAACAGAAAGTTGTAGTTTATCAAGAGCTTGCATTAGTTGGAAAGGCAGTTGTAGAACATTTTGCAACAAAATGCATTATATCATAAGGCCGGAGTGATTTAGCATCTTGGAAAGTGTGTTTTTCAAAACTGGATTCTCTATATCAAAATTCCCCCGGTTATCTCAGGTCTTCCTGCACTGCACACAGCTGATGTCTTTTGCCATCCATGTTGGCATCGATGATTTTGCTGATAAGGAAAGACCAAATGGAAAAAGATCAAAGTTTCAAAAATGATCCAGGAAAGTTCAGTGGAGGAGGCCAAAGGTTTCCAAGAAATTTTGGAGGAATACACATACTTTGGAGTGTAGTGTGACTCTTTAGTCAGATTCCAAAGGTAAAGAACACAGCTTTCTATTCATCCAAAGTGAAAAGAAATGACTGTTTCCGTGACACCTCTGGGTTCAGATTTCATGCCAAAATCTGATTCACAATTATCAAAAGAATAAGAGAAAACTTTCCTATTTTGTATGTCATTGATGTGTGGCTCAGCCCAGAAAGGTAAAGTTTTCCTATCATGCAGTCAGGGTAGACATTAGGTGTGCTCAAAGCAAGACTTGAAATTGCTACAGAAAGAAACACCACAGAAAGCCATAGAATATAGCTTTCTAAACTAAACTCCCAGGGGCACCATGTACTTGATTATATACTTTGTACTGTAATAAAACAGAAACATAAATCAATATATTTATTATCAGTTCACTTATATCACTACTTAATTTTTGAATGCTACCAAATGCTTAAAAAGCTTAACAATTAGTAGGCCTGACCAATAAAAGTAAAATTGTTGATTTTTCTCACATTGCCTATTTAATAACAGTAATGTTTTTGCACTATGTTCTCAGAAACCTGGCAGTCTCTGATCTTCAGTCACTGTCCTCTACTACTTTTATGATTGATATTACAGAAGAGTTTCTCATCTCACATCTTCATCAGATAAAAGGTTCTCACTGCTTTGAGCACACAATGAAAGAATCCCTTTCAAAGGTATCCAGTTGAAACTTCTTGCTAGTTTTCCCATAAGCTAATTAACTTGTTCTAGGGTTGACTAAAACTCAATTGATAGTTTCACATCAAGACATTCACGGCGACCAAGCTTTCATTTAAAGGACCAGAACAGAGATGAGTTAATAGTCTCATCCCAGGTACCCCTTTCAGCTTGATGAGGCAGACTGCAGAGGTCAACATCAAACACTATCCATATGGAAGCCACAAACACAGAGCCATGAATCCACCAGAATGTAAGCACATTACTGTGCAGTAGACATCTACACTGTCTACAACAGAGCCTGGGTCCTCCTTGTCATTCAGTAATATTGTCACATGAATTAAAAGAAAATCCGAGTGGGACTGTTGCTGATTTGTTTTTTCAAACTTTACTATTTCGTCGCACTTCAGCTTGGTTGGAACCTTAAATACTTGGACCTCTCTGCTTTCTCCAAAATTTAATCATTTCCTTCTTTTACTTCCTCTGCACTGAATATTAATCAGTAATTCTCTTTTTCATATCTCCAAGCAGCCGTGGTACTCACAAAAATAACACAATGGATGCCACACAAAACAATGGCAGTGAACAAGACATGAAAGTCAAGATCACTGCGCTTCAAGAGCTGCAATGTCTTTACCATATGTGCAAGGTCTTCTGCTCTTGTGGAAACATAACAACTAGATTACATAAAAGAAAACCTTTAAATACGTTCCCACCATCACTCCTCAGTGTGCAATGATCATATACGTATATCGTTAGATTGCATTATGATTGAATGTTTGATTTTTAACATTCTCTTTGAATCTTTAACTTGAGTTTTACAAAAAGTTCTTAAATGAATTATTGGTCTGGATGAAGACAGAAATTCCAATAATATCTGAAGCTGCCCTCAATACAATTCTGCCATATGGTATTACATGTTTATGTGAAGTACCATTGGTAATACTAAAATCAAAATGTCAAACAACTCTAGAATGCATTGAAGATATTATATGTCCTGAAGTGTGAAATATTGAGCCAAAATTAAATAATTTATGTAAAAATAAACAAGCATATCCATCTGAGTACCTATATATATATGTGTCTCATCTTTAATAAATTATATATGTTTGTGTGTATATACCACATGTGTATGTGCACATGCATATGTGTGTGTGAAATTGAGCAAGCACAATCTATATTAAATTTAAACTATTATGACTATATGACCTAATTATTATCTAGACTTCAATTCTGATAGACTTTTCTTACTGAAAATATGGCCTGCAAACTAAACATCTAAGAGTATTACCTAGTAGTACCTAGGACTCTGTTAGAATGAAAAAAATCTTAGATCCACCTGAGATCTACTGAGTTAGAACAGAAAATTTACATTAAGATCTCTAGCCATTCCACAGGCATTGCAGGATTAAACATATCAAAATTTGGTGCTCCTATATTGCTTCTTCATTATATCATTGATATCTGTATCTCAACCGGATTGCTTTTATACTTAGTAAATCATCATCTATTGTAATAAACAAAAAACAAACATTCTTATTGTTACTTCTTTCCCTTGAAGTATGCCTTTTTCTCCTGTATCCTTTACAAATAACTTACTCATGTGTGTTCTTTTGTGATTGGGTTACCTCACTAAGGATGATATTTTCCAGTTCTGACCATTTGCCTAGGAATTTCGTGAATTCATTGTTTTTAATTGCAGAGTAGTATTCCATTGTGTAAATATACCACATCTTCTGAATTCATTCCTCCATTGAGGGTCATCTGGGTTCTTTCCAGCTTCTGGCTATTATAAATAAGGCTGCTATGAACATAGTGGATCATGTGTCCTTATTGTATGCAGGGAAGCCTCTGGGTATATGCCCAGGAGTGGTATAGCAGGATCCTCTGGGAGTGTCATGCCCAGTTTTCTGAGGAACCACCAGACAGCTTTCCAGAGTGGTTGTACCAGCTTGCAATCCCACCAGCAGTGGAGGACTGTTCCTCTTTCTCCACATCCTCACCAACAACTGCTGTCTCCTGTGTTTTTGATCTTAGCCATTCTGATTGGTGTGAGGTAGGATCTCAGGGTTGTTTTGATTTGCATTTCCCAAATGACTAAGGATGTTGAACATTTCTTGTGCTTCTCAACCCTTAGATATTCTTCAGGTGAGAACTCTTTGTTTAGCTCTGTACCCCATTTTTTAATAGGGTCATTTGGCTCTCTGGAGTCTAACTTCTTGAGTTCTTTGTATATATTGGATATTAGCCCTCTGTCGGATGTAGGGTTGGTAAAGATCTTTTCCCAGTTTGTTGGGTCCCTGGTCCTGAAAAGACTGGATGTAGGGGAATACCAGGACAGAGAAGCGAGAGGGGTTGAATGGGGAACAGGGGGAGAGAAGGGGGCTTATGGGAATTTCAGGGAGGGAGGAAACGGGAAAGGGGAAATCATTTGGAATGTAAATAAAAAAATATAGAAAAAAATAACTTACTCAAAAGAGGGATATTCAAAAGGAGGCAGTATTTTCAGTAAGAAGAATCTAGCAGAATTGAAGTCTAGAGTATAATTAGGTCATATAGTCATAATTTAAATAACACATACACACACACACAAAGCGGGGGGAGCACAGCACACACAGTCTCTACTGTTTCTCCTAAGATCCTCTTCTGAAGCAAACGCCAACCTGACTCCATATCTGTTATTTTTAAAGTTTGGTGAGTTGTCTGATGACCTCCATATAACAGATCCCAATGGGTGTTTCTCGACTCTTGTTTCCTCTGGCCTTCTCCCAGCATTCCAACCTTAACCTTTCCTTGCTTTTTGAATAGTTCTCTTTGCATGACAGTTATGGCACTGTCCTGGGTTTCGTTCTATCCATGATATCATTCAGTTCTTACCTCTCTATTTTCCTGGTTCATTTCTGCCATTGCAATTGGATGCCTCTTTCTAGAGATGGCCCCTGCCATGCAAGCTTACAGCTTCTCTTACATCCCACATATAGACAGTTTTGAAATGTGTGTCTCTGATGCTGCTGAGATAAATCCATCAACAAAGCTGCCTAATGGACATGACCACTTGGAAGTCTAAAAGAAACTTAAAAGTGAGGTCAACATGTCCATACTCAACCCCATACATTTATTTCTTCCAATTTCTGTATTTAAAATAAAAGCACCATGAGAATATCAATATAATGAAACATGGAACCTAAAAATAATCTGTAGTATCTCCCATGTTTCCTTAAGTGCTAATGTTTTAAAGTTTACATGTAAATTATATGTATATGTGTATATATGCATATATATTTATATATACACACATGTATATATGTGTGTGTGGATATGTACGTATATATGTATATATACTAAGTATATTAATATATTTTTCACTTTATCATCATGCTTTTAGATACTATGAAAGTCAAAACATACTGATCTTTCAATTCTTTCATTCTTCCACTCCGAGGCTGTTGAGGTACTTTTCTTTCTAATCTTCATCTGGAAAACTTCACCACCAGCAGAGAATTCCACTTCTAATTTATTTTAATCCATTAAAGCCCAGCTCCCTTCTTATCTCAGCATCTTCAGGCTTGCTGATCCTGAAGTCCAAAGCTATTTCAAATCCACTTCACATTAATCTCCAAGCACATATCTACTGCTCTGCCCTAGGATCTATCATAGCTACATTTCAGTACAGTGTTTCTGTACTTTCGGTGATTGCTCAGCTGATAAACAAATAGATAAATAAAATAAAGCTCAGAGAGAGGTGGATCACTCAAACAAGTAAGGACAATGCTGGGTTTCATTCCAAGTTTTCACTTCTGCATGCAAATAAAACAAAAAAAAACTAGTAGTGGGAAATCCCTTTCCACTTTTTCACAAAGGACAGATCTCCTACCTTTAGAGGGGCATGCACTCTTGGGCAGGTCAGTTTGAGGTTGTTATTTTTCACAGTTTGTGTGTTTAGAAGGTGGTGGTCAGGAATGTCCTGGGTGGAAATTTTAGTGCTATAATGAGTAAAGTTCAGTTTTAGGTTGCCTAAAAGGGAAGGACAGGAGGTTTTGAAAAGTTCAGTTGGCCTGGTAGAGAGATCAGCTGAAGGTCACCCTCCAAGTCTCTCTAGAAGGCTTCTTCTGAAGGGAAAAGGAATTTAGAAGCAGATAGCATTTTTTAAAGAAGCCTCAGCTTTTATATTGCAGCCATAATGAATAGGTCCTAAAAATGCTAGTTAGTTAGTTATATTTACACATACGGATGGATGTACAACTGCAGTATTCATATTTACTTACACCTCTTGCCTACATAGATCGTGCACTCCTATAAGAACATATTCTTGTTTCCTTTGGGGGCTCCTGAATGGACTCTAGAAGCCAGCAAAATGCTAGCTACAAAACAGTTACTCAACAAATGACCACTGATCGCATGGATAGTGTTCCTGATTAGAGGACCATTATAGTGCTCTGGAGGTCATTCATCCATATGCTATGTAGTCCTACATTTGTCTCTACTATTGAATTTGAAGTTTTGTCATCTATTAATGTATACTGATGTTAATATCCTTGTTATTGGTGGTGATGGAGAGGTGTGTGTGTGTGTGTGTGTGTGTGTGTGTGTGTGTGTGTGTGCGTGTGTGTGTGTGTGCAGAGTGTATATGTATATAGGTGTGTCAATGACAGCACATTCTTCTATTGTCCTTCACCTTATTTTTGAGACAAGATCTCTCACTGAATTTGAAACTCACCCTGTGATACAGATCAGCTGGCCTGTGGAGGCTCCTGGGTCTGCTTGTCCCTACTGCTCCTTACACCACCCCCAGGGCTGATATTCCAGGAATGGTAGATCCCATGCCCACCTCTTTATGTGGGTCACAGGGAAGCCAAACACCCATCCTCACACTTTCACAGCAAGCATTCTACACACTGAGCCATCTCTTAATCCCAAGCCTTCTACATCTTTTGTTTAGATTGATTAATTTCCTTACTCTGTGTCTGCCTGTGTGAGTGTGTGCACGGTGTGAGTGTGAGAGCCCACGGGTAACAGTACACATGGGACAGTTAAAGATCAGTTTGATGAGCAGGTTCTCACTTTTTGACCTCACTTCTGTATGTCATGATTTTCATTTTTATTAAGGGGGACCCAGTAAGCTTTGCAAAAAACCTAGTATTATTTTAAAAAAGTAAAACCCAACTGATGATGTATAGAAAGACAAGAATTAATTTTTTAAAAGATGAGAAGAGTAATTAATTTAATTTGTCCAGAAAGTCATTGAAAAGACAAAAGCCTTTTGGCTGGTCTCTATTTGAACAGTTCCCTCAAGGGTCTTAGAAATTTCAGACCCACTAATCCTGCAACTGAAATAGGTTCGAGCAATGATGAAGCCAGCCCCTTCATTTCCATCCAGACCCCAAAAGTTCAAAGGCATGAAGGGGCCAAGCCCAGGCAGCATACTCTGTATGGAAGTATGTATTCAGTAGAAACTGTGAACTTCTACTTTATCCAAAGTTTATCTCCAGTGATAAAGAAGATTTGTTTTGTCCCTAACAGGAATGATTCTTTCACAGGATGAGGAAAGATGAGGAATGAAAGACAGCCTATGCATTCAACCAGGCTTTCTAAAATAATAAATGTCTCAGAAAACTGAGTTTAACATAGACACAGCACGGATGGGTGATGAACTCCTGTGATCCTATCTCTAACTAGGGAATTATTGGCAGTTGTAGCTGCTGAAGGAGGGAGTTTGGCTTTTGGTAGTTTGTCCATGATTGGTGGATGGTCCACACCCATAGACATATGGGCAGCACCACCTGGTTATTTAAAAAATAAAGAAGATGATGTGAAATTAGGTTTGGACTGTGTTGGGGTCAGGATGGAAGCCTGGAGATGGAAAATGGAAGTGATATCTTTTTATATTTCATTGTAGACATTATGAAATTCTCAAAGAGTAAATTAAAATAAGTACATAAATAAACAATAGCCATGTTTCATTGGCAGTAGATATTCCCAGCGCTCACATATACTTTGCAAAGCTATTTGTACATACACCTCATCAATAATTAAACTGACAAAGGCTAATTCTGTTGAGGTACTTGCTCTTTGTAAATTGTACATCACTCCAAATCAGGGTCTGCCAGTATCCCTAGCTCTCTGATTCTCTGAACAGGAGGAATGAGTCATTTGGAAGTCTGCAGAAACTTTTCTCAAAATGTTTCACTGAGCTATTCCTGTTTGGTCTCATTTTCTTCAAGTATGGATTTAGTATTCAACACAATTCCTGTGGCTTTTGAAGCTCACATATGAAAGGAACAAGCATGTTATACATCTGCTCTGCATCAGGCCTTGCCACATTAAAGAGGGTCTGTGCAAATCCTGACATCAGCTTTGCTGGAGGTTAGTCAGAAATTGGACTGAGAAGGGTAGGGATGCAGCTATGTTGGTAGTGTGCTCGCCATGCATTACTGAGGTGCTGGGTCAGTCCTAAATTCTACCTAAATAGGATGCTGTGATCCATGCCTCTAATCCCAACACTTTGGAAGCAAAGATGGCAGAATCAGAAATGTAAGATCATCCTCAGTTACATAGAGTTGAAAGTATAGCTGGGATACAAAGAACTCTGTCATAGAAGAGGAAGGAAGAGGAGGGAGGAAGGAAGGAAGGGAGGGAGGGAGGGAAGGAAGAAAGGGAGGGATGGAAGGAGAGAGGGAGGGAGGAAAGGAGAGAGGGAGGGAAGGAAGGAAGGGAGGGAGGGAGGGAGGGAGGAAAGGAGAGAGGGAGGGAAGGAAGGAAGGGAGGGATGGGAGGAGAGAGGGACGAAAGGAGAGAGGGAAGAGAGAAGGGGAAGAAAGAGAAAAAGGAAGAGAAATACAAACTAGAAATTTGATTTTAAGAAACTCTTCAAGCAATTGCTACATGCATAGAAGTTTTGAGAATTTTGTGCAGATAGAACTGAAGAGTCGACTTTGGTTAAAAGTGCTTCCTGCTCTTGCAGAAGACCTGGATTCAGTTTCTAGCATCCATATTGTGGCTTCAGTTCCCAGGAATGTGATGTATTCTTCTGGTCTCTGTGAAGACTTCCACATACATGGTGTACATGAATTCATGCAGGTATACACACAATATACATTAAGAAAACATGAACCTCTTTAGAAAAGCATTTTGTAGAGTGAAACAGGATTCTCTAAGACAGGCAGGCTCAAACACACAGGCTGGTCTTCTTATACTCATTCTTTGCTAGAGGATCATGCACTTCAGCAGAAAGGGCAAAATCCCTTAGCTCATCTGTAGAAGTAGAACTTTTCTCAGTTCTATTTTTAGAAATAGAAGACTAAACTCTGCATCCAGGGCCACCTTCCAAAAGCAATACATGCATTGGTTTTGTGACAGTATTTGCTTTTTTCTGTTTTACTCTGTCCTGTTCCCAGCCTTCACACAGCCTTGCTGATCATAGATCCTCTTCCATTTTTACCATCTTGGCAGCCCACATCAGCATTTCCATTCTTCTTACCCTGAACATTTTTCATGTCCTTTGAAACAGCTCCAAACATACTGAGCTGCTGCCTGCCAATAAGCAAGTTATCTCATTAAGCACCAGTAATTATTTTTGTTACTCTTCTGGTTATAAAATAGCATAGGTTTTGTGTGGTCTACCCCAACCATCTTTCTACCATAAGCATTATTATGTTTAGTGTGAAATTTTACCAAACAAGTCTTTTAATTTTTCAGAGACACAAACACACATGTATGTGTCTTCTCCTCTCATTTATATAGAATTGTCAATAGATGATTTGATAAGCTGAAACCTACTAACTAGCCCCATAAGATGTTAATGAATGAAACAGCATAATATATAAATGCAATTTTCTAAAATAATACAATAATAGTTAAACCATGAAATTATACATTCCAAGTTCATATATGTATACACACTTTAGATGGTCACATGTTTTGCAATTATTTTCTAAGCTCTAATAAAGTTTAAGTCACCCCAACATTCTAAGTTTTGAAATGATTATACATATATAGACATGACCAAATGACATTTAATGGAAATTTTTCTGTGATACAATCATTAATGCCAGTTAATAAGAAGGTACCCATAGGCCATGTATCACTTGCCAATGGCACCCTGTGTTATAAGAGAGATCTAATTTAGATAAAAATAGAAATGAGACAACTCAGTGTTGTATTTGAGTTATTCTAAATCATAACAAAATAAACTCTATTCATTTAGATCTAACCCAGCAGAAAATAAAAGCTCAAATTTAGTCTAAATTGAATGTTTACAGTGAACAGCTATCACTTCTCTCTTAAAATGTGTGTTTAATTTCTGTGTGTAATGTGTATACAATTGGGAGTGAAGGGCAGGTGTGCCATGGTTTGAGGACAGAGCTCAAAGAACAAGTTCATGGAGTGGGGTCTCTCCCTGCAACTTTGTATGGGTTCCAGATATCAAAGTAAGATTGTTAGGCTTACATAGAAAGTGCCTTTACCCACTGAACAATCTTGCTATCCCCTTATTTATTAAAGTTTTAATTGACAAAAGTTATAGATATTCATTACATACAAGACTCTTTGGAGTGTGTGTGTGTGTGTGTGTGTGTGTGTGTGTGTGTGTGTGAGTGTGTGTGTGTGTGTACATACACAACACACATAGAACATACAGCTACTACACATTTGGATATATGGACTAAAGGAGCCACACAATGCCATGAGACTTGCTTCAGGAGTTGTAACAGAGTCCAGGAGACCAGACTATTAGTAAGAACACAGGGAAGAGTGTGCTTATAAGATTTCAGATGAGAGACAGAAGTTGACCAGGAACTGCTAGAGACCATGCGTGTTGCATTCTGGGAAAAGATCTTATATACATTTTGTTTATGCCCTGAAACTTAGTGAGAGAAAGAGTTTAAAGGTGACAAAATATTAATTTGGTGCACGAAATTTCAAGGCAGCCCTTCATCAAAGCTACACCAAAAGCTCCCTCGACTCCTTTTAGCCACATTTACAGTGATTGTAGTGATCAAAGAAGCTGAAAGGTTGAAGACAGACAATTTGTCAGGAAAATAAGCACGTGTACAGTTGGAGCCAAGGAAAGTGTAGCTGCTTAGACCTATCGAAAGGAGCTGAATACTTTGGGTAAGGGCACTGGGAGAGACGACCTGGGTGTATGTGGGGTAAAGCAATACAGGGTCATGAAATCTTCCAGTCAAGAAGAATGGGTAGGTTAGATGATGTACAACAGGGTCAGATTCCTGCAGGCAGCCTCAGAGAAATGGTGTGCAGAGCTTTATAAGTGAAGTTAAATACGTTGTGGAGGTCTCCCAAAGTCAGAGATGATGAGGAGCAAGTAACCTCTGCAGAGGAAAGCAGAACTCAGCCAGTAGGACCAGTCTAGAACAGAGGCCACAGAGGTGGTGCTGTCCAAAGCCTTTGGTTCACATTCTGCCTCCACATGCCAGACTACTAAATGTGAAGCTAGAAGATTTGATGTTTTTCCTGCTACATTTCCACCATAATATAATATCCTCCATGGATGTTTGTCTATTCCTCTCCTTCAGATTAAAGATACCTGTACCACTGTACATTGGACATACATAACTTGATTTTTACTTTTTAACAGTCACATAACTGAAGCTACCCTGAGCCTCAGACAAGACCCTAAACTTGGCATTTTTTGAGCAAAGTTACAACTGTTTAGACTCCAGGGACTGATGAATGAACTTTACATTATGACACAGATGTGAGATGAACTTTTGAGAGGTGAGTGGATAGAATGTTATAGTCTACAGAGAAGTGTTTTGGAGTCAAGTAAGTGAAAGGTAGACTTAGTTAATCTTGATTATCAATTTGATTAGATAGATAAATAACTAGGGCACTAATAAAGTGAACTTTTGGGGGGATGTGAGAGTGACATTTTTCTGAAAGGATTTCATATGGAAAGAAAGAACCAATGTAAAAATGAGGGTCGCCATTCCATAGGCTTTAGGTTCAAATAAAATAAAATGGAAAAAGTAGAAAGATTCTAGAACAAGTATGGGCGTTATGCCTTCTGTTTCTTATCAGCCATGATGTGGGCTGTTCTGCTGCCCCCACCCTCCTTGATAGACACCTCTGAATCAGTGAACCAAAATCAAGTCTTTCCTCCTTTAAGTCACGTTGGCCCGACATTTTGACTCAATGATGAACCATCTGACTACACACAGACAACCAGGTTTCTTAAATGTATTCGCCCTACTAACTGAGATTTTACATTCTTTTGATTGGTGTCTTTCAACTTCTGTCACCCTCCAGCTACATCCTGTTGCCTGCTTCTGTGAGTTTAGCAGTTTTACATTAGATATCAATTGGTGCTGATTGTTAATAGACTGAGAGATGCCCAGAATAGAAGGAAAGCTCACTTCTGGGTGGGCCTCTGAGGGTGTCCCTAAGATGACTGAATTGCCAATAACTCAAGGGGGGGAAAGAAAATATCTCTCCTCAATGTGAGCAGCAGCATCCAAAAAGCAGTAGAGAGGAGATAAAATTAAAAGGGGAGAAAAGAGGAAACCAACAAACACCCCAAAGCTCCATCCTTCCGGAGTGTGTCTATAGCTGTGGTATGGCCTATGCTCATTACAACCCTGCTTCTTCAGCTTCAATGAGGACCTGGTCTCAGACTAGAGAGGCATCGTTTGAGATAGATGTTTATATATGGTATGGGGACTGATTCCAGTGACTTTCTTCTGTGCAGGAATAACCAGTTTTCCCAGCACTGTTTATTGAAAAGGCTATACTTTGCCCATTGTGTGTTCCTGGCAATAGTGTTAGAACTCAAATAAGTGCAAATGTGTGGGTTTATTTCTAGGTTCCCATTGTGTTCTCTTTGTCGGTGCCTTTCTATTAATACCAGTGCCACACACTTTTAATTATAAAAAATTTGCAGTTGATTTTGAAGTCACATAAGATTGTGCCTCCAAGTTTTTCATTTTACTCGGAATTGCTTTTTCATTACCAAGAGTATTGTGCGATTCTGTAAATTTTACAGTTTTGTCTGTCTTTGTGCAAAAATACTATTGGTTTGCATTGACTCTTTGATTGTTTTGCAATTAACCTATGAATTGCTTAAAATGAATTTTTCAGTAATATTAATCTTTCAAACCCATGACCACAAGATATTATTTCTTTTTATTCATGATCTTTCAATTTAGTTTATCAAAATTTTAAAGTTTTCACTGTGGCCATCTTTTATGTTCTGAGCCAAATTTACTTCTAAGTCTCTTAATCTATTAGCTTTATATAAATGGAATTATTTTCTTGGCTTCTTTTCCGAAAGTTTGTAGTTATTGAATAGAGAGTTAGCTGACTTTCAAAGGCTGATGTGTGCTTCAATGTTACTAAAATCACTTATTAATTTTAAGCATTTGTATATTTGAATTCTGATGGTCTGTGGAGATTTTTACGGATAGAGAAGAAAGACAATCAGAGCCAGCTCTGAACAAATTACCACTTATTGGGACCACAGGTGATTCCTCTATTTCGTTTTGAGATAGTCTCTCACTGAGCTCACCAACTGGCTAGACTGCCTGGCAAACACCAGAGATCCACCTGTCAACACACTTCCTGGACTGGAAGATGTCACACACACGCACGCACGCACACACGCACGCACGCACGCACCGCAATTTACAGGGGTGCTGGAGAAATAACTTAAATCCTTGGGCTTATGCATACACAGTAGCCATTTTACTGATGGAGCCATCTCCCAGACCCTTATTTAGAGATTTCTGTTAGGAAATGTTGAGGAATTTTGGCTGAATCTTTTGACTCGATTACATTGCCTTTGTCCTCTATCTGGTTAAGAGGCTGTAGTGCATTTACTCATGTAAATATGTAAATATGTGAATATGTAAATATGCAAATATGTAAATATATCCCGTCCTTACATGCCAGGGGTAAATCCTAGTCCCTCATGGTTAACCCTTCTAACATGTCTTTGATTTCCATTTATTGGCATTTTGATAAGATTTTTTTTCTTTTTCTTTATTATTCTCTCAAACAATACATCCAGACCACAGCCTCTCCTCCCTCCCCTCCGACCCCCACAGTGTCCTTTCCATCTCTTCTCTTGCGAAGATCCACTGCTCCTCTATTTCCATTCAGAAAAGAACAGGTCCCATGATAGCAACTGAACACATTAACAAGATGCAATTAAAACTCAGTGCAAACCCTATCAAGGCTGGAAGAGGCAACCCAGTAGAAGTAAAAAGGGTCCCATGAGGAAGCAAAGGAGTCAGAGACAGTCCCATTCCCACTGTTAAAAACCCCACAAAATTCCCAAGTTACAAAACCACAGCATGTATTCAGAGGACCTAGCACACACCATTGCAGGCTTCATTATTACTGCCTCAGTGTCTCTGACTCTCTTTGGTTTTGTTCTCTTGGAGTAGGAAAATAAAGTTCATGGTCTGATTTTTCTCTATTATACAACCATTTTTCTCTATTATATAACAACTTCTGTGTATCTTTTTATATTGCCTACATGATGTCTTTACAAAAATATTTATATAAGAGAAACACTATATCAAAATATCTGTTTAATCTATTACGATAGTAACACTTTTAAGGAAAAGGGGAAGGATGGGAGAGAAGGAGAAATGAAACAAGCCAAGTCAAAAATTTTCTTAGACTAGCATGAACAGTCCCTATGAATACATAATTTTCTAAATCTTTAGTAAATAAAATAAAATAAACCAAAGCTAGACATTCATATTCTCAATCATTTTGTTTTCAATTTTTAAAATTTATTTTTAGTTTTGGAACTGCAACAAGCATTCATCTTTATGATGAAAAGAAATGAAAATAATAGAATGGTTTTTAACTCCTAGGCTCAGCTCCTGAAAAGGATAACAAATTACCCCTTTGATATTCAACTGACCATTTTGACTGTGATGTTGAACTGAGGGAATGTATAAAAATCACATCAGGTAGAAATCCATCAAATGGAAGAACATTTGCACTTTACACACACCCTGCCAATTTTTGTTCTGCATAACATTTTTTTGAGCAAAAGCTATGGGGTTAAGATCCTTTCATGAGATCCATTTCATTCATCAACCTTTGTCTTGGGAAAATATGTGGAAAATTCTCAGCTACCTAAATAATGTAAGTTGAGATTTGTAATTTTACTTCACAAGTGAATTTTCATTGACTTGACAGTATACAAGCTCTGATTTAAAAAAAAATCAAGAGAATATAGAAGAAAGAATTTAGTTCACATGTCATACATATTTACACACTTATTTTTTTTAAGTTTAATGTTTAATATGCCTAAGTAGCTCAATGGCTGTGCACTTCTCATCCACCCAGTAGGTAGCACATATTCTCTCAGTATTCTTGAGTTAACATTTTCTTTTTTTTCTTTTTTTAAAATATAAATATTTTTTATTAATTATTTTTACATCCTCCATATTTTATTCCCCACCCCGCCAAACCCTGTCCACCCTCCAACTGTTCTACATCCCATACCTCCTCCCCTCCCCCTGTCTCCACGTGGATTTCCCTACCCCCCACCCCACCTGACCTCTAAACTCCCTGGGGCCTCCAGTCTCTTGAGGGTTAGGTGAATCATCTCTGAATGAACACAGACTGGGCAGTTCTCTATTGTATGTGTGCTAGGGGCCTCATATCAGCTGGTGTATGCTGCCTGTTTGGTGGACCAATATTTGAGAGCTCGCGGGGGGGGGGCAGTTAATTAAAACTGCTGGTCCTCCTACAGGGTTGCCCTTAGCGTCATTCAGTCTTTCCTAATTCAACAGCAGGGGATCAACTGCTTTGATCCATTAGCTGGGTGCAAATATCTACAGCTGACTCTTTCAGGTGCTTGTTGGGTTGTCCGGAATGCTGACTCTTTCAGATGCTTGTTGAGTTTTCCGGAATGCTGTCATGCTAGGTCCCTTTTTGTGAGTGCTCCATAACCATAACAGTAATAGTGTCAGGCCTAGGGACTTCCCCTTGCACTGGATCCCACTTTGAGCTTGTCACTGGACCTTCTATTTCTCGGGCTCCTCTCCATTTCCATCCCTGTAATTCTTTCAGACAGGAGCAATTATGGGTCAGAGTTGTGACTGTGGGATGGCCCCCCTCTCCCTCATTTGAAACCCTGTCTTCCTGCTGGAGGTGGGCTCTATAAGTTCCCTCTCCCTACTGTCAGGCATTTCATCTAAGGTCCCTCCCTTTTAGTCCTGTGAGTTTCTCACATCCCAGGTCTCTGGTACATTCTGGAGGGCCCCCCCCCCCGAACCTCCTATCTCCAGAGGTTGCCTGTCTCCATTCTTTCTGCTGGCTCTCAGGACTTCAGTCCTTTTCCCTCCCCCCATGTCCGATCAGGTTCCCCTCTCCCCCAGCCCCAGCGGCTACTTTCCCTCCCAGGTTCCTCCCAGGTTCCTCACTTGGGCACTTCAACTTCTTGACTTTTTGAGTTCTGTGGCCTGTATCTCGGGTATTCTATACTTTTTTTTTTTTTTTAGCTAATGTCCTTTTGGGTCTGAGTCACCTCACTCAGGATGATAATTTCTAGTTCCATCCATTTTCCTGCAAAGCTCTGGATGTCCTTGTTCTTAATAGCTGAGTAGTATTCCATTGTGTGAATGAACCACATTTTCTGTATCCATTCTTCTGTCATGGGACATCTAGGTTGTTTCCAGCTTCTGGCTATCACAAATAAGGCTGCTATGAACATAGTGGAACACACACTCCTGTGGCATGATGGGGCATCTTTTGGGTATATTCCCAAGAGTGGTATAGCTAGGCCTTCAGGAAGATCTATTTCAAATTTTCTAAGGAACTTGGAGATTGATTTCCACAGTGGTTGTACCAGTTTGCAATCTCACCAGCAAAGGAGGAGTATTACTCTTTCTCCACATCCTCTCCAACATGTGCTGTCACCTGAGGTTTTGATCTTAGCCATTCTGATTGGTATAAGGTGGAATCTCAGAGTCATTTTGATTTGCATTTCTCTAATCACTAAAGACTTTGAACATTATTTTTAGGTGCTTCTCAGCCATTCGAGACTCCTCAGTTGTGAAATCTCGGTTTAGTTCTCTACCCCTTTTTTGACTGGTTGTTTGGTTTTTTTGGTGATTAGCTTCTTGAGTTCTTTATAAATTATGGATATTAGCCCTCTATCAGATGTGGGGTTAGTGAAGATTTTTTCCCATTCTGTTGTCTTATTGACTATGTCCTTTGCCTTACAGAGCTTTCCAGTTTCATGAGATCCCATTTATCAATTCTAGATCGTAGAGCATAAGCCATTGGAGTTCTATTTATGAAGTTTCCCCCTGTGTCAATGAGTTCAAGGCTCTTTCCCACTTTCTCTTCTATTACATTCAATGTATCTGGTTTCATGTTGAGGTCCTTGATCCACTTGGACTTGAGCTTTGTGCAAGGTGACAAATATGGGTCTATTTTCATTTTTCTACATACAGACAGCCATTTAGACCAGCACCATTTATTGAAGATGCTATCTTTTTTCCATTGTATATTTTTGGCTTCTTTGTCAAAGATCAAGTGTCCATAAGTGCGTGGTTTTATTTCTGGGTCTTTAATTCTATTCCATTGATCAATGTGTCTGTTTCTGTACCAATAACATCCAGTTTTTATCACTATTGCTCTGTAGTAAAGCTTGAGGTCAGGGATGGTGATTTCCCCCAGTCATTCTTTTATTGTTAAGAATTGTTTTCACTGTTCTGGGTTTTTTGCCTTTCCAGATGAATTTGAGAATTGTTCTTTCCATGTTTATGAAGAATTGTGTTGGGATTTTGATGGAGATTGCATTGAATCTATAGATTGCCTTTGGTAAGATGGCCATTTTTACTATGTTAATTCTGCCAACCCATGAACAAGGGAGATTTCTCCATTTTCTGAGAACTTCTTCCATTTCTTTCTTGAGAGACTTGAAGTTATTGTCATACAGATCTTTCACTTGTTTGTTTAGAGTTACACCAATATATTTTATATTATTTGTGGCTACTGTGAAGGGAGTTGTTTCCCTAATTTCTTTCTCAGCCTATTTGTCATTTGTATAAAGGAAGGCTACTGATTTATTTGAGTTAATTTTATATCTAGCCACTTTACTGAAGTTGTTTATCAACTAGAGAACTTCTCTGGTAGAATTTTTGTGGTTGCTTATGTATACTAGCACATCATCTGCAAATAGTGATACCTTTATTTCTTCTTTGCCAATTTGTATCCCCTTGATCTCTTTTTGTTAGCTTATTGTTCTAGCTAGCACTTTGAGTACTATATTGAATAGATATGGGGAGAGTGGGCATCCTTGTCTTGTCCCCAATTTCAGTGGGATTGCCTCAAGTATGTCTCCATTTATATACTCCACTTTAATACTCCAATTTGATATTGGCTGTTGGCTTGCAGTAAGTTGCTTTTATTATGTTTAGGCATGGGCCTTGAATTCCTGATCTCTCCAATACTTTTAACATGAAGGGGTGTGGTATTTTGTCAAATATTTTTCTGCATCTAAGAAGATGATCATGTGATTTTTTTTCTTTGAGGGTTTTTTTTTTTGTATAGTGGATTACATTAATGGATTTTCATATATTAAACCAAACTTGCATCTCTGGGATGAAGCCTACTTTGATAGATGGTGTTGATGTGTTCTTGAATTCAGTTTGCAAGAATTTTATTGAGTATTTTTGCATCGATATTCGTTAAGCAAGATTGATCTGAAGTTCTCTTTTTTGGTTGGATCCTTGTGTAGTTTAGGTATCAGAGTAATTGTGGCTTCATAGAACGAGTTAGGTAGTGTCCCTTCTCTTTCTATTTTATGGAATAGTTTGAGGAAAATTGGTATCAGATCTTCTTTGACGGTCTGGTAGAATTCTGCTCTAAATCCATCTGGCCTTGGGCATTTTTTGGTTGGGAGGTTTTTAATGACTTCTTCTATTTCCTTGTGCAATATAGGCTTGTTTTGTTTACCTGCTCTTGATTTAACTTTGGTATGTGGCATCTGTCTAGAAAATCATCCATTTTTAAGTATAGGCTTTAATAGTAGGATCTGATGATCTTTTGAATTTCCTCTATTTCTGTTGTTATGTCTCCCTTTTCGTTTCTGATTGTTAATTTGGATACTGCTTCTCAGCCTTTTAGTTAGTTTGGCTAGGGATTTATCTATCTTGCTGATTCTCTCAAAGAACCAGCTTCTGGTTTTGATTCTTTGTATTGTTTTCTTTGTTTCGATTTGGTTGATTTAGGCCCTGATTTTGACTATTTCCTGCCTTCTACTCCTCTTGGCTGAGTTTGCTTCTTTTTGTTCTAGAGCTTTCATGTGTGCTATTAAGTTGTTAATGTAAGATCTCTCCAGTTTCTTTACAAGGGCACTTAATGCTATGAACTTTCCTCTTAGCACTGCTTTCATTGTGTCCCATAAGTTTGGGTAAGATGCGTCAATATTTTCATTAAATTCCAGGAAGTCTTTAATTTCTTTCTTTATTTCTTCCCTGATCAAGTTATCATTGAGTAAAGAGTTGTTCAATTTCCACGTGTATGTGGGCTTTCTGTAGTTTTTGCTGTTCTTGAAGACCAGCCTTAGGCCATGGTGATCTGATAGAATACATGGGATTATTTCAATCTTCTTGTATCGGTTGAGGGTTATTTTGTGACCAATTATATGGTCAATTTTGGAGAAGGTACCATGAGGTGCTGAGAAGGTGTATTCTTTTGCTTTAGGGTGAAATGTGATGCAAGATATTTCCTATCCATTCATATTGAGGCAGTGAGAGCCAGTGATTGGAGGGGAGAGAGGAGGAGGAGCTAAGAGACGGAGGGGTGGAGAGAGAGGGAGCCTGGGAGCTGCATAAGGAAGCGGAGGAGGAGACGCGCAGATCCAGATGGCTTCAAATGTGTTTCAGGTGTGCTGAGAAGTTAGAAATGTTGGGATAAAACTTTATCATTGTAATCTGGCATTATGTAATTGGGAGTTTCATATATATAAATATATTTGGTTAACTACTCAAGTTTAAGAGTCATGCTTTGCTGGATACTTGGAAGGAGTGGGTGCTGGGCAGGAGATAGAGACCTGCTGAGACTTGGAGCAGAGGCCTGGCAGGGCAGTACTATATTTTAATCATTTCCCACTACAAAATGTTCTATAGATATCTGTGAAATCCATTTGGTTCATAACCTCTCTTAGCTTTACTGTGTCTGTTTAGTTTCTGTTTCAATGACCTGTTCAATAATGAGAGTGGGGTATTGAAGTCTTCCACTATTATTGGGTGGGGTTCAATGTGTGTTTTGAGCTTTAGTAAAGTTACTTTTATGAATGTGGGTGCTCTTCCATTTGGGGCACAGATATTCAGAATTGAGAGTTCATCTTGTTGGATTTTCCCCTTGATAAATATGAAGTGTCCTTCCTCATCATGCTTGATAACTTTTGGTTGAAAGTCTATTTTGTTGGATATTAAGATGGCAACTCCTGCTTGTTTCCTGGGACCATTTGTTTGGAAGACCTTTTTCCATCCTTTTACTCTGAAATGGTGTCTGTCTTTGTTATTGACGTGTGTTTCTTGTATGTAGCAAAATGCTAGATCTTATTTCCATATCCAGTCTGTTGGCTTATGTCTTTTTACAGGTGAGTTGAGTCCATTAATATTGAGAGGTATTAAAGAGAGATGACTGTTGGTTCCTGATATGTTTGTTTTTGTAGGTAGCCTTTTGTGCTTGTGGTCCTTTCCTTTTGGCTTTGTTGTAAGATGCTTAATATCTTATCCTTTTTCTTGGTGCAGATATCTTCCTTGTGTTGGAGTTTTCCTTCCAGGATCCTCTATAGGGCTGGATTAGTAGATAGATACTTTTTAAATTTGGTTTCATCATGGAATATTTTGATTTCTCCATCTATGCTGATTGAGAGTTTTGTTGGGTATAGTAGCCTCAGCTGGCATTTCTGTTCTCTTAGAGTCTGCATGACCTTTGACCAGGCTCTTCTGACTTTCATAGTCTCTGTTGAGAAGTCTGGTGTAATTCTGGTAGTTCTACCATTGTATGTTACTTGACCCTTTTCCCTTGCAGCTTTTAATATTCTTTCTTTGTTATGTGCATTTAGTGTTTCGATTATTATATGAGAGGATTTTTCTTTTCTGGCCCCATTTATTTGGTGTTCTATAGGCTTCTTGTACCTTTATGGCCATCTCTTTCTTTAGGTTGGGGAAGTTTTCTTCTATGATTTTTGAGCTGAGAATCTTTGTTCTCCTCTATTCTAATTATTCTTAGATTTGATCTTTTTATTGTGTCCTGAATTTCCTGGATACCTTGGGTAAGGAGTTTTTATGTTTTGAATTTTTTGACAGTTGGGTCAATCTCATCTACAGTATCTTCTACATCTGAGATCCTCTCTTCTATCTCTTGTATTCTGTTGGTGATACTTGCATCTGTAGTTCCTGACCTCTTTCCTAGGTTTTCCATTTCCAGGTTTGCCTCCATTTGTGTCTTCTTTATTGTATCTACTTCCACTTTTAGGTCTTGGATCACTTTATTCAATTCCCTCACTGGTTTACCAGTGTTTTCTTTCAGTGAGTTATTGATATCCTCCTTAAAGGACTCTATTATCTTAATGATATTGGATTTTAGGACAGGTTCCTGATTGTCAGGTGTATTGGTGTATTCAGGGCTTGTTGTTGTAGGAGAACTAGGTTTTGATGTTGCTCCTGTATTTTGGCTTTTGTTGCTTATGGTCTTGCACTTGCCTTTTGACATCTGGATATCCCTGCTGTTTGTTGGTCTGGGTGACTGTCTGGAGACTGCTTCTTTTGTCCCTTGGTTGTTTCAGGTCCACAGGTAGGCCTGCAGCCTTGGCTGTAGCAGACTACCTGTGGGACCTTCCAACTGGGGGCTCTTCACAGGGCAGAGAAGCTGCTGATCTGTTGCCCTGGTTGTAGTAGATCTCCTGGGAGGCTTTCAGACTGTCGGATCTTCAGACAAGCTGTTGTCCAACTGCTCTGTACCTGATCCTCAACTGCCTTGAGTGTTGCAGTTCCTCAACTGCTCTGAGTGCAGCAGGTCCTCTGGGATGGGTCAGGATATTGTGTCTTCAAGGGAGCAGACTAGCTAGGAGTCTGCCTCAGCAGGAAGGATCCGGCACACTTATTTCTTAAACAACCAAATTTTACCACCAATGCAAGGAAAACATGACATTATATATCTGAACAATTCTCACTTCGAATCTTCTGAGAACCAAATCAAGTTGAAAGCTATATAGTAATATACATTACTTTTTTACTTTAATATATAATATATTTTACTTTTTGTTGGTAGTCAACAAAGCTATCAAACTTTTACTAACTACATAGTGAATTAACTTATGTACATTGGCTAGAACAGTTTGCAGATTGTAATGCCACTTACTGAATACAATTATCTGAAAATGATGTGCCAAAAATAAGTGTGTATTAAAGTTAGACTCTTTACCTTGATTCACAGCTCTACTACTGATGTTAAACAAATTATTTGAAGTTCTCTGTGCCTGGGTACTCTTACCTACATAATAGCAGCATTACCCTATAATGATGGTGATTTGTGGGTTAAAGTGAATTACTGTACATAAACTTATTGTCCAAGAAATAGTCAACAAGTCAAAACCACGTTGAGTCGTATTACTTGTGCTTATAGAAATTGTGATGAAAGATATCTGAATCTATCTCCCAAGCTCCTCAATGATTTATGCAATAACTTACAACAATCTCATCAATGAGTGTCTGTAATTATTTGTACAGGGAACATATGTTACTTTGCTAAACGGAGAGAGGTGGATCTGGATGGAGACACAGGAAAATACTGCCATCATCCTTTATGTGGAAATTGTCTTACTAATGTATACGTGTCAGAATACTATTTTAGGGTGGTCTTCATCAGGAACAATGCTCAGGCAACAAAAATGTCTCGTTTATGCAACCCAGACCCTCATGAGACTGATCCCTGTCAGAGACCTAAAAGAGTAATTTATGAAGCTTTGATTGCCAAGCACATGAATATTCATGTTGGCTCTTCAACACATTCCCTTCCTCACATAGTTATAAACTCTGGAAATCAAATAAAAATCAAGCTGTCTGATGAGAAAGATCTGGGGGGGAGTCTGCAGACATAGTCTACATGGACAACCATAAATAATGCAATTGGTCAGGAGAGTTTTACTTCTCTGAAAATAATATATTTCCCTAGTCTATCCCAAGCCCTCTTTTTAGTTCTTGCATTTGTTAATATTAAAATTTTTTTTTTAATTTTGGAGAGAGAAGCTATAACAAGCATTTATGTTCAATGCACCTGACCTCCAGTCAGAGGCAGTGAATTTGTAATCTTCATTTTCCCTGACTTCAAAAAAAAAAAACATGCCAAATAAAATCTACCTATCCTATTAGCCATTTTCTACATTATATAATCGCATCTGTCTTCAAATATCTTTGCACACAATCACTTAAAAACTAAAAAGTAAACACATCTCCAACAAGGGTATTCAGCAGTAAATGCACAATGGTGCTTCAAAGCAATGTAAATACAATGATAGACTCCAGTTTGCCAGAGATCTTTTATTATTATCAAAATTTCTACTAATCTTAAATTTTAGGGGTTCTTAGAACTTTATCCTGCAAGCAGAAACTACAGAGTTCATCTAAGAAGGTCACACTTCACCAATGTCATCACAAACTAAATTTTTACATCATCCCTCTAAAAGAAAATTATATAATAGAGAAAAACAGGTTCACTGATAAATTAAGTAGTTAATATAGTGTGAAAGGAGGCAGACAATAACATTGTTCCCATAATGTTTTTGTCTTGAGAGTATTACACATTGTGCTGAAATAGTACATATAAGATGCATGATGATTCATTATATAAAGAAGAGGAAAAAAAGAAAAAGACATCTGAGTAATTACTCTGAATATGTCTCATTAAAAAATACAGATGGAAATAGTCCCAAAATATCTTTAAAAAATCAGTAAAGTGTTTCATATGTTTATAAATATCTTTGAGAAATAATCAATCTTTACAATATGTTGTCTCCTGGTTTTTGGTTTAGTTAAATATATGCCACCATATTTCAGCCAAAGATGTTTGCTTATTACACAAATAAATCTTAATATGCCACTCTCTTACATTTGAGAAAAACTTTCCAAATGCCAAATGAAGCCAACTGTTGAATAACAAATCATAATATTTGTTAACATACTTTAAAATTGAGCTGCTGTTTCCCCTGCCCCCCGTAGGCTCATTGCTTTGTCTGCGTCATTGTTTTGCATAAACTTGAGAAACATGAATTGGGTAACGGCTAAAAAATGTGGCTGATGGTTTTGAAGTTTTAATTTTTAAAAATAGTGCCACCACTTGAGAAATAAACATGATGTCTAGGAATAGACTTTTTTTTTTTTTACAAATTTGCAGAAGACTTTTCAAGTTCCCTTAAATGATTAAAAAAAAAATAACTTACATAACACCAGCTACTTGGAAAAAAGTTTAGGAAACAAAATACATCCCGCTTCAGGAATTTCAAAACAATCAAAAATCTAGCTCCCCACATCAAATCAAATATGATAAATACAGAGGCTTTGCTTTCCATACATCACACCATGCAGTTCATGGAACCAAAAGGGAAGTTGTGGGCCAGCTGCTGAGTCTCTGGCCAAGGGTGAGGCATCTACCCCCCACCCTCTTCCCCATGAATCTTTACACTATTGCCCTGACTGGATGAACATCTATCTCTATGTGTCTTCCACACCAAGTTGATTGTCTCATGATAATCCCTTACCATGATTATTTGTGTTTCCCTTAGAATAAAGAATTCTTTTCCATAGCTGAGAATCTGCCCCATTCATCTCTAATGATGTCATATATAAAGGTGATTCCCTAGGATAGGGATGCTCAGGACCAGAGTGTCCGAACTTCATTCCACCTTCTCCCAATACCACCCTGTTCCATGCTCCATTTTATCCCCTGTCTGTTCTGCTATCTTCCTCTCCTATATGTGATTATTCTAGCACTTCCGTTTATGGTAATGCGGTCATATATCTTGTTTGTCAACAATTGCTTAGCTCGAGGATGACTGAAACCAAATAAAATGTTATTCATCTTTGCCTTGGATAACCTACACTGAGCAGTCAATAAAAATGATTTTGTTTTAAAATTCCAAGCTGTAGATTCAGATTAAGCAAATACAATTGTAGACTTTGCTCTTCCCAGTATTATAAACTAGAGCATTTGAAAACCTTCTATAGGTTTTGTTTCCTGTGAAACAAATTACAGTCTATATTACACAGTCCTAGAGAAAATATATATAGGGAGAAGACAGTAAAAATGCATGAACATAAGTTATTATTATTTTTCTGAAATTAAATTTATTTGTATAACCTTTGCCATCCTATTTCAGATGTATTCCACATATTGAGTATGTGAGAGAGAGTGTGGTCCCCATAAACAATCATGGTCGCAGGGGTCATGCTGGCTTTCTGTTTAGAGGACCTTTCCAAAAGCAGTTTAAGCAAAGATACTCAGGCATTTCCAATGGACTGCAGAAGAAAGGAGGAAGGAAGCAGGGAGAAGGGATAGAGGAAGGGAAAAAGACAGCAGAAGCAGGTAAAGAGAGGGGCTAGATCAGGGACTGGAAAAAAAAACATGAAGGTAACTAGAATATATGTAACTGAGTGCCTGAGAAAAGAGAGATATACCTAAAAATTCATAAAAACTCCAAAAAGTACACAAGACTCCCCTTAAGTCTAAATGAACTGTAACCTGCCTGAACATAAAATCTGATTGAGGAAAAAAAAAGTATTTGAAGAATTATTTTTGGAATAATTATTAGGTGGGATGTGTTTTCATTTGGACCCTTCATTATAGAGAAAATTGGATAGTTATGGAATCAGGGAACTTCACCATTGGATGATAGACTAAATGAAATTCTAAAGCTTGTTTTCTTGCCTATAAAATGTGGGTAGTCAAACCACTTTGTAGAATTATTACAAAATGCAACACGGACATATCAAAAATGTTTTTAATCATAATACTTCCATGTAATTACACTTATGACAGCAATCAGGCTCTCTATTTGTCCCATGGGAACATCAATTGATACAAAATAAGCATGCATGTTTAAATCCCGATCATACCAGAATTGCTCAGCAGCTCAATATATTAACACCCTTTTGCTATGTGAAGCATCTCCAGTGGAGGAATGAGCATCTCCAAAGACAGTTGGCTTGGCCCCAGTATCTGAAGAGGCTTACTAAGCTCTTTCTTAGATCACTGTATTTGTGTTGCTGACTTAGGTCAAGATGATTAAAGGTCTGGGAAAATATTATCTAAGGCAACATTTCTTAACATTTCTTAATCTCAGGATCCCTGGAGACTTCAGGGGTTCAGGTGATTACCTGAAATCATGGTCAAGACTGGGGTGTATTTTGAGGGAGTGGGTATAAGTTAGATCTTAAGACTAACCTACAAACACAGCTGCAATAACAAAGTGTACTGTTTGAAGGCAAACACATTCTGGAATTGCCCTAGAAATTACCTAGGAAAACGTCCCAAAACACATACACATGCACACACACACATACACACACACCAAGTTTTTCACATTAAAAAAATAAGATTCCAAAACTAAATTAAAACTTCAGAGATGAAGAGATGTCTCAGTGTGTAAAGTTCTTGTCTTGTAAACATGAGATAAGTTTCTATCCATAGTCTTCATGTAAAACAGCCAAGTAACACATGTCTATAACTCCAGCTCTGAGGAGGTAGACAGAACATCCTGGAAACTCACTGACCAGCCAGTGAAGCCAAACCAGTAAGCTCTAAGATAACAAGAGACCTTCAGGTGTGGGGAGGGAGGTGAGAGAGTGTTAGAAGAGAAAATCGAAATCAGTGGGGGGGGCATCTCTAAGATTGGAGAGGCTATAGGAAATCTTTGGGGTGACCCTAGCTGAGATTTCTACCAACAGGAGATAGGAAGACTGAAGTGGCCAATACTTGTACACAGGTAGGACTTCCAGTGGACGGAGGAGGACATAACCCACCCACAAAACCTTCAACCCAAAATTTGTCCCACTATAAGATGCAAAGAGATAAAGATGGCGGAGAGACTGAGAGAATGGCCAACAAATGACTGCTCTAACTTGAGAACCACCCCATGGGAGAGAGCCAACACCTGACAGTATTAATGATAATTTGCTATGCTTGCAGACAGGAACCTAGAGTAACTGTCTCCTGAGAAGCTTCATCCAACAGTGAATGGAAATAGATTCAGAGACCCACAGCCAAACATCAGGGAGTCTTGTGGAAGAGTTGGGGGATAGGATTGAGCAGGCCAGAGGACTGAAGGACACCACAAGAAGACTTACAGAGTAAACTAACCTGGGCCCATGGAAGCTTACAGAGACCGAAACACCAACCAAAGAGCATGCTGGGGCTGGACCTAGGCCCCATACACATTTGCAGCAGATGTGCAGCTAGGTCTTCCTGTCGGTCCCCTGACAATTGGAGTGGGGGTTTTCTCTGACTCTCTTGTCTACCATTGAATCCCCTTCCCCTAGCTGGACTGCGTGGTTGGGTCTCAGAGGAGAGGATGTACTTAATCCTGCTTCCACTTGATGTCTGTCTCCTATCAAGCAGATACACACACATACACACGCACACACACACACACACACACACACACACACACACACACACACACACACACACACACACGCACAATGTCTAACCACTGATAACCACAGAAATGCACCTTCTCTTAAAATCTCAACATTATCACATAAACACATTAGCTTGCAGCTAAGGGTTTTGTTTTGTTTTTAGAATTAGATTCTTTCATTCAACATAACCACTTAAAATTAATCCAAGTTGCTTTGTGTGACAGCTCTTTTCATTTATTGTGTAAATTATCACATAGTTTATCTGTGTGATCTACTGAAAGACATTTCGAGTTGTGTTCCAGCTTCTGGAAATGCTGAATAAAACTGCTGTAAACATATGCACTAATTTTTAATATACAACTTTCAAAATCTGTCTAAGGTAAGGCATTCGTTGTGTGTTACTGTGTGAACAAATGAACTCACAAAACTTGAGTACTTAAATCAATGCACATAAGTTTATGTCATCGTTTCACTGAGTGGAAGATCTATACATAAGAGAGTTGTACCCTCCAAGATTTTCATAAAATATAATCAACCCATCCCACAGTCTAGAGAAGATTCTAAGGAATTTTACTGAGTAGAGTGTGATCCACTGTGGGTTCTTGTATTGATGACTGCAGTTCTTCTTTAGTTATGACCCTGTGTGTTCTTTGTTGCTTGCCAATGAATGTGCCCTGGGTGGTGTGATTGGGTATGACAATCTGCTTCCTGGAACATATTTCTGGGTAACTTCTAGTATCAACCTTCATAGATTACCTGGTGAAAACCATTCAGGCTCCCAGATCATGCGCACAGCAAGTTCACTGAGGAATGGGACTTTTCTCATTCAGAAAGGCAGAACTAGATGGAAGAGTTTGGGATGTAACACACTGGGGTGCCACAACCAATTAAATTAAAAGTTCAGAACTTACTGCCTTGTTTAGAGTGACACCCCCCCCCACATACAGCAGGGAGCCATAACTTTGTAACCAGAGAGTATCATCACAAGGAAGAACTGCAAAACTCTGTCTCTTTACATGGAAGAGAGTTCCCATGCCCAGTGTCCACTGGAAGTCATCCATGGAGAATCAGCTCCAGGGGCTGGGGAGGAATGCACCGTCCTGAAGGTAGAATCCACCCTACATACACTAGAAGCTCTAATTGGAACATGTTCAGATGCACTCCGAGACTGTAACAAGGATCCTTTGCAGATCAGGGGATGATCCTTGGTTGTGAGTATTTAAACCACATAACTGGGGTATTGGAAGCAAAGTCAGCATGAAAATCTTGGGGTAGGGAGAGAATCTAAGACCACTGACTAACAGAGATCAGTCAGGAAAGAATCAAAATAAGAAGATGGGAAAGTCAAGGCCATGTGGGAACTCAAAGGTTCCATAAGCATTTTTATCAAAGGCGATAAGGAACTACTAAAGAAAATAAAGCGAAAAATGTTACATTTTGGAAAATTCACTCTAGCTGGATATAGAGTGAAGAATTAATTACAAGAATCAGCGTTTTACAATTACAGAGGGGGGGAGAGAGAGAGAGAGAGAGACAGAGACAGAGAGAGACGGAGAGAGACAGAGAGACAGAGAAGGAGGAGGAGGAGGGCAGAGGGAAGGAGGGAGGGAGGAAGAGAGGGAGGGAGAGAGGGAGAGAGGGAGGGAGGGAGGGAGGGAGGGAGGGAGGGAGAGGGAGGATATTTGAGCTCACTCCACAAAGGCTATTTAGCATGTACTAGTATTGATAGCACCACTGGGTAACAAAGGGTGGTAGAACAATATCGAGAAAGAATCTTTGTTATTTATTAAGAAAAATTACAACATGCATGAAAAATAAGTGAGTGGCCATTGGGTTCAGTGATATGAAACAAAAAGGCAAGAATGAATAAGTTGAATGGTCAGACTCTCTGAGAAGAAACTTCAATCAAAGAAATGGAAGAATTAATAGGAATGGCAGAGATAGTCAACATTTATAGTCAGCAAAGTCTTCTCAAAGACCATCCTTATTCGTGTTGATCATATCTAAATGTATGTTCTACTTCTTACTGAAAACCAGTTCATACAGAGACTTATAGGGGGGAAATAGGATTGGGAATAGAGTAAGCAGGGTAAAAAGAAATAAAAAGCATTTCATATAAAGTGGGCCATAACCTCAACAGTACTATTTCCATAGGATTTTGGTTTCCCACAGGGCATGCAGAACAAGAAGTTAAGTACTCAATGAAGCAGAAAGAAAGTCATGTACTCATTCTTCCTTCCACAGATGCTCACAAGTCAGGAGAAAATCGAGGGAATAGACTGACAGCTCTCTGATGATGAGCCAGGCCACTCAGTTCTCCTGGATTGAGCAGCAGTCATGGCACAGGACGGGCAGGCTGCCACCAGAAAAATTCAGCAATTCTGGGTATGGAAAAAAATGTTGTGAGCATTTCTCGAAGGGAAAATGCATGGCCTAGCCATTGAAGAAGATGGAAACAACGTATAAATAGATGCAGGAGTGTGGTGTTTTGATGGCTGAAACCTATGCAATGTGGAAAATGAGGGGAAAAGATGAAATAAGAACTGAATCTAATTATCCGTTTCACTCTGTCCATATTCGGAAATCAGATGCTTGTGGACTCCCAGGGGAAATTCATATCCCCGAAAGTTATTCAGTCCCAGGGTTTAAGTTGCGGTAGATAAAAAGGAACTGTATGACTATATTGATGTTTGAACTGGAAGATGAGCTTCAGGGCCATAAACCAAGCCCAGTTCCTGAACCACTTGAAAATAAATAACAGAAAGTGTCTTCACCCACTTGTCCAAACTTGCTGATAATGTCTTAGAAGTGCTTAAATATTTTCTCAAAAATAAAAATAAAAACTCTTAAAAAAAAAACCTGCACATGGTAGCACACACCCTTAATCCTAGCACCTTGGGGGCAAATGGATCTGTGAGTTCAAGGCCACCATGGTATACATAGCAAGTTCCAGGACAGGTAGGGTTATGGTAAAGACACCCTGAATAAAAAATAGATAGATAGATAGATAGATAGATAGATAGATAGATAGATAGATAGATAGATAGATAGATAGACAGACAGACAGACAGACATATAGATAAAACAACTTAGGATGCTTTTAGTAGTATTAGATACTTTGGATTAAAGTGCCCAGAAATTTTGATTAACTATGAAATCCAAAGACTTGAAGCAAGGTTTGAATTTTCAGTAGAAAGAAGAGGATTACCATTTTAAGATCACCAGCCCACTCAAAATTCGTGCGTATTAAGCTGCATTTGTAGCAACTCACAGAGCATCAATATATGTATGTGAGAAGACATTCAAACGTTCTTCCTAACTTCCTAATCATTCATCATTTCTAAACACAGGACTAAGGAAAGTAAGCTGAGATACATTCACCTGGCAGAGCCTGGAGGAGGGGTGCTTATAGACAGCAACTCCCAGAAATATGTTGGACTTAAATTACTATATGTAGTTTTTTTTAAAAGAAGAAACCAGATGCCTTTTATTTGTATGTGGTAAAAAATGAAAATCCTTAGTACACTAAGCTAGCTTTTCAAGAAATCATTTTAATATAATTTCAAAAGAACTTTGCAGAGCCTCAAATAAGAAAAAAAAAAGAGAGAGAGAGAAAAAAATCTTTGGGGTCAGTTGAGTCCATTCTCTTGGCAAGATGTGTACAGCTAGAGCATATTGGAGTTAGGCTACCATTTTCTCTTGCATTTTAAAACGCATGGAGAAATGGCTGAGTAGGACCACAGCACTCTGAAGAACGGCACATGCGTGAGGAAACATCTTTAGACATCACTTCCAAAGACTTGAGAAATACCCCTGCATATTCTATCTACACTTCCTAGTCAGGCTCTGAATGGGTACATTTAGAAACGACAGGAAGCAAATCATGATCTGTCTTTGGTTTTTAATTAGATATTTACTTTATTTACATTTCAAATGTTATCTCCTTTCCTCCTTTCCCCTCCAAAAACCCCTTATCCTCTCCCCGCCCCTCCGCCCCCCGCCCCCCCCCCCCGCTCACCAACCCACACACTCCCGCCTCCCTGCCCTAGTATTCCCCTATACTGGGACATCAAGCCTTCACAGGACCTATGGCCTCTCCTCTCATTGATATCTGAAAAGGCCATCCTCTGCTACACTTGTGGTTGAAGCCATGGGTCCCTCCATGTGTACCCTTTGCTTGGTGGTTTAGTCCCTGGGAGCTCTGGGGGGTATTGGGTGGTTCAAATTGTTGTTCCTCCTATGGGGCTGCAAACCCCTTCAGCTCCTTGGCTCCTTCCTCTTGCTCCTCCATCGGGAACCCTGTGCTCAGTCCATTGGTTGGCTGTGAGCATCAACTTCTGTATTGGTCAGGCACTGGCAGAGCCTCTCAGGAGACAGCTATATCAGGCTCCTGTCAGCTAGCACTTGTTGGCATCCACAATCTCTGAACAGAGCCCTCACACTTTAGAGCAAGTGCCTGCGTTGGGGATAAACGGAACGCTCACTGTGCATGTCCGTTACATAACGTTTATCTGTGGGAACCGCCTTAGAAGACCAACTGCGCCTCACAAGAAGTGGAAATTCTTGGAAATAATGACTTCATAAGAGGTGAAGAAAACCACACAGCCAGGACAACAATGTTTTCTCCTCAGAAGCCTGATGTCAGTCAGCTTTAATTGAATCAAGATTCAACTTTCTAATGCGTCTATGAGCAGACACATCTTATCATAAGCAGTGGGCCTGTTTTTTTAACACTACAAAGGTCAATTAAATAAGATCTCTGTGTCAGTTGGAGAAAGGATTCAAAAGGCTTAGAACATGTCCATGGTCAGTTTTCCCAGTATTATGAACATTGGTCCATTAACTGAAATTCAGAAAGCAAAATGGCAAATGAAAGCAATATACAGAACTTATTGGTTTAGTTCTAGAAATGCCACATCCTTAGTTAAAGACTACTCTCTAGCTACAAATTAGCCTTGCTTCAAAGTTAAAACTAACCCTTTACTTCTATACCTCATATTTTAGCCACCTAACTCAGAGATTATTATGAAAATTTTTGCTTGGATATTCAATAAACACCCAATTATTTCTCCAATTTCCCAGTACTTGCATAGGATCAATATTTTTAGTTGTGATGGGAATTGGGCCTGATTGACAAAGTTGACTCGTGATTTAATATAAAGTTATTTTTTTCTACACCCACCAGCGGCCCATTCTGAAACTCACCCTTTTTGGCAAAAGCATGAGAAGTATGGGTCTTCGTGGAAACTAAACGTATTTTCCCATCCAAATCCCAACCTTCCACCAGACTCGGACGAAAGTGTATCTTACTCTTCTGCTGTTGTCTGCAAAGGCAGCCACAAGATTACAGCTCAGAGAGCAGACAGCCCTGGGCACGCTCTGTTCATGCTCATTTCTTTCCATAATCATTGCACCAGTAATGGTTATCAGTGAGAAGCGGTTGGGCAATCAAATGATAGCAATTACAAAAGCATAAACAAATCAGGAAAGAAGACAAACTGTAGGGAATTAAAAATGGAGGCTGTGGACATGTTCAGGGATTCATGCACTCTCTAAACACGAGGTGTCTTAAAAGGGGGCAGGAATATCAACAAAGAATGCTGGCTTTTCAAAATCTCAACACTTTCTTCAGTGAGATAGCCTGCTCTTCAGTAAATAACCCTCACCCATGTTCTTGTAAGCAAGTCTAATTAAATTTATTGAGTCACACATGAACACACACATCATGGAAAGCTCTGTTTAGAGCTAGTTAGCATAGACATCGGTGGGCACGGTGGGAGAAAAGATACTGTAATGCCATTATTGAAATAAATTATATACATGGATGAAAATTCCATTGTGAAACTCATTATTATATATAGATAATATGCAGCAAATCCCAAAAGCTTGGAATGCCTCAAATCAGCTACAGGAACAATCAATGGAGGAAAGGTACACAAAAAGGATAATAGATAGATGAACAGACAGATGGAGAGAAAGAGCTCAAAACCAAGTATCCAAGGTCTCCCCCTCTGCAAACCTCTTCTTACCTCTGTTATGTCAAGAGTCAAAATGCATATCATTTTTTCATTGTTGAATAAATGATTTCATTCACAATCAATTGGGAATATAACAATTCCTTGGATATGAAAATCGTTTATAAAAATAATAGGAGAAATTGGCTTTTGTTGTCTTCACGTAGCGGTCCATGAAATGCATAGAAGACAGAAAAGAATCAGTACTATGTAAGAAATGTAGTGATCAAATGTTTTAGAGGGAAGACCAAGGAAGGTATGAGACCTGACTGTGCATCATTTGCAAATCCTATTTTTCATTCAACCTGTCTGTGCAGAAAATATGTTTTTAATTCAAAGATCTTATGTTATCCTAAGTACAATAACCATAGCAACTTCATTCAGTCAAATTTAAACAAACAAAAAAAAAAACACTAGCACACTGAAAATGCAATACAAAAAAATGTGGGAATATTTACAAAAAATATTTCATAAATGGTTAATCTCTAAAATTATACATACACATGTGTGTACATAAATATTTTTCCATATATACATTTATTTATAATTTTGTCTAGTTGCATACAATTTAAATATAAGCCACTGATTACACAATGTACCCTTTCCATCAAAATAAAATGTTACATGCATTTTATGTTCTGATCACAGAACCACTTAACATAAGTGCTTTGTAATTTTTAAAGTGCGCAATGCTGTATTGTTGACTCTGCTTACAGCTTTTGATAGCAGGGTCTTAACAGCTTAGTCATCTTCTTGACTAACACTATGATTGCTAATTAAGTCTTATTTCCACTTTCTCCCATCCTGAGAAACACTATTCTCTCTTTGACTCTATGAGTTTGAAGATTTTTTTTTATATTTTATTTTATTTTTTTTAAATTTACATTCCAAATCATTTCCCCTTTCCCGTTTCCTCCCTCCCCGAAAGTCCCATAAGCCCCCTTCCCTCCCTCTTTTCTCCATTCAACCCCCTCTCGTTTCTCTGTCCTGGCGTTCCCCTACATCCAGTCTTTCCAGGACCAGGGGTCTCTCCTTCCATCTTCTTAGAAATCTATTGATATGCGAATTGTGTCTAGGGTATTCCGAGATTCTGGGTCAATATCCCCTTATCAGTGACTGCATACCATGTGTGTTCTTTTGTGATTGGGTTACCTCACTAAGGATGATATTTTCAAGTTCTGACCATTTGCCTAGGAATTTCATGAATTCATTGTTTTTAATTGCAGAGTAGTATTCCATTGTGTAGATATACCACATCTTCTGAATCCATTCCTCCGTTGAGGGACATCTGGGTTCTTTCCAGCTTCTGGCTATTATAAATAAGGCTGCTATGAACATAGTGGAGCATGTGTCCTTATTGCATGCAGGTAAAGCCTCTGGGTATAAGCCCAGGAGTGGTATAGCCGGATCCTCCGGGAGTGTCATGCCCAGTTTTCGGAGGAACCGCCACACTGCTTTCCAGAGTGGTTGTACCAGCTTGCAATTCCACCAGGAGTGGAGGAGTGTTCCTCTTTCTCCACATCCTCGCCAACAACTGCTGTCTCCTGTGTTTTTGATCTTAGCCATCCTGACTGGTGTGAGATGGAATCTCAGGGTTGTTTTGATTTGCATTTCCCTAATGACTAAGGATGATGAACATCTCTTTAGGTGCTTCTCAGTCATTAGATATTCTTCAGGTGAGAACTCTTTGTTTAGCTCTGTACCCCATTTTTTAATAGGGTTACTTGCCTCTCTGGAGTTTAACTTCTTGAGTTCTTTGTATATATTGGATATTAGCCCTCTGTCGGATGTAAGGTTGGTAAAGATCATTTCCCAGTTAGTTGGTTGCTGCTTTGTCTTTTTGACAGTGTCTTTTGCCTTGCAAAACCTTTGTAATTTAATGAGGTCCCATTTGTCTATTCTTGATCTTAGAGCATAAGCTATTGGAGTTCTGTTCAGGAAATTCTCCCCTGTGCCCATATGTTCAAGGTTCTTCCCTAGTTTCCCTTCTATTAGCTTCAGTGTGTCTGGATTTATGTGGAGATCCTTGATCCACTTGGAATTGAGCTTAGTGCAAGGAGATAAGAATGGGTCAATTTGCATTCTTCTGCATGTTGACCTCCAGTTGAGCCAGCACCATTTGTTGAAAAGGCTATCTTTTTTCCACTGGATGGTTTTAGCTCCTTTGTCAAAGATCAAGTGACCATAGGAGTGTGGATTCATTTCTGGGTCTTCAATTCTGTTCCATTGATCTACATGCCTGTCACTGTACCAATACCATGAGATTTTTAACACTTTTGCTCTGTAGTACAGCTTGAGGTCCGGGATACTGATTCCCCCAGAGGTTCTTTTACTCTTGAGAATAGTTTTAGCTATTCTGGGTTTTCTGTTATTCCAGATGAATTTTTGAATTGCTCTTTCTAACTATGAAGAATTGAGTTGGGATTTTGATGGAGATTGCATTGAATCTGTATATTACTTTTGGTAAGATGGTCATTTTTACTATATTAATCCTTCCAATCCATGAGCATGGCAGATTTTTCCATCTTCTGAGGTTTTCTTCAATTTCTTTCTTCAGAGACTTGAAGTTCTTGTCATACAGATCTTTCACTTGTTTGGTTAGAGTCATGCCAAGATACTTTATATGGTTTGTGGCTATTGTGAAGGGTATCATTTCTCTTACTTCTTTCTCAGCCTGCTTATCCTTTGAGTATAGGAAGGCTACTGACTTGCTTGAGTTGATTTTATATCCAGCCACTTAGCTGAAGATGTTTATCAGCTGTAGGAGTTCTCTGGTGGAGTTCTTTGGGTCGCTTAAGTATACTATCATATCGTCTGCAAATAGTGATAGTTTGACTTCTTTCTTTCCAATTTGTATCCCTTTGACCTCTTTTTGTTGTCTAATTGCTCTAGCTAGAACTTCAGGTACTATACTGAAAAGATATGGAGAGAGAGGGCAGGCTTGTCTAGTCCCTGATTTTAGTGGGATTGCTTCAAATTTCTCTCCATTTAGATTGATGCTGGCTACCGGTTTGCTGTAAATTGCTTTTACTATGTTTAGATATGGGCCTTGAATTCCTGATCTTTCCAAGACCTTTAGCATGAAAGGATGCTGAATTTTGTCAAATGCTTTCTCAGCATCTAATGAGATGACCATGTGGTTTTTTTCTTTGAGATCATTTATATAGTGGATTACATTGATGGATTTCCTTATATTGAACCATCCCTGCATCCCTGGGATGAAGCCTACTTGATCGTAGTGAATGATCGTTTTGATGTGTTCTTGGATTCAGTTGGCAAGAATTTTATTGAGTATTTTTGCATCGATATTCATAAGAGAGATTGGCCTGAGATTCTCTTTCTTTGTCGGATCTTTGTGTGCTTTTGGTATTAGTGTAATTGTGGCTTCATAGAACGAGTTGGGTACTGTTCCTTCTGTTTCTATTTTGTGGAACAGTTTGAAGAGTATTGGTGTTAGGTCTTCTTTGAAGGTCTGATAGAATTCTGCACTAAAACCATCTGGACCTGTGCTTTTTTTGGTTGGAAGACTTCCAATGACAACTTCTATTTCTTCAGGGGTTATAGGACGGTTTAGATGGTCTATTTGATCCTGATTTAATTTTGGTACTTGGTATCTGTCAAGGAAATTGTCCATTTCCTCAAGATTTTCTAGTTGTGTTGAATACAGGTTTTTGTAGTAGGATCTGATGATTTTTTGAATTTCCTCAGTTTCTGTTGTTATCTCTCCCTTTTCATTTCTGATTCTATTAATTTGGATACTATCTCTGTGCCCTCTGGTTAGTCTGGCTAAGGGCTTATCTATCTTGTTGATTTTCTCAAAGAACCAACTCCTCGTTTTGTTGATTCTTTGTATGGTTTTATTTGTTTCTACTTGATTGATTTCAGCCCTGAGTTTGATGATTTCCTGCCTTCTACTCCTCTTGGGTGTATTTGCTTCTTTTTGTTCCAGGGCTTTCAGGTGTGCCATTAAGCTGTTAGTGTATGCTGTCTCCCGTTTCTTTTTGGCAGCACTCAGGGCTATGAATTTTCCTCTTAGCACTACTTTCATTGTGTCCCATAAATTAGGGTATGTTGTGCCTTCATTTTCATTAACTTTCAAAAAGTCTTTGATTTCTTTCTTTATTTCCACCTTGACCAAGTTATCATTGAGTAGAGCACTGTTCAGCCTCCATGTGTACGTGGGTTTTCTTTTGTTTTTGTTGCCATTGAAGACCACCCTTATTCCATAGTGATCTGATAGGAGGCATGGGATTATTTCTATCTTCTTGTATCTGTTGAGGTCTGATTTGTGACCAGTTATATGGTCAATTTTGGAGAAGGTACCATGAGGAGCTGAGAAGAAGGTGTATTCTTTAGCTCTAGGATGAAATGTTCTATATATATCAGTTAGTTCCATTTGGTCCAAGGCTTCAATTAGATTCACTGTGTCCCTGTTTAGTTTCTGCTTTCCTGAACGATCCATTTCAGAGAGCGGGGTGTTGAAGTCACCCACTATTATTGTGTGCGGTGCGATGTGTGCTTTGAGTTTTAGTAAAGTTTCTTTTACGAATGAGGGTGCCCTTGCATTTGGAGCATAGATATTCAGAATTGAGAGTTCTTGATGGTGGATTTTTCCCTTGATCAGTATGTAGTGTCCTTCTGTGTCTTTTTTGATGACTTTAGGTTGAAAATCAATTTTATCTGATATTAGGATGGCTACTCCACCTCGTTTCTTGGGGCCATTTGCTTGTAAAATTGTTTTCCAGCCTTTTACTCTGAGGTAGTGTTTGTCTTTGACACTGAGGTGCGTTTCCTGCATGCAGCAAAATGCTGGGTCCTGTTTACGTATCCAGTCTGCTAGTCTATGTCTTTTAATTGGGGAATTGAGACCATTGATATTAAGAGAGATTAAGGCATAGTGATTATTGCCATCTGCCATTCTTGACGCTATCTTTATGTTTGAGTGGTTATCTACTTTTGGGTTTGATTCAAGAAGGTTATTATCTCATTTTTTCCAGGGTGTTGTTTCTCTCCCTGTATTGGAGGTTTCCACCTATTATCCGTTGAAAAATATGGAACGCTTCACGAATTTGCGTGTCATCCTTGCGCAGGGTCCATGCTAATCTTCTCTGTATCGTTCCAATTTTAGTATATGTGCTGCCGAAGCGAGTACGAGTTTGAAGATTTTTACTAACATTTTTACTACATCTTTGCTTTTGTGTGTGTGCGTGCATGTGTGTGTATGAGTGTGTGTGTGTATATGTGTGTGTGTATGTGTGTGTGAGTGGATGTGTGTGGATATGTATATGTATGTGTGTGTACTTGTATGTTTGTACATGAGAGTATATATGTATGTGCTTCTGTGTATGTGTACCTGAGTACGTGTGCATGTTCAAGGAGTGACAGAATGGCAAAACATTAAAAACCCAAATAAGTATTCATTTCAATGCTAAAAGGACTTGAATAGGCAGTTCCTTAAGAAATGCATAGAGAGCATCAAGAAGTATATAATAGTACAGATTAAAATTATTTACATCATCATATCTTTCAGAACCACGAGAAAGCAAAATAAGATGCACAGAAAGTAGAACCATCTCTGTACTATTAATAGGAATACAAACTATTGGAGCTGCTATCAAAACCATCACAGAGAAGACTTTCCAAACACTAAGAAATAACCTTACCATGTAATCCAGAAATTGTTCTGGGTATTGATCATGATTAATGAAAACTTTGTTCTAGGAAAAGAATTAGAATTCTTCTGCTCAGCTCAGCATATTCACAACAGTCAAAATAAAAAAAAATGACCTTGAAGTCTATTGATGGTGAACAGATAAAGGAAAGGCAGGAGGCAGTGTAAGACTTATAAAAAGAAAATGCAAATGTGCAATATTGCATAGCAAGACTGAACTTTAAAATAGCTAATCACAGAAACCAATAAACCAAACACAGAAAAACATAAATTAACCTATTATATTTAGACAACATGCTAAAACAAACTCAGAACCAGTAGAGAGTGCAATGAGTAAAAATGTTGAACAAAAACCCTAAAATGGAACCTTGGGAACTATAGAGTGGAAATAGAGAGTTGACTCCTGCAGGTTGTCTTCTGACCTCCTCGAACACACAAGTGTGTGCATGCACATGCACACACACACACACACACACACACACACACATACAAACATACACCACAATGTAGTAAAAAAAAAAGTAAAGTTAGTAAAAATATTCAAACTCATAGAGTCAAAGAGTAAATGGTGTTTCTCAGGAATGGAGAAAGTGAAAATGAGACTTAATTAACAATCATAGTGTCAGTCAAATTAGATGACTAAGCAGATGAGCCCTGCTATCCATCACTGTAAGTAAAGTCAACAATACAGCATTGTGGACTTTAAAATTTACACGATGGAATACTACTTAGCTATTAAAAGCAAAAACATCCTGAGTTTTGCAGACAAATGGATGGAACTAGAAAATATCATCCTGAGTGAGGTAACTCAGACCAAAAAGGATATGCATGGTATGTACTCACTAATAAGTGGATATTAGCAAAAAAAAAAAAAAAAGTACAGAATACCCAAGATAGAGTCCACAGAACTCAAAAATGTCAACAAGCTGAAGGGCCGAAGTGAGGACACCTCAGTCCCAATTGGGAGGGATAAGAAAACAATCACAACAGGGGAAGGAGGGAGAGACCTGGGAGAGAAAAAGGATCAGAGATAGGGGGAGAGTAGGAGAGGGGGAGAAGGGGAGAGTAGGAGAGTAGAAGAATAGGAAAGGAGGGGAGATGGGGAGAGGGAGAGAGGGGAACATGATCTGGTATTGGGTAGGGGAAAAGAACTGAAGCCCTGAGGACCAGCAGAAAGAATGGAAACAGTCAACCTTAGGAGATAGGAGTCAGGGGAACCTCCAGAATGTACCAGAGACCTCAGAGGTGAGAGACTCTCAGAACTCAAAAGGAAAGACCTTAGATGAAATGTCTTACAGTGGGGAGAGGGAACTTTTAGAGCCTACCTCCAGCAGAAAGACAGGGCATCAAGTGAGGGATGGGGTTGTCATCCCACAGTAAAAACCTCTGACTCAGAATTGTTCCTGTCTGAAAGAATTGCAGGGATAAAAATGGAGAGGAGTCTGTAGAAAAGGAGGTCCAGTGATAGGCCCAACATGGAATCCAGCTGAAGGGGAGGCCCAAAGGCCTGACACTATTACTGAGGCTATGGAGTGCTCACAAAAAGGTGCCTATCACGACTGCCTTCCAAAAGACCCAACAAGCAGCTAAAAGAGTCAGATGCAGATATTTACACCCAACCGATGGACAGAAGTTGGTGACCCCTGTGGTTGAATTAGGGAAAAGCTGGAAGAAGATGAGGAGAAGGGCAACTTTGTAGGAAGATCAGCAGTCTCAACCTGGATCCCCGAATTCTCTCAGATAGTGGACCACCAACCAGGCAGCATACACAAAATGATATGAGGCCCCCACATCTATACAGCAGACGGCTGCTGGGTCTGAGTTCAGTCAGAGAAGGTACAGCTAACCCTCAAGAGACTGGAGGCACCAGAGAGTGGAGAAGTCTGGTGGTCTGGGGGTTGAGGTGGGGGTGGGGACATCCTCATGGAGATGGGTGGCAGGTGGGAAGAGGTATGGCATGTGGAACAGTCAGAGAGTGGATTGGGAGGGGGATAAAATCTGGAGTGGAAAAAAAAAGAATAAATAAAATTTTAAAAAAGTTACAAAACTCTCATGTTAAATGTTTCTGTGATCAGAACATAAAATGAATGCAACATTTTATTTTGATGGAAAGGGTTCATTGCATAATCCATAGCTTATATCCAAATTGCTTGCAACTAAATAAAATTCTAAAGAGTTTTAAACCAAAAGATGTCTTAAGACAATTGCAAAAAAAAAAAAAACACAAACAAAAGATACAAAATCAAAGTTGGCTAAGATTCAAGATGAAGATGAGGTCACTCCTGCATAGATACTGAATTGTAGAGAACTGTGTGCTGAAGAGTAATCACAGAGGAAGGATCACTGTCCCCGACTCATAGCTGAGTGGGACAGTTGAGATCCCTGAGATGTCCAGTTTATAAGATATTGCCAGAAGATAGAAAAACATGATTTATAGATAAATTGGTGCTGATGAGATATAAACTAGTAAGACATAAATGTTTATATGTAACACACTACATATATATTCATTTAGATATAAGTAAAATAGAATCACAGCATTTCCTCCCTCACTTTTCTCCTTACTACCCCTCCCATATTCATCCTATCACCTATTGCTCTGCCCCACAAAATGCATAGCCTCCTCTTCTGTAGACATTCTTTTTACAAATATGTAAAACAAATGAGTATTCAAACAAAGCATGCATTGTATATAAATATGTATGTATTCGCTCTCAGTATGATTCTTCTTGGATGAATATGTATTTACATAGAAAGAGGGTGAAAGAATAAATAGGACATATTTATTGTGTCTTTAGTGGAAACAAGAGAGACAGAGACATATAGACAGAGATTCCTGAGATATCCAGTCTTGACCTGACATACCCTCTAAGAAACTTGGACACAAATTTCTAATTACCCATTAAGCTTGAATTCACTTGCCATCCAGTTATCTCTTTTGGAACACTACCAGCTAGTGAGGAAAGCTTCAATTCTTAACAAGAATTGCCACTAGAAACAGAAAACACCTATCAGAATAGTAATAGCAGAATATTTTTCAAGGTAAGTTAGGAATAATTTCTCAATATAAACTTGAGCGTGAAACTATAAATAACTTTATAGTTTCCACCCTAGACTTTTGCATGAAGTCTTAAGACATTCCTTTCCATCTTCATACAAAATCTTAAGTGACTGTTCAGCTCTAAGATTTCTTTTTTAAAAAGTTTTACTTTATGTGTGTGAGTACACTGTAGTTATCTTCAGACACACCAGAAGAGGGCATCGGATCCCATTACAGGTGGATGTGAGCAGCCATGTGGTTGCTGGGAATTGAGCTCAGGACCTCTGGAAGAATAGTCCGTGCTCCTAACTACTGAGCCATCTCTCCAGTCTGCTCTAAGATGTCTTACACATGATGAGACAGCTACATCAAGTGGACTTTCCTGCTACAATCAATCATCTGGAAGCCAGCATGAACAAAGAAGATAACCTTCATCATGCATTTTTAAAACAAACATTTCTAAATATAATAGCTTCTCAAAATAATTAAGTTAATAAGAATAATAAAGAAAAATACTAAAAGTTATAGCAGAAAATTTGTAAAATGTGGGCTAATCAGAAGCAAGAGTCGGTTGATATGGAAGTGTAGAATTCAATTGTGTTGCTTAGATTCTGGGGTTTCAGGTTGGTAGGTTGATTAGTTTCTTGATTTTGGTTTTCTAGAACATCTCTAAGAAAAAATAAAAACAAACAAAATTTAAAATCTTGAGGTATTACTAGGGCAATTTATATGGAATAATCTACTCAGCATCTAACAGATGTTGCTGGCATTTTAGGAAATTACAATATCTCAATATAACCCTGCATTTCACCGCAATACCCAAGAATGTCTCTAACATAACTTTGGAAGGAAATATGGGTGCATTGTCTTGGTTAATTCAAGATCTGAGATACATTTGAATTCTGACTCCCTCAGCAGGACATAGGTAACTTACACCACTTTTGTAATGTGAGGTTCATGTTTCATATGTCCTTTGCTCAATTAATAAATTGGATTTGACAACACTTACTTCATAGCTGTTTTGAGCACTCAATTAAGGAGTCTATATACCCAAAAAGTACATAATGTTTCGTTCATAAATATTAGCTGTTTTCATCATTACTGAGCATATGGTATATTACTGTGTGATAAGCAACTGTGATTGTCAAGTAGACAGGATTGAGAATCACCTAGGAGACATACCTCTGGGTGTATCTAGAAAGAATCTACAGAGAGATGTAAATAAGAAGAGAAAACCCTCCAAGGGGAGGAGCATTATTCTATGGGTTGAGGTCCCAGTAGGGTAAAGGGCAGAATGCAAATACAGAACCACTCTTCATCTGTTCACATCTGATCCTGGGTGCAATGTGATCAGCTACTTTATAGCAAAAGTCTCTCTTATCTCCATGTCTTCCCCACTGTGGTGAACTGGATCACTTTGAACTAGGAAACAAAATAAACTTCCCCCCGCCCCCTTCACTTTCTTCTGTCTGTATTTTGTCACAGCAAGAAAAAGAGAGCTAACAGTACAATTACATTTTCAGGTTCAGAAAGCATCAGTGAGTCTTAGGGGGAGCTATGTGTAGGACTGGAAAAACTTCTGTAGGCAAAGAGAATCCCTTGGATGATTCCATTACATACCGAAAAGAACTCTGTCTTCCATGCTATCCTTCCTTAAAACCAAATCCTTGTTTCAATTAAGGCTTAGTCATGCAACTAGCTGGGGTTTCCAAGAAAATAATGTCTCTATATCTTTAGTATCTAATTAAATACAAAAAGAAATGCAAGAGGTTAGCCAAGCTTTTGATTTCAGACATGAACAGTCTCTAATCCGCTCAGTGCACCAGCATTTCACTCCTCCACATTTATCAACAGGAAAAGGTGGTGAGATTGTGGTGCCTGCTGTAAAAGAAGTTACAGAGAAGGGGAAAGAAACAGCACAAAGATCTTTAACAGATCTGTGTCTCTACTCTTATACATTTACTTTGTTTGGCAGAATGATTTTGTTGGGTTTTTAGTTGACAATATAATCTTTCAAAATGAGACCAAATTTTAAAACGTGATCACTGTCCAGTTAAGTTTTAATACTAGTGTTATATTCTGGACTAATGTTATTAACTATATGTTTCCACATATTATAATGGTTATTGTGGGGTTTATTTTTCTTGTTGATACTGTCTCCCATCTTATGCTTTGCTTTTAATATTTTTGATTGCCATACAAAATAACCAGTTTTCTTATGCATATTCTTACAGACCTTTCCTCTCACTCATCTCTCTCTCTCCCATGCTTCCCTCTTGTATTTTTTCATCACAATATCCCCCTTTCCACCATAATGTCATCTGGGTTCTTTCTATTCCTCTCCCTTCTCCATCCTTTAAAAACTCCTTTTCTCCCCCCATAATCTTCCTCACCATAGTAAAAACCCATGACATATACAAACTCTGCTTGTATTAGCAATCACGGCAGGCTGTATTATTTGTTAATATATTTCTATAAGCAAAATTGGCATCTTCCATTCTGTGGGTGTAAAGGAGGCCATGTGGTTTGTTGTGACCAATAGATATGTGAATGCAGCATAGTACAAACAAGTCTAGCCTTGAAATGTTGCCTCTGTGTGTCTTCTGCTGTTGGATCCCCAGGATTTATTGTCAGCATGGACATGAGCATTTGCTACCACAGAGAGAGATACAGTGTTCTAACTCAAATGTGTACTTAAAAAGCTGATCTTCTCATCTCTCTCTTAATGAAGTCACTTCTTCTATCCATGGCCATGCTACTTATAATCATAATCATTTCTTCACTTCTGGTATCTTAATTCCCAGTGTTGCATCCTATGTCTATCTAACCTTTGTGTTTTTGCTCTTTAAATTCTCCACATTCTTTACATTCTCGTTCCTTTAGAATGGAACCTTCAAAGAAGACTGCCATATTTGTTTTTTAATATTTGTTTCACTCAGTCTTAGAGCCTGCTCCATTAACATCCTCCCCTGGTGACAAACATGCTCAAAAACATCCCCAGTGCTATCAACCGCCTGCAGATGTCTACCACTGTAGCTTTCTCTACTTTTCTGCCTATTCAACCCCATTCTTTACAAAAGCCACACACCTTTCCTACCAATGATCTTCATTATGGTTACTACTACAGCAAAACAAGAGCCTGGCTTAGTAGTTCAACAAAACAACTATTTTATTATTTAGTATATCCTTCAGAAAAAGAAATTGAAAAAGATTAATTGTGGGTGTATTCACAACACTTTATAATGTCAGGGTGAAGGTAAAACATAAAGACAGCACAGATTCAAAGAATAAAAATTTAACTTTATATAGAAAGATGGTAAGGTCACACCTTAAATTGCATGTTGAATGATGTCTTGTTGCAACTATCTTCAAAAAATTGTGATCTGCTATAACATCATGTTGGACGATCCTATGTTCTCACAATTAGATCACAATTAAATTTAGGACAGCAAACTGTACTAAACAGTCCTAAGCTGCTACTGAGACCTGAGGGCTCCCTAGAGAGCTTCTGGATTCAGTTCACACTGGAAGGCTGAAGAATACAGAATCTATCTCTATAGTCAACAATAGTCTACTGAAGCAGTCTCTCTCTTAAGAAAGAACAAAGAGAGAGAGAGAGAGAGAGAGAGAGAGAGAGAGAGAGAGAGAGAGAGAGAGAGAGAAAGAGAAAGAGAAAGAGAGAGAAAGAAGGGAGGAGGGTTGGAGGGAGGGGGAGGGGAGGGAGAAGAAGAAGAAGAAGAAGAAGAAGAAGAAGAAGAAGAAGAAGAAGAAGAAGAAGAAGAGGAGGAGGAGGAGGAGGAGGAGGAGGAGGAGGAGGAGGAGGAGGAGGAAGAGGAAGAAGAAGAAAAGAGAGGGAGGGAGGGAGGGAGGAAGGAGGGAGGGAGGGAGAAAGGAAAGGAGAGAGGGAGGGAGGGAGGAAGAAAAGAAAGAAAGAGAGAGAGAGAGAGAGAGAATATGGAGGTACCAGGTGCTTTTTCCTCCGACAGTTAAAATTGCTGCTTACTTTGAGGGCAGATCTTCTTTTCTCTGTTTTTTTCTCACTGGAAATGTCATCAAACACAAGCCCATAGCTATATACCTCCTTACTTGCTTCCAAAGCCAGTGATTTCGATATTAAGCCTAACCATTGTGGCAATGTACAGTCTCTTTATTTTCTAACTACACAGGAACATCAGCCTAGAGAGACACCAGATCATCAGTTCTTTGGTAGAACAACCAGACCTGAATCTAACTTAGGAGGGAAAAAGAAACAACCTTGAGAATTTGTGAAGAAAATTTATTTTCATGTTTTGTATCATTATAATAAATGAGGAGGAGGCTCAGGTAGGACAGAAACAGGCTTTCTTATAGACTCCATTTCTCTTCTTGAATCTTTTAATTTTTTGAGACTACCACAAATGAATACACTATATTGACATCATTTTCTCCCCACAATCTTCCATGCCTACTCTCCCAACTCTCTCTCTCTCCCATTCATGACCACCACTGAGTAATTTTTGTAGGTGTGTTGTATGTGTTAGGGGTATGTATGTATCTGTGTATGTCTGTGTTTTTGTATATATAAAACATACTGATACCCTTTACTGTTGCTCGTATGTGCACGGGTTAATGACTAACCACTTGGCATTAGATAACCTATTACAGGGCTCTTCCTTGGAGAAAACAGCAGTCATTGATTTCTCCATACCTCTTCTTCTAGGAGTGGGGACTTGTGAAATTTCCCCATTCCCATGTAGACATGGAGATTCCCATTACATAGACATGTGGACCAGGGTTGTCCTCCGGATATCTTATTTATGTAACCATGCCATTGAAATTCTAAAAGTACAGCATCCCTATTATTTCTAGAAGACACTACCTCACTGCAGACATCCTGGTCCCCTGGTCCTTAAGATCTTTTTGCTCCCTCCTCTGTGATTTTTCTAAGGCATAAATGTAGCGGTTGCATTGTGGATGTACCAGTTGGAGCCGAGAAACCTATAGTCATGTTTTCCCTGTGTTTTGACCACCTGTGGACTCTGTGATAATCTGTGCTACAAAAGGAAGATTCTTTTACTTATATTTGTTAGTAACAACTCCCATCCTTCTGCTATGGTTTCTGGTGATTGGACTCAGACAATGATGGTTGCATTCAGAAATCTCACTTTTCTTCTCCCACACAGAATTCAGTATATATAAAACTATCACACACACACACACACACACACACACACACACACACACACACATGCACACGCACACGCACACATGAACACAGGAAACACCTCAGAATTCAGTATCTTCAAAGTAGGCACTGCTCACGTCTAAGAAGTACAGGCCCTGACTATTCAGTCTCCTATACCTTTAGAGTTTGGAACACTAGCAAATGTCCTCTGAAAGACGTTATCATCACTCTGGTCTCTATCAGGATTCGAGCACCCACAGTTTTTCATGTCCATTTAGAAATATATCTCATTTGTTAATCTGACCATGTTGTCTAGCATTGCCAAACTCTTCCACCATGGTACATGCTCCACATGAGCCAATTTTTCAGTATCTCATCTCCATTCATTCCTTCTTTGCCCCCTATGTGAATTTGGAAGTTCCCTGGAGAATCTAGTCACCATGGATGTTCCCTCACTATTGACTGAGACACCATAGTGGAGGTGCAACAAGTGTGTTTTCTCTGTCTTCAGTATCTTTTGGAATTCTTTCTATCCATCCACATTTAAATGGAGTATTATCAAAATATGCCGACCTTCAACCTAGCGGTTATCACCCCCTATTTTTACTACTCTGATTCCATTTCTGCCTCCTTGACTACTGCCAAACCTTAGGTGTTTGTTGTCCTCCTTCTCAGTCTTCAGACTTCAGATTTCAGAGTGCGCTGGGGATTCATCGTAGACAGGTATTCAGTCCTCACCATCTGCCCTGTGTGGAACAAATTTAACCTTACCCTATAGTGTCTCCATCGCTTCACATGACATAACCACATGTATGCCAGTCTTATACACCTATTCTTATTCTTCTACATTAATTCCTTCTCTTTTACTTAAGCCAGTGACTGCCTATGGTGTAAATGCTTGCTAATTGATAAATAAACAGCTAGATGGGTGCTTCTAAAATGTAGTCTATGGAGGGCTAGATAGATAGCTCCATAATCAAGTATCCTTGAGACTATGCCAGAGTATCCCAAGATTGGTTTCCTGAATACAGACTCACAACTTCCTGCAACTCGATCTCCAGCGTATCCTACTCCCTCTTCTGCCTTCTATGGACACCTGCACACAGATGTCTATACACTCATACATAGATACAAATACGCGAACACATCAAAATTATAAATAGATAAGATATTTTAAAATCTTATTCCATGTAACCATCAAACTATACAAGCCAAGATAGTGCTCCTACTGCCATTCAAGTGGTAAAGAACAGGTCAAACTCAAATGGCTATGGAACTGATTAAGTTTGCTGTATCAGATCCATGTAACAGAACAGTAGATAAAAAGAGAAAAAAACCAGAAGTCCAATAGTTGATTCATATTTGTTGATGTGGAAAAATATCAGTGAGACTATGTTAAAGGAGAAGGAGTTATATAGCCAAACGAAACTGAAAGTGTGTTCCCTTTTATGCAACATTATGTAACCTCATAACGTTGCGTATAAATCATGCCTTTATATACATGCATATGTAGTCTGGGGTCTAGAACTCCATCTGAAGTTTTAACAGATGAACCCTAAAGACCTAGGAATTATTTCTGTTTTCTTCCTCCTATAAGATTCTGAATCATTTTAGGTTCTGTTTGAGCGTCTACTATACCAATAAGCAGAAAAATTAAAAGGAAAATTTCTACTGTTAGTCTTTGATTCCTCATATAGATGATCCTAAAATTAAGTAATTTTTAAAGAAAAATTTCTTGTATTTATTTTACTACTATATTTAAATTCCCTTCATTTCCCCCTCTTATTGTTTCTTATTATTTGAAATGTGAAGACATAGCACTGCAAATAAAAGTTAATACTAATGATAATAATAATAACAATAATAATTCTAGAAATATGATTAGGTTAAGCTTTGCAAAGAGTCCTTTAATATAGCATCAAGTATGTTCACATTTTTATTGCTGATTATAATGTTCAACAGCCCATGACACAACAATTCAGCCTTTGGCAGGCAGAGCACAGTTTCCATTTCTTTTAGTAGAAGATGTAGGGTGTGGAAACTTTCTACTTCCTTGGAAACTCTTCTGAAAATGGGTTTTCACTCAATTCAGCTTCTAAGTGTTTAAGAGGTGAGTGAATTTCTGAAAGTGGGCTGACTGTTTTAGGGCTGCTGGCAGGCACTGTAGCTTTCACACTGTGTGAAAGGAGGAAAAAACCCCTATTATTAAAATTTTGCCCTAGATCTCTTTCCCATTTCCTATTTTTTTTTTCATAAAGAGGCCAAAGAATCCAGGATAATTTTTCTATGGAAACATTTAAACTCAGCATTCAAATATTTACTTATGCGACTACATCTCTGAACAATAATTATGATACTGACAGAATTAACATTGAGGAGAAACTCCAAGTAGAAGAGATGTCTAAATTCCATGCAGCTCCTTTTCCTCTTGGCTTTAAGCCACTATGTTACCAGATATGACAATCATTATTGCCATTCCACCCCTTGAGTGAGGATCAATGAAGTAGCTCAGTTCCATATGATTTTCTGGAAGAAAAAAATAAAAGCAATTCCCTTGATATAACAGAAAATATCAGGAAGATGTTCCAAAGGATATAGGTTCTTCCCCTGTCTCTGAGAAACAGATTGGCACCTTAGTCCATCTTGGTTGCTATGACAAAATACCATAATTGGGATGGCTTATAAGCAGTAGACACAAATTTACCCCCATTCCTGAGGCTTGGGAGTGCAAACCCAAGACAAATTTATTATCTTTTGAGGGACTTTCTGGCTCATTGAAGTGTCTTCTTGTGTCATCCAAGAAAGGGACAATGAGATTCTCTGCAGCCTGGCTCATAAGGGCATTAACTGTTCACATGCTGATCTTACGACCTATCCCCTAAGTACTTAATATTGTTGCCTTACAGACTGGTTTTCCAACATATGAATCTGGAGAAGGGAAAGTTATCTTTATATTCAAATCATAGAATTTAGCTTCCTAGGACAAAAATCCTAAAAATAGTCAAGCCTTCTTGTCAGCTTTCCATGTCGCCATTTGCTTTTATAGGCTAACAAGCCAGCGTCCCAATTCCCCAGAGAGTCTTTTTGCAATCTCTGTGAATGGAACTCAGCGAGCATGTGCATATGAATTTTGAGGGTTATTATGTCTGTTCCCAAAGCTATCTTTCAAATTGCCAGGGTGAAGAGAAGGGAGAAAATAGAGGACAGCAATTAATTAAACATGTCCAACCCACTCTGCCATATCAGAGATGGGGTGTGATATTTCTAAGGACCCTGTGTCTTACGTCTCCATTTTCTTAACTCAACATCTCATCAATTTCTACCACAGAGCGCTGACACATCTCAGCCTTCAGTTTTGTTCTTCAGTGAAGTTTTGAACTTGAAGCCCATAGGGGTAAGTTGCTGTCCTGAGGTCTCAACTCAGCACATAGTGCTCAACCACATTTCCACAAATATATCTTTCATTTGAGTTCTCTGTTGGTATCCGTCACCCAGTATCCTTGAACACTGATGTCCGAAGCAAAACATGGAAATGCCATGTTCACCTCTCCGTCCCCTTCAGCTTTACAGACTGTCTCCAGCCCCTGTAAATTCCGCCTCATCACCATGTCTGGAACCAATTCTACCTCTCCGAGCTAAGTGTCATTTTCACAATCGATTACCCGTTATATTTTATCTGGAGGACAGGTTGGCAGACTACAGACCATGAGCCAATCCAGACACTGTTTGACTTTGTAAATCAAGTTTTATTGGACTGTCTGTGGCTACTTTCACACTACAAAGCCAGAATCGGAAAGTTGCAGCATGGACCATATGCTACGTTTAAGTCTAAAATATTTACTACCTGACTATTAAAAAAAAAGTTTTTAAAAAGCTTGCTAGCTTCACTATACAAACCAGAGCAGTAGCCTCCTAAAACTTTATGTTATTTAAATAATTGACTCAGCAGAGAATTGATGGTTAAGCAGAGGAAAGAAACACAATACAATGCTTAGCTCCCAATAGTAAAAGCTCACAGTGACACAATTCTGTAGTCTCAGCACTGAGGCAGGAGGATCATATGTTCTTAAGGTCAGTCTGAGATAGATAGTGAGGCTCTGTCTCAAAAGAATGAAGAAAAATAAAACAACAAAGTAGAAAAATAATACTTAAAAATTCTTTTTTTTCTAAGTATACAGGTTCACATTTTTTTTTGCAATAATTGAAACATACTTTAGATTGCATTAGTTTGTTTTCTATTATTAAAATGAAAGACCAGAGATAGGGTTTTTTTTATAAGGAAAAAAATTCATTTTGTTTACAGGTCTTGGGATTCAACCATGAGGTGTGGATACCAGTCAGGTACCTGTCAAAGCTACACAGCAGGGGAACCAGAGAAAGAGTATGTGGAAGCAATCTCATAGTAGGACTGAAGCCAGAGTGAGGAGGGTGTTTGGGTAACACTTCACTTGTATAAGAGATGTTTCTGAGTTCAAAAGAATTATCTTTGTGCCTCTTCGGGAAACAGCTCTGGGGCTCCATAAAACTCCCAAGAGGCCATATCTCTTAACAGCTCTACAACTTCCAGAGACCAACAGTGAGGACCAAGCTTCTGACAAAGGAGCCCTTGGAAATTAAACTTAAGTTGCATCCAAACCTCATACACATAGGTACATGCTGAAACACAATTTTTCATAAGTTGAATTGGATTTTTTTTTTTATTAAATGAAATCTCATCATGTTATAAAAACCGGTCTTAAAGTCCTCAGCTCACACGATCCCTCACCTCCATCAGCTTTGGAGGATCTGGGATGATAATCATGTATCACCCTGACTGGCCGACTTATGACTTCAACAAATTTCAATGAAGATTCTTCCTTTACAAGACTTAGTAAATCTTTGTCTTTATAAACTCTTTGTCTACCTAATATTCACTATTACGAGGATATCTGGACTTAAGATATTTTACTAGTATAGATTATTATCCCATAGTCTATGTGTGTGCACAGTGTGATAATTTGATGTGTACAATATACAATGATCAAGTTGAGATAAGTAGCCTTTATTTCTCCTCAAATATATTCTAATCTTTATATTAAATCTTTGAACTCTCATCTTTTATTTGTTTACAAAATAAATACTAAACTGTAAACAGTACACACCCTTCTGTGTTGTAGTACATGCAAAACTTACCTTCCTAAGCAGCTATATTGGGTACACAATCTAGGTCTTAAATAAAGGGAATATAAAGACTATTTTTCTCATTTGGTGTTCAAAATCTTCTGAATCTACTTACAGGCTAGCTTTGGGTCCATTCTCCAGGGCTACTTCCTGTTTTTTGCTATCTCCCCTTCCACTCAGGTAGACTGCCTCTCAAATCAGACACATCATTGGCCATTGAGCTTCAGACTCTCTCTTCTATTAGAGACAATTATGTCACTAGCCATTGTCTCTCAGGTTGCCTCTTCATCATTAGCTGCATACAAGAGTAAGGCCTATCTCATACTCCCACAAATCTGCGTCACCACTGGAAGGCAGTGACCAAGTTCTATTCAATAATATTCCCTTCATGGGGTTCAGAAAATGGAGCAGACTCCCCATAGAACCGTGGATTAAATCAAAGGGAATGAAGGAGACTTCTGTGCTAACTTGTCTGTACTGCAGTTTTCTCATTGTTTCTATTTTTTTTTCTATGTTCACGGTCATGTGCACCATATGTGAGATCATCTGCTGCAGCACAATGCATTATTCATATCTGAGAGCTTTTCCACAGAATGACTAATTTGGTGAATAAAATATTTGGAAGGCTTCATTTTTTTTTCCTCCGTAAATGTTTGAACTAAGAATGTGAGATAGTTAATACAGTAAAATCTTAGTAGTACTCACCATGTAGTAACATTAATAGGCTAGAGAAAATATATTTCAAAGTAATGTTTTATACAAAGCATTTCTTATGAAATATTGGAGGGTTTTATTTTATTTGTCTTAGTGTTTGTCTGAACACATTTCTGTGTACCATGTGCATGTCGGAAACCCACAACAGTCAAAGGAAGGCATAGGATACCCTGGAACTGGACTACCAGGTGATTTCCAGCTTCCATGCAAGCAAAGGCAGTCAATGCTCTTCACTACTAACCCATCTCTCCCTCCCATGTGTCTTTTATTTTTAACTGATTCAATAACCAAACTTTGCAGAAAACTACCGCAGTTAAAACCTTTAGGCAAGTTGTTAAAGGGTTGAGAGTGAGAATGGAGAGACCGCAGTGGAGAACAGAAAAGATTGAATTCCCTGAGGCCCAGTCTGGTGTGGCCACTGGGAATCGCAGCAGGTAGAAGGTGTTTCCAGGTCCTGGGACTGACACGAAGAAATGGGGATGGGATGGAAGCAGTGACAATAGATAGGAACAAAACTGGGTCCACACCAAGATTTGGCAGTGTCTTCCAGGCTTATATGTTGAAGACTGAACCCCCATATTTCAGACTGTGACTGTATCTGGAGACTCACCCTTTAAAGAGAAAATCGAGGCTAAATGAGACAAGCAGGTAACTCCTAATGACATATGACTAACTTAAGAGATTAGAACACGGGCACACAGAGAAACAAGAGTAGATCAGAGCAGAGGGAAAAGACAGCTATGTACAGTGCAAAGAGGGAGGGGGCAAGGAAGAAAAGAATCAGGGTCAGTAATCTGGGGTCAATCCTGGGGCCCACATGGGACCATGAGAAAATCAACTTCTGCCAAATTTCTTCTGACCTCCTTATACATTCTGTGATGCAGATATACATGCAAGCGCACGTAAAAAAATAAATAAACATAATTACAATTCTAATCAACCTTGTGACACCTTGATCTCTGAGGTCTTACCTCCATAAATTTGGAAATACAGGGTTCTGAAAGCCATTTAACTCATGCTGTTATGACAACCCTAACAAGTATGTCTAGGTCTCAAGTTAATTGAATAGATGTAGCTAGATAGGAGAGATTAAATAGATACTTTATTATGCCTCTTCAGAACGATAACGAAGAAGAATGTTTTGAGGTAGAAACTCCAAACTTTGACTTTTCCAAGCTCCATATTTCAGTTGGAATGTTTCCGAAATGAAAACTTCTTTGGAGAATTAACTTATCCTGTACCTTCTTCCCTCCATGTCTTTCGTCTGTCCAATCACAAAAGAGTTCAACTGGAAATAGTCTCTTCTACCTCTTATGTCTTATGTATGTGGTGATTTTTAGTTCACTTACATGGAATAAGCCACACTCTACACCTCTAGTTTGTTTGTTTTGTTATCTTCTTGCTCATGAAATAGTTGTGCAAATTCATATTAACAACAAGCCATAAGTAAACGATCATCCTAGCTTTTACAAGAAATGGAGATTGTAAGAGCCAACGCAGTGGAGAGCTACAGTGACACAGGGTCTTCCATATACAACAGGGTCATTGCACATGTGACATGAGAGCAGCTGTGACTTTATGTAAATTGCATGCACAAGATTAAGCCAAATTTAAAAATAAAAAATCCCAGCATAGATAAAGTCCCACCCCTTTTTCCGAGGAGCTATTGGCTGCTTTGAGAGACAAAGTCAGGTTTTGTCAGGGCTGTGGTCCCAAAGAAGTTACCCATGCTCCAGTAAATGTCCCTTCACCCAAGCACATACAGGCAGCACTAAGTAGACTGTATTTTAAGAAGATAATACATGAAATAAAATGGGAATATTGGTTGTGGGGAAAGGGAGAGATTGAAGGGGAAAGAATGAACTGTTGGAATTCATCAAAAAAGTATATATATATATATGAGTAAAATTCTCAATAAAAAAGAATTGTTCCATACCATGAAACTATACATTTAAAAATAGTTTCTGCCCTGTGGAGCTTGTGTTTTAGTAATGGAGTCACAGATAGAGCCATCAGGCATCAATGATAATAATAAGTCATGTATTTGTGTGTTCTGAATAAAAAATAAACTGCACATTATGAAGCCCAAACGGGACATTGCGATTTTGTTTAGAGAAGTATCCACAATAAGGTAAGAATCACGTCTGATCTGAAATACATGCCAAGTTAGAAAACGTGTGCTCTGAACAGAGGAGACAGCAGGCTCAAAGGTCAAAGAGATCATATTCCTAGAAGTTCTGTGTATCTGGGAGAGAATATGGAATAGAGAAACAATGTATTAAACTAAAGAAGGTGGGAAGCCTTTTGAAGTTGCTCTAGGGGAATGTAGCTGGAAGAACGAGTCACCAGGGCTGTGTTTGGGGATTTTTATCTGATCCTGACTCTACAGTCTATCTTGCTTTCCTTCTAATCAGCCATGAAATGAAAAACTCCCTCAGTCGTTCTAGCTCAACTCCATAATGATCTGCCCAAGCACATGGACCCAAGCAACCATAGGTTTGAGTCTTCTTTTTTTTTTTTTTTTAAGGAAGGAGAACTTTATTCTGGCTTACAGTTCTTTTTTTTTATTTTATTTTATTTTTTTAATTCCAAATCATTTCCCCTTTCCCGTTTCCTCCCTCCCCGAAAGTCCCATAAGCCCCCTTCCCTCCCTCTTTTCTCCATTCAACCCCCTCTCCTTACTCTGTCCTGGCGTTCCCCTACATCCAGTCTTTCCAGGACCAGGGGTCTCTCCTTCCATCTTCTTAGAAATCTATTGATATGCGGATTGTGTCTAGGGTATTCCGAGATTCTGGGTCAATATCCCCTTATCAGTGACTGCATACCATGTGTGTTCTTTTGTGATTGGGTTACCTCACTAAGGATGATATTTTCAAGATCTGACCATTTGCCTAGGAATTTCGTGAATTCATTGTTTTTAATTGCAGAGTAGTATTCCATTGTGTAGATATACCACATCTTCTGAATCCATTCCTCCACTGAGGGACATCTGGGTTCTTTCCAGCTTCTGGCTATTATAAATAAGGCTGCTATGAACATAGTGGAGCATGTGTCCTTATTGCATGCAGGTAAAGCCTCTGGGTATATGCCCAGGAGTGATATAGCCGGATCCTCCGGGAGTGTCATGCCCAGTTTTCTGAGGAACCGCCAGACTGCTTTCCAGAGTGGTTGTACCAGCTTGCAATTCCACCAGCAGTGGAGGAGTGTTCCTCTTTCTCCACATCCTCGCCAACAACTGCTGTCTCCTGTGTTTTTGATCTTAGCCATCCTGACTGGTGTGAGATGGAATCTCAGGGTTGTTTTGATTTGCATTTCCCTAATGACTAAGGATGATGAACATCTCTTTAGGTGCTTCTCAGCCATTAGATATTCTTCAGGTGAGAACTCTTTGTTTAGCTCTGTACCCCATTTTTTAATAGGGTTACTTGCCTCTCTGGAGTTTAACTTCTTGAGTTCTTTAAGCAATTTACAGCAAACCTGTAGCCAGCATCAATCTAAATGGAGAGAAACTTGAAGCAATCCCACTAAAATCAGGGACTAGACAAGGCTGCCCTCTCTCTCCATATCTTTTCAATATAGTACTTGAAGTTCTAGCTAGAGCAATTAGACAACAAAAAGAGGTCAAAGGGATACAAATTGGAAAGGAAGAAGTCAAACTATCACTATTTGCAGACGATATGATAGTATACATAAGCGACCCAAAGAACTCCACCAGAGAACTCCTACAGCTGATAAACGACTTCAGCAAAGTGGCCGGATATAAAATCAACTCAAGCAAGTCAGAAGCCTTCCTATACTCAAAGGATAAGCAGGCTGAGAAAGAAGTAAGAGAAATAATACCCTTCACGATAGCCACAAACCATATTAAGTATCTTGGCATGACTCTAACCAAACAAGTGAAAGATCTGTATGACAAGAACTTCAAGTCTCTGAAGAAAGAAATTGAAGAAGACCTCAGAAGATGGAAAAATCTGCCATGCTCATGGATTGGCAGGATTTTTTTTTTTTTTTTTTTTGGTTTTTCGAGACAGGGTTTCTCTGTGTAGCCCTGGCTGTCCTGGAACTCACTTTGTAGACCAGGCTGGCCTCGAACTCAGAAATCCTCCTGCCTCTGCCTCCCAAGTGCTGGGATTAAAGGCGTGCGCCACCACCGCCCGGCGATTGGCAGGATTAATATAGTAAAAATGAGCATCTTACCAAAAGTAATACACAGATTCAATGCAATCCCCATCAAAATCCCAACTCAATTCTTCATAGAGTTAGAAAGAGCAATTCAAAAATTCATCTGGAATAACAGAAAACCCAGAATAGCTAAAACTATTCTCAAGAGTAAAAGAACCTCTGGGGGAATCAGTATCCCGGACCTCAAGCTGTACTACAGAGCAATAGTGTTAAAAACCGCATGGTATTGGTACAGTAACAAATATGTAGATCAATGGAACAGAATTGAAGACCCAGAAATGAATCCACACTCCTATGGTCACTTGATCTTTGACAAAGGAGCTAAAACCATCCAGTGGAAAAAAGATAGCCTTTTCAACAAATGGTGCTGCCTCAGCTGGAGGTCAGCATGCAGAAGAATGCAAATTGACCCATTCTTATCTCCTTGCACTAAGCTCAATTCTAAGTGGATCAAAGATCTCCACATAAAACCAGACACACTGAAACTAATAGAAGGGAAACTAGGGAAGAACCTTGAGCATATGGGCACAGGGGAGAATTTCCTGAACAGAACTCCAATAGCTTATGCTCTAAGATCAAGAATAGACAAATGGGACCTCATTAAATTACAAAGTTTTTGCAAGGCAAAAGACACTGTCAAAAAGACAAAGTGGCAACCAACTAACTGGGAAATGATCTTTACCAACCTTACATCCGACAGAGGTTTGAGTCTTCTAATACCTGACTGGACGTTAAATCTTTCCTCTTTCAAATTCTCCTCCTGAACATTTTGGTCTCAGCTACTCAAGAATGATTTTCCATTAGAGTGACATTGTACCCTCTGACCAAAAGGAATTTGTGTTAGCTTCTCTAAAATATGAGCAAAAGATTTTTAAAATCAGAATGTAGGGTGTCAATTCTCATTTGTTTGTCTTTTCCCTAATTCATACCAAAATCCTGAGGACCAGAGAAAGAACTGGGTGGCTGAAAATGTGGGCTGTTCTTCCAGAGACCCTGAATTTAGTCCCCAGCCTTCAGATCAGACCACATACTACCATCAGGAAGTTCAGCTCTAGGGGAGCTTTTCTGGCCTCCATGGACACTCGCATACATTTTGTATATGCTCAGACACATATGCCTACTCATAACTAAAAATAAATCTAAATTTGAAAACTTAAAATAAATGATCTGATATCAGTTTGCCCAACTATTCCATGTCTCTAAAAGTATATTTACACTATATTTACACCCCCAAATTATTCATTTTCTTCATTCTGTAACAGAGGATGTAGGAAGTTAATCCATGGCCATCTCATGTATCACTCCCAAGGTATGAATTGATACCCTCTGCAGGTCACTGTAGATATCTTTCTCCATTCTTATCTATGCATCATTTCTATTTTTTTCTTTTCTTTTTGCCATTCTCTTGTTTCTCATATTTGCTTCTTCTAATCCTAGTTTCCAAGCCAAGGACTAAAAATGGAAATTTGTTTCTAATAATGGGAATAATCTCGGCGTCTATTTGCATAAATGAGCATGTGTGGAAGCTTTTGTCTTTGGTTTGTACAAAGGGACAGTGCAGATGGCATAGCAGAAAAAGGGGGTCTATTTTTAGAAACAAGCCCGTTTTAGCTTGAGGCACACAAAGTAGCCCAATGGGCCTGTTTGGAAACGTGAGAGATGAACATTTGGGGGAAAGCCACCCACCACCACATACCTTTATTTCTTCATAACAACTCACTAAAATGGAGGTAGGAAGAAAATACAGAGAACATGGCATTGGTGGGGGAGAGAAGTGTGAAATGGCAGGAGAGGGGATGCCTAGGGAGATGGTGCACAACAGTACAGTTTCTGTCAGAAGCACCTGCATTTTGTTTCACGAGTATACCCTTTTGGTCTTCACGTTCCCAGTGTTGCTAATGCCAACCCTATGCTCCAAAGCAGAAATTATACAATGTGTGGGACAATCAGTGTCCTCTAATCCTAGATGCCTGTCCTATGTAAGATTTATCATCATACTGGAATCTCAAATCTCGATCTACAAAGGAGAAGGCATCACAATTCCTGTCAACAATATCTTGTTGAGTAGTCACTCTAAAGGTTAGACCGTGAAGACATATGTCATGGACAAACCAGGGATGAAAAATGGTCCTGCTGACTGACATCCTTGGAACAATAAAGGATCACAGCCTGCACAAACAGTCACTTTGGGCTTAGGCTAATGAGAGTGGTGTGTGTAATCACTTACAAAGGAGAGAAACCACATTCCCAGAATTCCCAGGGTGTTACTGGTATAAATCACTCATCACATTGGTCTCCAGTGTCCATGTAGCTCTGTGGGCATATGAATATAGTCCCTCCAAGAGAGCTCTGAACTGGATCAAGGGCTGCTGTTCTTAATGGCCCCAGAAACTGAAAAAGCAGAATATCTTGGGAATGGAAAACATCTTTGATGCGAAGTATAAACAAATCAAAGACAAAATTTTTCTGGCTCAAATGTTTTCCTAATTCCAATGCAGTGTGTAGATTGAATCAAACCACCAAGGGAAATAATAGGAAAAATATATATTTCATTATTAATAGAAAAGAGGGACTATGTGATAGATTTTTCACTTGTCTGTTAATGAGTTTATAGCCCAAATGAATCCAATAATTGGGTTCATTCCCTACTTCAGCAGAAAACCACTGAACTCAAAAAATTAAAGTACAATAGGGCTAGGATTGTCTAGATTTTGGAACATTCTAGCATGAACATAACTGCTGACAGTATCCCTTCTACAAACATGACTGAAAAAGCTTAGTATTAGAATCCACGAAAATCCAAAGGTAAAGAACTACAATTAACATGTTCCAACTACTGAGCCCACGATATGTGGTACTCAGAAAGACAGTGTGTGTCGCATCTACAGGAAGCTAGAACGTAAAATGTGGAGAGCCAAGGGTGACTCCCTGAGGACGAGGACACCGTGTGTTCTGTTATAGAAATGCATTCATATTGCAAATTGCATTGCAAATTGCAAAATTCCACCAGAGGGATTTCTAGCCACCAGCTATGAAAGCTGATTGATTACACTGCAAAAGCTCAAGTTATGAGAGTGTGAAAGCCATATTCAGGGGAGGGGGAGACACAGGGAGACCATGAAAGGGCAGGGAAAGAAGGGAAGAGAAGAGCGGGTGCAGGGACATGGAAGAGAGGGAAGAAGGAGAGGAGGAGAGAGAGGCATAGAGGAGATGAGGAGGAAAGGGAGAGGGGAAAGAGAAGACAAGGAACATCTATCCAGCCTTACCCTCCATCCACTCCAGGCTCCAAATGTGTGGATAAAGAAAGAATCTTGCAAATTAATTCTATCAAGTGTGTTGCATTGTACTAAGGAGTCAACCAACACCACGCAGGAAATTTCCAGGCAAGCCATCTCAGAAGCCAGAAGAACTGTTCCTAGCAAAGCTCGGAACATCATGGCACATCAATCCCAAATGGGCCCTATTCCAAATCCCCCATCACAAAATGATGCAAAAAACAAACAAACAAACAAACAAATACCCCTCCCTTTATGTCTCAAGCTATTGTAGTAAATTGTTATGCAGTATTAGAGTGCCAGAGCAGCATCTGTCCTCTAATGTCAACACTATTTTTTTTACCCCAAATTAGCACTTGAAAAATTAATGGGTTGATTCTGATGCAAAGTCTGAAACGAGAAGCAGAATAGTGAAGGAGTAGCAGGGTTGTAGGATTGCTTCATTGTGCGTTATGTGGGAAAGCAAGGGATGGACATATCATACGATATTTAAGTGGTATAGAAATGGAAGTACCATAGGCCAGAGTGCTGAGATCCAGCTTGGATATACTAAATAAAGTCGGTGAGAACCACGGAATCAGCACATAGTCACTGAAGGCATAGAAGCCTGTCACCTTCAGTGTGAGTTAATCAGGCCAACTTAGCACATCTGAGGTGAAGCTGTTTTGCCAACACAGACCATTCTGGTCTTTCAAACTTATACTACGTTTGACCTTTATGATTAAAATCTAATTAAAAGTGCTGTTATTTTTAAAAGGTAGAGATGGTGTATTTGTCTCGTCTATTAAAGTTATGACTAATTGTTAACCTTCTTAACAGGCTGAATCATTGCTATGCCTTTTATTTCAACCTTTCACAAAGCAAAGTCCAAAAGGAATTCAGATTGCAAAACAAAGTCTGCTAAAAAAAAATACGATTCACTTTCATCATATGATCAAAACAATTTCAAAGTGCTTTGCAACAAGTGCTAAGTCTAACCAAGCATGGTGAATTGACTAGATCTTTGACTCACTTACTCAACATTACTATTGAGATTCTAATTAATTAATTGATTTAATCCAAGACATGGATTTTGTAGCTGCTACATTCCTAGCCTAGTCTCACATGCTATAACAAAAAATATAGATATGAAAGACTTACAAGATACTGGCCACACTCATTCAACCTACACAACAGTTGGGGAAAAATAATACCGTGAACACAAATCCAATAAAAATAGAACAAAGATCTGCCTCTTTCTAGGAACAAGATGTATCTATAGCTAGTAGAAGAAAATGATAAACACATGATTATCTTCCCATATGCCAAGTACTACCAGGATTTCCCCAATGTTCTGCCTGGATACTGACAGGCTTCACCTGATGGGCTAAGAAGATCTACTAGCATTTTGCAGGTATAACTCTCTCTGCTGTTACTGTGAACCAATGGCTACTTATGAGAAAAATAGTCTTCATAGAAATCCCAGTCATCCAGATTTCACTTTGAGACTCTTAGTTTGGGGCTCCTATCTGAACCCACCATATTCTCTGTCCATGGTCCTCAGTATAAATTCCATATCTTCTCTGCTCAGCCACAAAAGCTGCTGTCAATCTTGTTGCTGTCTCTCCCAAGGGATGGCTAGGTATCTCTTCAAGGTGTTTCCCAGGTAGTGTCTAAAGATAACTCTTTGTATGCCGTGGAAATACACTTGAATTAGGTCATTGTAGACACACTGTGCAAAATGCTTAGATACATCACGGCCATAAAGCATTGACAAATGCAGTTTTACTTAATAAACTACATAAGACAAAGCACATTTGACGTGTGTTCTCAGAAGGAACTAGGAAAGATAAAGCATTACCTTGTTTACATTCTTTAAGTGTGACTGCTTTCATAAAAAATAAATAAATAAAATGCTCAGAGATTAAAATAGAACAGAGAAGTTAACAGTATTCTGATATCTTTTAAATGCTAACTAGTTCATCTCCCACCTCTTGACTGTGGAATTCCCCCCTCTACTAGCATACTGCCTACCAATGCCTGATCCCCCTTGATACTAACATTTTTTTTCTCTATGGTAATTGTGTACATGTGGGAGGGGGGGGGGAAGGCTGGTGCATACATACTATGCCACATATATGGAGGTCAGATGACAATGTTGGATGTCAATCCTTACCATCTACCTTGTTTGAAGCAGGCTTTTTGTTTGCCTCTCCATAGGGCAGGCTATCTGGCCCATGAGTTTCCAGGAATTCTTCAGATCTGCCTCTCACACTACTGTGCCTGGCTTCACATGACTGCTGGGGAACTAAACACAGGTGTTCAGACTTGGGTGATAAGGACTTGGCCCCACTACGGAGCCAGCTTCTCAGCTCTTCTAGCTTGCTTTCTAATGTTGTGATGAAACAGTCCAACCGAAAGAAACATAAGGATAACAATGCTTAATTTCAACTTACATTTCTACGCCCATCACTGAGGGAAGTCAGGGCAGTAACTCAACACAGGAGCCTTGTAATGGAAACTGAGGTACAGGCTATGGAGGAAAATGCTTCCTGGCTTTCTTCCAGGCTCACCTTCAGCTGCCTGTTGTATATTGTCCAGGCCCACCTGCCTAGGACTACTTCTACCTACAGTGGACAGGGCTTTCTGACATAAACAAGGAATCAAAAAAATGCACAAGATCCCCAAAGATATGCCCACAAGTCAAGCCAATCTGATGGAGGCAATCTTCAACTGAGGTACCCTCTTCCTAACAACCAAGATTAGCCATTAATCCCCTCTCTCTCTCTCTCTCTCTCTCTCTCTCTCTCTCTCTCTCTCACACACACACACACACACACACACACACACACACACACACACACACAATGCCCCTTCCATCAGTTTTTATTTTCAAATCACTATCACGTCCTCAAATTCTCTCTTGGCAGGGAAAATGAACAAGAACGTCAAAAGACATCCCTGAATGCTTACTTTAAAAAAAAAAGTTTTAATGCAGCTTCTCATAAAGTATGCCAAGGTTAATTGCTCCATATCAACATCTCCTTAATAAACCCCTCCCTGCCAAAACAAAGGGAAAAAAACAATTAAAAAAAAAGTAAGACTATTATTCCTGTGAAAAATATATATAATCCTAGAGAAAAGTTGCTTTTTTTTTAATTTTTCTAATCCAAATTCTTGAAAGTAGATCTTGTGGTTATTGAGAAAAGTTTATGTTTTAAGAGGGGATCCCCAGCTAGTACATGTCACTCCTTATGAGTAAACTTTTGTACAAGGAAAACCCTACTTAAAGATGGCACTTTTGATTCTTTGGCTTGATTCGAGATCCAGGTACCTCCAGCTTCTCTCCATTGACTTCTTTTGAATTGTCTGGCTTCTACAAAATGTAAAGTGTCCAAGCTATCTTAATTCCTGGGCTAGCACTTACCAGGTGTGACTAACCATCACCGTACACTCTCATTAAGCTTACCTATCCCTCTGCACCCGAGTGAATAAGGTTTGAATTAAGTAGACTCTTCAGCCACTACTATCGCTTCCTGCAGGTCTATTCCAAGATGCTTTGTGCATTACAACCCAGGATGCTATGATATCTGAGATGTTTTTTCCTCTTCCAATCTTGACTGAGTACTTTAAAATGAACAGAGAATTTTGTAAGGAGAGAAAGAATGAGAAAAAAAAAACAACAACTATGGTTCCAAGAGTGGGTGAACGTTCCAGAGAGGTTCTAGTTTCCCCCCAACAGGTCTCCCCTCCCTACAAACTACATTCTTAATATGAATAGTCCCGTGGTGAGTCACAAAACAACAAAGAAAACACGGTTTCTCAACATGACAAAGGAAGATTTTTTTTTATTTGAATTTGCATGTTGTTTATATTTTTAAACAGGAACTAGTGGGGTTCCACTTTCAGCGAGCATATCCAGTCATGAATTTCACTGTCTGCCCAGTTCCCCTCAGTGGTGAAAATTTGGAATGAGCGGCTATGACTCAATTTTGCTTCCTTTCATCTCACGGATTCTTTCATCCATTGTTTCCAGCATGCCAATGCATAGATTCTGTGCCAGCGTTGGTTCCAAACTTTAGTTCTAACCACGCCATGCCACAACACTGAACCCTCCCCATCTTGTGATGTCCAAGTTTCCAGCGTTTCCAAATTCTTCACAACCCTCTGTCACTCTCCACTCCTATCATAGCCTCTATTAGTCCCTTGCATGGCACTGCCTCAGCTAACCTTCCCCGTGTCTCCTCTCTCTTTTGCCTAAAACAATATTTTTTATGAAATGCCACATTCCTTTTGCCTTTGATAACAAAGTATTCTCCATGACTATAAATAGCTTTTCTGAACTTCACCTAGAGTCATTCTCAGAGGAATGCCGTTGCCATTGATTGCTGTATTTCTCACACCATTCACCATTACCCAAAGTATACTATCTAACATGTGTAGGTTTACCATAATGTCTGAATTAGTATATAAATCACCTTGGTCCCATCATTTTCAGCTTTATAATAATTATCTTTCCCAGGTAGGGGATGGCGAGAGCTCATATTGTACACTTTTTTTCCCATCCTACTGCCAGAAAGAACACACCGAACACACATTTGACACATTGGTGTGAGACACGGAGATCTGGTGTTATGGGAGAGAATGGGAAGGCCATTCTGAAGCTGTTAGGACGTGAATGGGGAAGAAGGGAAGCAAAGTGGTAAGCAGGGGAAGAAGCTAGCATGAAAGGAGTGTGGCAAGAAAATTGCTAACTCCCAAATTATCATAATTTCCAGTTAAGTGATCTACCCAAGAGCTGCAAGATGAAGCAGGAGGATTTTTCAACACTTATACCCAGGGGTGTAAGGCACTGGGACCTATTAATGCCATAGGCATGCTGCAAGATAGAAGACTATAGCAGGGGCTGCCCTAACAGACAATTTAAAGATGTTTCACAGATCATGCTGGTGTGAGTGAGTTTAGAATGATGTAAATGTCCTTTGCATCTGTATCAATACAGGGTGAAACATCCTGTGTAAAAGAAAAAAAATGAGACCAGCTTTAGAACTAAGACACACAGAGCACAGAAAGATGAGGACATGAGTAACAGCTACTTTTATTTAGGGGCTTCAAGTCCCTATACTTCCAGTTGTTCATTTGCAAAATGGAAGGACTCTTGTTTACCTTTCACTCCATCAGATTGTTTTTAACTCAGATGATGACGACAACGAGGCCATGAGGAGCTGATGAAAGCCAGAAGATGAATGGCTGTTGTTGTTATGACTTTGTCTATTTGGGTCCAAAAGTTTCCATGAGGTCAGTCTGGAAGTGAACACAGCGTCACATTTGTTATGTAAAGCCTAGAAGGACCATCGTCTTGGAACTTATTTGTAAAGCTACTGTGTGGAGATTGGCTGGAAGGCTTGAGACTTCTGGGACAGCTACAGTTACCACCATTAAAATAAATCTCTCATGTACTATGAAATACTTCCTTTCAGTCCTCACAATGCATCAATCTACACATATTCAAATATGGGCTTTTCAAAATAAAGGGGTTAATCAACTTACCCAAGGTCATGATGGTTATTTTACACCCAGACTACCCAATGCCAAAGAGGATAACATTCCCATTAATGCATTAAAACTTCATTATTTATCATATATTACATATCATTGATGATTTTTATCATTTACCATTATTATTGCCCAAGCTTACCTGAAACTTGACAGGTAGCCAAGACAACAAAGGGCAACCTTGAAGATTCTCCTGCTTCTACCTCATGACTTTTGCGATTACAGGTATATCATCACACCACGGTTAGCAAAATTCATTCTTATTCTAACAGAATTTTTAGAAACATGATACACATACATAGAGCTGGTCTTTTGAAGAAAAAATGAAAAGAGATTATATATTTCCTCTGTTAACCCCAGAGTGTTCATGCCCAACATTATATCTCCAGGAACACTTTCATTGATATCTTGGAATTGCTAGAAGATAGTTTAGAAATTCTGCCTTATGCACTCTTGCCTACTTTTCAATGCAACTTTCCTAAGTCTGAAATACAAGAGCATCCCTGTGGATCAGGAGGGCTGCATGCTTTCAGAAACAGAAATGCCATTTACCAGTGGTGCCTGGGTTTGATGCAGTAAGCATCCAAGTTTCACATCAGCCCCAATGAAATTCTTCACATATCACTTATGAAACTTCTAGCCAGTACTTGTCATTGGGCAAAGCACAGAATGAGGGCACAGATTGCTCTGGGTCATTCCCCACAAAATGAATAAAGAAGAAGAAAAATATGTGTGTAGTGTAGTTGAGAGAGAGGTAGGCTTGGGCTTCAAACTGTGACAGTCATTTACAGGCACTATCATTTTAATAAAATCTTCATCACTGTGGGGAGGGGTTGGTGGAGGATTTTGTTTTCACATTTGCATATAGATCAGGTGTTTCCTGTTGTATACAGTTTTATACTACCGCCTTTAGCTCCAGGAGGTGACCACACTCCTTACTATCCCCCTCCTAGCTTCCCTTGAGTCCATGGATTAAAAGACATACACACAGTTTTGTCTTTACAACTTGCCTTTTTGCCACAATTGTTGGGCGCTGCTATCTCCCTCCTAGAAAAGCGTGCCCTTGATGATATTTTTATCTCGGATCCTCCCACCTGCCCTAAACTTCAGTGTCTACTTCCACCTATCCCCTACCAAACATCCTTGGTCACCTGCCTGTAGCAGTGGCCACAGTACCCAGCTTCTCCAAAGACTTCACATGGCTACTTTCTTATTCTCCCTTCAAAGCATGGCAGAAAAATTCTTCATTCCTTCCTTGCATCTGCCTCTTCCTCCTGAGACCCGGAAGTCCTGCCTGTGCCTTCCACCCAGCAATTGGCCTTCAGCTTTCTTTTACTGACAAATCAATAACCAATGATGAAATAGGACCTTAGCATCAGACCCGCCCCCCCTTAGTTTCCTATTTCTGGAGTTTTCTAAACCAAGGAAGAACGTCTCTAGTCCTCTGTGTCCCAACTCCCCAGTAACATCACAGTAATGCCAGAACGATTCTGTTTTTTCTTCACTCCATCCTCTGTTTGTGTGACTCTGGCTGGCTGAGTGCTAGTAAACAATAGTCATCTGATTTAAAGTATTCCAGTGTCTTTATTTCCCCTAAGGCCAATGTTGAAATGTAGAGTTAGTTGTACATGAGTATATATTATTTTACAAAAATTATATGGTAGATATCAAAACTTTAAGAGTTTAGCAATACTAACATATAGAAAAATACTTAGGAAGTAACAAGTTTGTAGTATATAATCTATGGAACTTTGCATCATTTAACTTCCTCTTGGGGTTAAAATGTAATCACATTTCTCCCTTCCCTTTCCTCCCTCCAAAATCTACCATATACCTCTCTCTATTCTCCCTTAAATCCAGGACCTCATTTTCACTAATTGTTTTTCCACACATATATGCATATATGTATGTACATATATATTTCTAAATGTAACCTGAACGTAGAGCTCATATATTACTTGTATGTATATTTTCAGCATTGAATGTTTGGCACTGGATAAACACATACTTAACTTCTAATGATATCTCTTTTATCAGCTATTCCTAGCAGAGTCAACCCCTTAGATATCAACTTATAATGACAGGGTCAATCTTGTTCCATGGTTTCAGAGACTCCAGTCCACAATTAGTTCCTCTCCCCACAGCAACATATCATGACAGGAACATTTCATGGAACAAAGCCAAGTCATTTGCTTTCTTTGTGTCTGAGAAACAGAAAAAAGAAAATGAGAAGTGGATTCCACAATCCCCTTTGAGGAGACATGCTTACTGATCCACACGTCTCCTACTAGGTTCACATTGTAAAGTTTCAAGCATGTTGCTAGTATCTGGGGACCTTGCTCTTAGTACATGGATCCTTGTAAGACATGCCAGATCTAGAATTCATCATATTCTCTTATTTTCTCCCTCCCCCTCCCCCTCCACACCATCTCTGTGTGAGTTCAGTTGGGATATTCTACTTCAAGTCTTAATTTAAGTCTAGACCTCTTACACAAAACAAGAGTGTAAAATCAGGAATAATATATAAGTCCATGTAGTGGAAGTTCCCCCACTTTGAGAGGCTAATAACTTGCAGATCCATTCATTAGCTTTAAACATTCATGTTGATCAACAATTAAACAGAATATGAATTTGTGCACAGGACTGCCACTACGAAACACTACCTGCATCTATGTTAACATAATTTCATAAAAATAAAGTCAAGACAACAAAGATGGGTATTTTTGGTATTTCTACATTCCTGGTCATTTTCTAGTGACTTGTGAATATGTTGACTGAACAGGACATATATGTTTGAGAAACAAATGTTATGAATTAAGGAACACTAAATCCAGAGGTTAAGACAGAAGCCTAATTTTGAAATCCTGGTTGTACTTTCAGCATTAGGTTTTCATTTTCTTGGACATAATATGAACATTAGCTTAGATTTAGATAAGTGTGTGGTACACAAAGCTACTGGATAAAACTCAGGCTTGTATGGGTGAAGAAGATACTTGAAATCACAACCACATACTTCTTCAACAAATAGTTTTTGTTCCATTACATTTAGCTACTCTATAGGATTGAACTGATATGAAACATCATTTGGAAAAAAACTTAATTATCTGGTTCTGTTATGACCCATTCAGAGAAGCAAAATATCAGAGGATTCTGGTGTAGTTTCAAAGGGAAGATTCTGGATGGAGGTTACTCACAATCATAGTTTCAGGAAGAAAAAGGAGAGAAAGAGAGAGAAGAGAAAGTGGAAGAGAAGGAAAAGAAGGAGAGAATGGAAGGGAAGAGGAATAGGAGGAAGAATAGAAGTTTAAGAAGAGGAAGGAAAGGAGGAGGAAGCAGAGAAGGAGAATGAGGATGAGGAGAGTGTAAGGAAAAGAAAAGAAGGTGTAACTAAAGCATGCTGACTAACTACATAAACACTCAACACTTAAAGAACTACCAAGCCAAGAAAAAATGACAATTCTGTAAAACTCTTTAAAAGTCTTGAAATAGCAATGAAAGCCAATGGCAATTATACTCTTAACCACATTGATAAATACTATCCAATTGTTGGAATGTTTTAAAAGGCAAAATGTTTTAAGAATTCAGAATAAATTACGTTCATTTATTTGAATAAATCCCTAAAGTTTCCATGGACATTGCACTTTGAATGCTATTTTGGTTGCACAGAACCTAGTGAAAGGTGTTAGAGTGCATAGGTATGGACACTTTCCAATGAGTGTACTTCCTCAACAGGATGAAAGTAGACACAGAGAATGGAATAGTCCAGGCTTTTGTATCACTTAAGCAAACTGTAAATTAACAGTGGGTTGGAATGGTAGTAATCTACAGGTTAAAACAGTGAAAATAAATAAGTAAATAAATAAATATAAATAAAAACTGGTAAAAATTAAAAGTAAGGAATTCTGTTTAGAATACATAATAGAAATCAAAAGTAATAATATGAGTGATTTATTGAGGGTTTTAAAAATTATGTATAAGATTGCACCAAAGAACAAAAACAGTGTATGGTAGGCAGAAGTGGGTCTTAGAATTGGTCAAAATTAAATTCAAGTCACTAACACACAGTTCAGGTAATGAGCTTTATAAAATTTGTTTTTCTACAAAGAACATAGTGAAGTGTTAGGCATCAATTATTATTTGACCTTGGAAAACTGACTAAATTGTTTTGTCTTCCTCATCTACCAAAGTTTCAATGTCACCTACATCACAGGACTGTTTATTTAAACAAAAAATCAATACAAGAAAGGTCATGGAATCCTTAGCAATGAATCCTTAAGAAGAGTAAAAGGAATTGGTATAATATCCCACTTGAAATTTTTGTTGAGAGCGTGAGTATGATGCAGCCAATCTGAAATTAGAGTGGAAAAAAATAGTCGAGTTCAATTGTATATAGTACCATGTCATTCTGTGAAGAATGGGATAGTTGAAAGTGGTTAAAAGCAATAGTCTGGAACTAAAAATGGAAAGATTGGGCAAGATATTAAAAACAAAGCAACCACAACAACCTCCCAAGTCGTAACAAGGATTGGGCAATGGGGGAAGGGGGCTGAGTCATTGTGAAGAAGAGGATGTAAGGATAGGTTAGTGAGTAGATCAAACCATGCTGGAATGACTACACATGGAGACGGTTCGAGGTGGATGACATGAAATGGTTTTTCCAATCCCATCGGGTTTATTTTTATCTTCCTCATGAGATGTAAAATAATTCACATGACACTTTGATTGAGACCTTATGGGTACCATTTCCATTGTGCAAGACAGGAACATTAGGGTAGAAAGCATTTGCCAAATGGTAACAGAAGATGGTTAGTGTGAGAGTCAAGCAGAAGGCTGGGAAGCAATTTAGTGAGTTTTGGGAGAAGAGGCCACCAGTGTTGATAATCCAAATCAAAATGTTTGTCATCGTTAGAGCCTCCTCTTGTTTGTGTCATCTGTAGGATGGATGAAGAAGGAAGTAATAAAAGCAGAGAAGACAACAGCCTTAATCAAGGCCCTCTGCTCTAAGCTGTAAGGGTTATCCTGGCAGGAGTATGCTCATATCTAGGGAAAACTCTAGGTAGCTCTTGAAACTTGTTTCTAGAGAAATTTCTAAAGTCGTTAGGAAACAATAACAGATTTTATTTTTGTCTCGTGAGACACTAGCTCCGGGTCTTTTAGGAATGTGGTATGGTATCTACTGCAATCTACATAAAGTCTGGAAACATTTACATCTATGGTGTGGCTGGAGTAGAGGACTTACCTAGCTGGCATGACATTCTATGTTTAATCTCCAGTATTTCAAAGGATGAAAGCTCTCAGGAGCCTAAAGAAAAATGCAGGCCCTGTTTCATGAAATCTGTTCCTAATTTTTCTCTTCCTTTGGAGCACCGTTGGTACCTTTATAAAAAGGACCACTTCACTGCTGGCCACCAGGCAGTTTAAGTCTCCGATGTATGATTGAGAGTGAGAAAAATTAGGGTTATGAAAACTCTATCAATCCCATCCAATTCCAGGTACAGGCTGTACCATTGTTGAGCAATTTCTTAATCTCACTTGCGCATCTGTGTTTGTTTAATATTTGAGTGTGCTTGGATGTGCTTTTATAAATGGCTATCTATAAATCCCCATCCATTAGGTAGCCTGGACTTTTACAAGGGGATCCAAAGGCCTAATGAAAAAAACATTTTGATAATGATTTTCCGTTTACAGAGAGTGTTTCCCCCAGCCCCTGACTGCCAAGGAGCATTAAGTATTTTTTTCATTAAGCCATAACAGCATGTCTACGAGGTAGGTAGTAATTTGGAATCAGTAGCTTTGTATTTTATAAATGGCCAACTTACCTTTCTGCCAGTGTGGCAGAGTCTGCCAGGAAAGTAATCCAAGATATCTAAGCCAGTTATGACAGCTTACACAGTCACTAGTGTACAAACCAAATAAAATTTGAGTCTAGAACTATTTCCTATCACAAAGAGAGAAATATCTTTGTGTATTGCAAATGAAAACTGGAGATGATAAGCACAATCATGTCTGGATAGAACACACTGCTAAGTCCCACATTTCTATGAAAAACCATAGTAAGATTTTCTTCAGAAAGTATATTGGACATTATTCACCATGGGTTCATTAATATGTATGCTAAGCGTAAGAAGAAATAACAAGATTTCCTTTTAATTCATAAGAAATAGTTTGAGCTACAAAATAAAATTCTCAAGAGTAATTTATCAACCAAGACAGCTCCTGATATTTGTTGGCCTGGAATAATGATACAAATGAAGCTTTGTTTGTATGTTCTACCTCACAACTTCAACTAGCAGGCTTTCAAAATGACAAAATAAATGCTCAGACCACTATTGGGACATCTGCACTACACTCTCTCCTCCCTTGATTAAGGAATCACTACAGAAGAGGAAGAAGAAAGACTGTAAGCCTCAGAGCTGATAGATCTCCACAAGGAGACAGTGTTTTCTGAACTGTGAGAATGAACTCCTAGTAGTTAGAACAGTAAGCATGAATCCATGCAAACTCAAGCCAAACTCAAGAGAACAAAAGGGTGTGTGATCTTTATATCCCACCCCTAGCAGAGGATCTTTTGCCCTGATAGCCACTGGTAAAAAGGAGAGTCAGTCTTCTGTAAGGGAATAGTCCCAAATATGTCAACCACATTCCAGTGGAAGACCACGCATCCATGAATATATGACCAGCATAAGTCAGAACTGATGACTTAAAAGAAAGAGAATGCAATGTTGGGTGGGTGGGGAGTGAGAGTGCATCTGGGAGGAACAGAAGAGGGAATCAAAGCACATTGTATGACGTTCTCAGAGAATAAGAGCTTTTAAAGAATTGTGTGATATTATGGTTATTATAAGGCAAAATTGGTCAAATACTTAGGACAAAGCAAGGGCTGAAGAATTAAAGCATATAATAGAACCACAGTCAAACTAAGCAAATTTAGGGATGTTCTCACTACTAAAAGAAAATTAAGTGTAAGATACAAACAAATGAATTTTTTTAAAGATAGTTTTATCCTCATGAGTCAAAATTACAGGTTAAAATGTTAAATAGTTGAATAGGACTTGAGGATAAAGATGTGTAATTCTAGTAGTCAAGAAACTGAGGCAGGGGGATTGCCACAAGGAAGGTAGAGGCCATCCTGGCCTTCAAAGCAAGACACTTTTAAAAAATCAAACAAGACATTAACATCTACTTGTGTTCACTTTCAGTGGTTTGGATGTACCCAGCTCTTGGGACAAATCACTGTCAGATATTATACATCTTCTTTCCATATACACAAATTTACCAGTAAGCTAGACTGTTTAGTATAAAAAATTTCTCAGCTTGCAAAACCTGCACTGATTTATGAATTCCTTTGGAATCATAATATAAATCATAACTCCTTCAGAGTCAAAGCATAAAAAGAAATAAGAAAATAAGGGCCTGGTGTTAGAGAGAATGATATGTAAGCTTGCAATGTTTTATACCCATACTACACAGTAATATATCATATTATCTGACAAACTAATTTGTTCCTCCTATAAATTAAACCCTTCCATGATCTTGATTTTCCTTGTGTGCTGAAGCAGCATCCATCTCAGTCAGGAATGATGCAATCAACAGAACTACATAACATTTATATATAATCTCTTTTGCTTTGAGGTCACATAGCAAGAAATACAGAGTTTTTCTCAAAAACTGAGACAATGTTGGTCCCAAAAATAGATAACTAGGATCTTTGGTCACATTATGCCAGCTCTGAATGTTAGATGACAAGGGACAAGTAATCTTGCACATTCTTTAACAAACTCTGTGTGTGTGTGTGTGTGTGTGTGTGTGTGTGTGATGTTTGTGTGTGCACATGTACATACATATGTGTATTTATGTATCTGTGCCCACACATGAATGTTTGTACACATGCATGAGTATGTGTGTGTATGTGCAAGTGTGTGTGTGTGTGTGTGTGTGTGTGTGTGTGTGAGAGAGAGTGTACATGTGTGTATGAGAGAGATTTGGGAAAGTGTGCATGTGTGCACACTTGTGAGCTGAGAGGTTTTCTAAAACTCAGAACCCAGAATCAACACTTTCTTTGACTCTAAGTAGGTTAGATTGCTAGTTTGGGGAGCTTAGAATCCAAACACGTGTAAGAACCTCTGCAGTTACTCAAATAAGAATGTTTGGAAAAATACAGAAGAGAATGCCTCATCTTCAGAACCGGTTTGTTTTACTTCTTATCATTAAATAAAGAAATTGTGCAGGTCAATCTATTAGCTAGGTTGTAGAACTCACTAATACAGTTTATATAATGATCCCTATAAGATTAGCAAGACCATAGCCAAGTGCTCTAGTTTAACAATAAGAAATGAGAAGTCTGTCTCATATCTCTCAGTAAAATAATGCCCCCCCAAGGCAGTATTGTATGGTTAAATCCATTTCTCATGCATCTGCCAGAAAACATGCAGCTCAATGAACAGAGGCACAGCATATCACAACCCCTGCCTCCAAAAGAACCAGAAAACAGAAATAACACTGATGTCAGTTTTTATTATTAGATCAATAAGCATGATATGATCCAAGTTATGGGGTAAATCAAATAATATCACTCACACAAAGACAGCAACTGATCCTCAAAGAAAATTCTGGAAGTAGGTTTGACCCCTGAGAGATCCACTCTGGACCTGGGCTTCCTAGAGAAGGGAGGTTTTAAATGCTCAATGTCAAAGTTTGCCTAGTTGTGAAGGCAGCAATTCCACAAGAGAGGGAGGTGGCATGAGAGAGGAAAGCTTGCCTTATCAGGAAACCAGAAGAAAGGATGGGGTAGGCAGCTGGAGTTCTGGGCTAGAGGAAAGCTTAGAGATGAAACAGCATGCTAGCCTAGTTTGCAATGGATCACCAGTTATACACTACCAACTGAGTAGATATGCAGTTAAATAGTGCTGAGATTAGGCATGGACCAACATACCCAGCTCCTTTTACTTGATTTCTGGAGAGCAAGCAGGAGGACAATTCCTACTTGCAAAGCAAGCATTTTACCAACTGATCTATCCTATCCCACCAGCCCGAAGTGATATTCTTTATACAGTAACTGCTATCATTTTTAGGTCAGGGGGCAACAGGTGTGAAGAAGCTTACTCTTAGGAATGCAGGTTGGTTAGTTCCCATGCTGTTGTTTGGTCCTTGAGAGAAGAGGACACAGGAGAAAGGACAATCTCTAAACTCAAAGGAAATAATTGGGTCATTCAGTCTCTAAGTAAAATGGCCCAGTTACCTCGTGAACCAATTGGCATTGCATGTGTTGAGGTCCTTAGAAATCTGCTAATAGAGTGGATAAAACAATTTGGACTGAAGTTCTGATTTTAAATAGTGCCAAATTGATGTGTACCCAAAATCAGAGAAAGGAAAGCCCAGTGTACTTGGAGAATTTTGAAGAAATATTTCTACCCACGCCCATCACTTTCAAAGGCAAATCCATTGGGGGGAAAGCATGAGAACAAAGATATTGTCAGGTTGTACAAATGGCTTCTGGACACATATCACCTAGAATTCTGTGTTCTTTTAACAGATGTTGGACTTCTAGAAAGTTCTATTTTGCAAAAAAAAAAAAAGCTTGGAATCAAGTTCCATTTTACATATGTACCACTTTGGAACCAGCTGTTACGTAAGCCTGCAACTGATTGGTGGTTTCGTCGCCTGCCATTACTCAGATAGAAGTGGAAATGATGTTCTGCAGATACAACTCAGAAAACAATGAGAAAACCCTTCTTTGCCTTGTTCTTCCATATCCATAACTTTAAGAGTACAGGGGTATTCCTCTGCAACCATGCCTCCTTCTTAGATGAAGTCATTCAAGTCTCCAACAATCTGAGCAAAGATGAGAGTCACCTGTGCTGGACCCCTAATGTTTGAGACATAAGGAAATAGTGGTAATTAGTGGTATGAAGAATAATTTGATGAAGATAAGAAGAAAGTTAAGTTTTATTCTGCACATGATTTTTAGAGACTACATGGATTAAATCTCTTAGCTCCCTCAAGTCCATTAACTAAGGAGGGAATGGTAAGAGCAGATAGAAAGAATACGTAACAAGTATCTAATGCACATTGGTAACTTACAATAAAGAAGACAAGGTGAGAGTCCTTTGCATGTATTATTCCATTGAAGCATAATTATTATTTTTATGAATGACATTATTATTTACTAGTTTTATTAAGTAAGGTAAAGTTAAGAGAAGCTATAAAACAATCTGTCTAAAGTCTGAAATAACTAAAACTCAAGTGCAGTACATTCTGACGTGATGGTTAACAGTCTTCATTGATTTTTCATAAGCAAAAAAAATTTTTTCAAATACCAGGACAGAGAAGCGAGAGAGGGTTGAATGGGGAACAGGGGGAGGCTTATGGAACTTTCGGGGAGGGAGGAACCGGGAAAGGGGAAATCATTCAGAATGTAAATAAAAAAAAATATAGAAAATAAAAAAATAATAAAATAAAAATAATTAAAAAATTTTTTTTAAAAATACCAAAACATGGAAAACAAAATTACAGGGCAAACAATTATAGAAAACACTAGCAGCACACAGCTCAAGAATGGATACCTCCCCCCCCCCCAATTTGGAAGGATGTTTTTAAAACTCAGTATGAAATTAACCTGGTATTGTGAAGAATGAGCTAAGGGACAAAACAGGAGGAAGAGAATGGAAGACTAAGGTACAAAGCATTTTGTACAAGTTACCACAAGCACGCTGAATTCACTGACAGAAGGCAAAGATCGCCCCACTAGAGTGTAACCCACTAGAAGCTCTTAAATAACCCATTGCTCACTCTCCTCGGCTTCATGAGGATGCTCCTCCATCCCTGGGTCAATGACCCCTCCCCAGCACCGGGCTTCAATTCTTCTGTCTCCATAACTCTTGCCTTCTTGCCATCCTCCTCTAAGTTCTTTGGCCTACCCAAATTCATCTCCACCTCAATTCTCACTTTAATCAAATCTGCAAGAATTTCTCAAGGGTATAGCCCAATATTTCCTTAGATTTGGGGGATTAAGACATGGACAATTAGAAGGAGGCATTTGATCCAGCCTGTCATTGTTGGGACCAAATTTTCATTTAAGAATGATGTGATCCACACTTACTGAATTGATAAAAGTTCAAAAACTGGTGGTCTTGCTACTTTCGGGAGCAGCAGCACCAGTAGGCGTTGAGTTTTTAAGAGGCAGTAGGACAATAGATAGCAATTGTTTAATTATATTAGAAACCGAGCTTGTCAGGGTTATTTGTGTGGATATCACCATCGATGTTAGACAAGAGCATTTATTTGGATGATAAATTATAAACCATCTTAACACATTGCGACTTGTCTTCTGATAACCTCAAAGTGGTTTCAGAGACCATATCATATAAAAATAAAGACATGAAAAAAATCTGATATGAAAAAGCTACAACTGTGTGGTATCACTCCCTTGTTAGGATAATGTTGGGACAAAAAAAGATAGGCTGTTTTCCATTATTTCCCTATTTCCAAATGTGTTTCAATGAAGGTGTAAAACGGTTAGGATAATATCAGTTCTGCTCATCAAAAAGCTTTCAACTTGAACTCACATAGGTAGGGCTCTAGTTCAGTCAAGTAGCAATAGGAGAAATGAGATCATTGCTGACTGCTAGCCAGCCTTGGATTTCTCTAACTTTCACTATCAATAAAGTTGTTGACAATTTATAACGACAGAAAACTGGGAGCCAGGAAAACACAGTAGATAAAGAAAGGTTCTCGAGTCAGCCATCTAAATTGGAAGCTGATTAAATTCTCTACAGGCTGTGTGATCCAGGATGATTTATCTAATGTGTCAGAGCTTTGATACACCATTTGTTCATTGTTGCTGATGATACTAGACCTCAGGATTCTCATAAACAAGACATAAGATTATCTACAATATAAAGGTCGCACCCAAATTTATCAGCTTAGATTCAGAACCTGAAATGTGCCTTAATTAAAACTATATAGGGGAAAGGGCTGTAAAAATGTCTCAGCAGTTAGTGCTGGATGCTTAGCCAGAGGACCCAGGTTTGGTTCCCAGCACCCACTCTCATAGCAAGTCACAACTATCTATGTACTACCTGGTTTTGTGTGTCAACTTGACACAAGCTGGAGTTAACACAGAAAAAAGAACCTCCCCTTGAGGAAATGCCTCCATGAGATCCAGCTGTAAGGCATTTACTCAATTAGTGATCAAAGGTGGGAGGGCCTATTGTGGGTGGTGCCATCCCTGAGCAGGTAGTCCTGGATTCTATAAGAAAGCAAACTAAGCCACAGGAAGCAAGCCAGTAAGTAATATCCCTCCATGGCCTCTGCATCAGCTCCTGCTTCCTGACCTGCTTAAATTCCAGTCCTGACTTCCTTTGGTGATGAACAGCAATGTGGAAGTGTAAGCTGAATAAATCTTTTCCTCCCCAACTTGCTTCTTGGTCATGATGTTTGTGCAGAAATAGAAACCCTGACTAAGACAATCTATAACTCCAATTCTAGGAGATTAAATACCCTCTTCTGGCCTCCAACGGCAATAGGCATGCAAATGATACACAAAGATACATACAGACTAAACACACACACACACACACACACAATTTTTAAACTAATTAACATACTTATATATAACATGTACATGTAAGCTAGCTTCCTTCATTTATCACAGAGCTAGTTGTACTTTAAAAATAATGTTATAAAATGCTTTAGAGTGTAGACAGTGCTCTTGATTACACATATGCTACAAAGACTAAAATCAAGTAGCTGGTCTAACAGGTACTAAGTAAATTCTAATATCATCATTTTTTATTAATTGGTTATTTTATTTATTTACATTACAAATGTTGTCCCCCTTCCAGGTCTCCCCTCCATAAGCCCCCCCATCGAGTCCCCCCTCCCCTTTGCCTCTAAAAAGGGTGCTCCCCCCACTCACCCACCCACTCCAGCATCACCCCTCTAGCATCCCCCTACATGTCTATTAAAAATTATGACTTCATGAATTTTGCAAGCAAATGAATGGAACTAGAAAATATCATCCTGAGTGAGGTAACACAGACCCACAAGGACACATATTACTCAGTGATAATATTATATTAGCTCAAAAGCTCAGAGTACCCACAATATAACTCAACCACCATATGAAGCTTAAGAATAAGGAAGACTGAAGTGTGGATGTTTCCATCCTACTTACAAGGGGGAACAAAATAATGGTGGGAGGTAGAGGGAGGGAGGGACCTGAGAGGGAAAGAAGAGGAGGGGCAAAAGAGGGTGGCAGGATTAACTATGGGAAAAGACAAAAGAGAAGTCCAGAGGGTCAGGAGAATCATCATTATTTCTATTGATGAGAATGTCACTTGGGTGTGCTTTCACAGTCCTCTGGTATTCATCCTCTGGCATAATCAGGCTAGTGATTCCTTTATCAAGTTCATTCTACTTTAAATTAACCAATGGTCAGCTCTTCCTATTGAAAAACATGCTCTACTCAATGATAACTTGGTCAAGGTGGAAATAAAGAAAGAAATCAAAGACTTTTTGAAATTTAATGAAAACGAAGGCACAACATACCCTAATTTATGGGACAAAATGAAAGCAGTGCTAAGAGGAAAATTCATAGCCCTGAGTGCCGCCAAAAAGAAATGGGAGACAGCATACACTAACAGATTAATGGCACACCTGAAAGCCCTGGAACAAAAAGAAGCAAATACACCAAAGAGGAGTAGAAGGCAGGAAATCACCAAACTCAGGGCTGAAATCAATCAAGTAGAAACAAATAAAACCATACAAAGAATCAACAAAACAATGAGTTGGTTCTTTGAGAAAATCAACAAGAAAGATAAGCCCTTAGCCAGACTAACCAGAGGGCACAGAGATAGTATCCAATTTAATAAAATCAGAAACGAAAAGGGAGAGATAACAACAGAAACTGAGGAAATTCAAAAAATCATCAGATCCTACTACAAAAACCTGTATTCAACACAACTAGAAAATCTTGAGGAAATGGACAATTTCCTTGACAGATATCAAATACCAAAATTAAATCAGGATCAAATAGACCATCTAAACCGTCCTATAACCCCTGAAGAAATTGAAGTTGCCATTGGAAGTCTTCCAACCAAAAAAAGCACAGGTCCAGATGGTTTTACTGCAGAATTCTATCAGACCTTCAAAGAAGACCTAACACCAATACTCTTCAAACTGTTCCACAAAATAGAAACAGAAGGAACACTACCCAACTCGTTCTATGAAGCCACAATTACACTAATACCAAAAGCACACAAAGATCCGACAAAGAAAGAGAATCTCAGGCCAATCTCTCTTATGAATATCGATGCAAAAATACTCAATAAAATTCTTGCCAACCGAATCCAAGAACACATCAAAACGATCATTCACTACGATCAAGTAGGCTTCATCCAGGGATGCAGGGATGGTTCAATATAAGGAAATCCATCAATGTAATCCACTATATAAACAATCTCAAAGAAAAAAACCACATGGTCATCTCATTAGATGCTGAGAAAGCATTTGACAAAATTCAGCATCCTTTCAGGCTAAAGGTCTTGGAAAGATCAGGAATTCGAGGCCCATATCTAAACATAGTAAAAGCAATTTACAGCAAACCGGTAGCCAGCATCAATCTAAATGGAGAGAAACTTGAAGCAATCCCACTAAAATCAGGGACTAGACAAGGTTGCCCTCTCTCTCCATATCTTTTCAATATAGTACGTGAAGTTCTAGCTAGAGCAATTAGACAACAAAAAGAGGTCAAAGGGATACAAATTGGAAAGGAAGAAGTCAAACTATCACTATTTGCAGACGATATGATAGTATACTTAAGCGACCCAAAGAACTCCACCAGAGAACTCCTACAGCTGATAAACAACTTCAGCAAAGTGACTGGATATAAAATCAACTCAAGCAAGTCAGTAGCCTTCCTATACTCAAAGGATAAGCAGGCTGAGAAAGAAGTAAGAGAAATGATACCCTTCACGATAGCCACAAACCATATAAAGTATCTTGGCGTGACTCTAACCAAACAAGTGAAAGATCTGTATGACAAGAACTTCAAGTCTCTGAAGAAAGAAATTGAAGAAGACCTCAGAAGATGGAAAAATCTGCCATGCTCATGGATTGGAAGGATTAATATAGTAAAAATGACCATCTTACCAAAAGTAATATACAGATTCAATGCAATCCCCATCAAAATCCCAACTCAATTCTTCATAGAGTTAGAAAGAGCAATTCAAAAATTCATCTGGAATAACAGAAAACCCAGAATAGCTAAAACTATTCTGAAGAGTAAAAAAACCTCTGGGGGAATCAGTATCCCGGACCTCAAGCTGTACTACAGAGCAATAGTGTTAAAAACCGCATGGTATTGGTACTGTGAAAGGCATGTAGATCAATGGAACAGAATTGAAGACCCAGAAATGAATCCACACTCCTATGGTCACTTGATCTTTGACAAGGAGCTAAAACCATCCAGTGGAAAAAAGATAGCCTTTTCAACAAATGGTGCTGGCTCAACTGGAGGTCAACATGCAGAAGAATGCTAATTGACCCATTCTTATCTCCTTGCACTAAGCTCAATTCCAAGTGGATCAAGGACCTCCACATAAAACCAGACACACTGAAACTAATAGAAAGGAAACTAGGGAAGAACCTTGAACATATGGGCACAGGGGAGAATTTCCTGAATAGAACTCCAATAGCTTATGCTCTAAGATCAAGAATAGACAAATGGGACCTCATTAAATTACAAAGGTTTTGCAAGGCAAAAGATACTGTCAAAAAGACAAAGAGGCAACCAACTAACTGGGAAATGATCTTTACCAACCTTACATCCCACAGAGGGCTAATATCCAATATATACAAAGAACTCAAGAAGTTAAACTCCAGAGAGGCAAGTAACCCTATTAAAAAATGGGGTACAGAGCTAAACAAAGAGTTCTCACCTGAAGAATATCTAATGGCTGAGAAGCACCTAAAGAGATGTTCATCATCCTTAGTCATTAGGGAAATGCAAATCAAAACAACCCTGAGATTCCATCTCACACCAGTCAGAATGGCTAAGATCAAAAACACAGGAGACAGCAGTTGTTGGCGAGGATGTGGAGAAAGAGGAACACTCCTCCACTGCTGGTGGAATTGCAAGCTGGTACAACCACTCTGGAAAGCAGTCTGGCGGTTCCTCAGAAAACTGGGCATGACACTCCTGGAGGATCATGCTATACCACTCCTGGGCATATACCCAGAGACTTTACCTGCATGCAATAAGGACACATGCTCCACTATGTTCATAGCAGCCTTATTTATAATAGCCAGAAGCTGGAAAGAACCCAGATGTCCCTCAATGGAGAAATGGATTCAGAAGATGTGGTATATTTACACAATGGAATACTACTCTGCAATTAAAAACAATGAATTCACGAAATTCCTAGGCAAATGGTCAGAACTTGAAAATATCATCCTTAGTGAGGTAACCCAATCACAAAAGAACACACATGGTATGCAGTCACTGATAAGGGGATATTAACCCAGAATCTCGGAATACCCTAGACACAATTCGCATATCAATAGATTTCTAAGAAGATGGAAGGAGAGACCCCTGGTCCTGGAAAGACTGGATATAGGGGAATGCCAGGACAGAGAAGCGAGAGGGGGTTGAATGGGGAAAAGAGGGAGGGAAGGGGGCTTATGGGACTTTCGGGGAGGGAGGAAACGGGAAAGGGGAAATGATTTAGAATGTAAATAAAAAAAAACTTAGAAAATAAAAAAAAAAATAAAAAAAAAACCAATGTTTTTCAAATCCTGTACCACTTCCTGATGTCAACGAGGAAAGAGTTATTGGAGTATATTTTAAATAAATCACTCATGGTAATAAGGCCAAGACACTCTTCATTGGACTCTTGGACATTTCTTAGATTTACTTTAAAAGAAAAGTAGGACCAATTCATCACATCTTGGATTTACAGAGTATGAATCACTTCTAGATAAGAGATTTTTTTTTGATAACTAAAACTCGAAACTGCAGCTCTTGAAAAATATTAAGTCTATTATCCTCACTTCATTGCTGTCACTGTGATAAAATACCCTGTTGAAAGCAACTTGAAAGGGGGAAGGGTTTATTCAGCCTATAATTCCAGTCCATCATTGCAGAGAAGTCAAGGCAGAAACATAAAGCCACTTCATATCCACAATCAAAAGCAGAGGGAAAATGAATGTGTGTGTGTGTGTGTGTGTGTGTATGTGTGTGTGTGTGTGTGTGTGTGTGTGTGTGTGTGCACCTGCCTATATTGATCACACCTTACCCTCTTTTATGCAGTCCAGGATCCAAACCCAGAGACTGGTGGTGCTCACTTTTAGGCTAGGTCTTCTCAAATCAATGAATGGAACTGAGATAGTCTCCCACCAACAAGCCAGAAGGTGAGCCTAATCTTGGCAATCCCTTACTGGAATTCCTGGTAATTCCAGATGCATCAGATTGCCAGTTAAAATTCAGTGTCAGTCATTAACATGCTCTTAACTATCACTTTGCTGCTACTTGTCTTTCTTATCTGCTCTGAAATGTTGCTGTTCTTCAAGGTTGCAACCACCTTTTTCCAGTCTACATTTTACTTTCAGGGAGAACATCTTTTCAACCAACACCAAAGCTTTGTGATTCCATTGTATATTACCAGTTCACATCTCTCTTTCAAACACTAGATGTATTCTGTCTCCTGACACCTCCAACTAGGAATCCCACCATATCCAAATTCAACATGTCCTTGTCCAAGACAGACTACAGCATTCACCTTTCCTTTTTCTCTCTGTCTCTCTGTCTCTGTCTCTGTCTCTGTCTCTCTCTCTCTCTCTCTCTCTCTCTCTCTCTCTCTCTCTCTGTGTGTGTGTGTGTGTGTGTGTGTGTGTGTGTGTGTGTGTGTGTGTGTGTACAGAAATGCAGGTTTCTCCCCATAGAGGTCAAGCAGGTCATTGTATTCCATGGCACTGGAGTTACAGGCAGTTGTGTGCTGCTCAGCATGGATTCTAGGAACCAAACTCCAACCCTCTGGAAGAGGCTTGTGTGCTCTTAACTATTAAGCCATCTCTCCAGCTCCATAATTCATCATTTTTAAGGATCTTGGCTATTGATTCATCTACATAGTCACATAATCCAAACCCCTAGGAGTTACCACAGATGTTTTTTTTTCCTTCTCCTTGCCTCCTATAATTAATACCCAGTGCATCATCATAACATGGCTATTAAAATCGCTGTCCTCTCTAGAACCATTGCTCCTTTCTTACTACATGAACTATTCTGTTTGGAGATACCACAATGCTTTGAAGTCTACTTCATCTCAATCCTCTTCCCAAGCACTTCCTTCCATCTTCTGTATCATCACTTTCAAGAGTAAACTTGCTAGTTGACCAAGTATCCCTGGAGGAATCTCTAGGAGAATCTTTCAGTAGTTCTTGTCCATGTCCATGAAAACCTAAACTCATAATGACAATCAAGCCTCTTCCTTACCTCACCAGCCCATCTATTGTACATCCCCTCATGCACTTTACCCTTCACAGTAATAAATCAAATTTAAATTGTATAAGGCCATCAATACTGTCAGTCTAGAATGTCCATCGCAAGTCCTTACCCCAATTCCTAATTCACCCCTGTAACTTACTTGGCTAATTTTAGATTGTTTATTCTTGTCATCTCAGTTGCTGCTTTCTCTGTGAAGCTCTTACCAACTGTTCAAGATTGAGTTAATAGGCTCGTAGCAGGTTCTTAGAAACCACCTTTGATTTAAAAAAGAAAAATAGAAAGAACAAAAAACAAAACAAAAAAAAACCAGTGACCCCCTCACTCAGGTGAATAAAGCCTGGTAAGATAAAGCCTGTCCTCATGCTTTCGTTTTGTTTCTATGTCCCCCAGTTCAGGTAACCTGCTTATTTGTGTATATAGATACATGAATTACTTTGCATGACTACAGTATATTCTCTGGTAAGCCAGCCATTCTTGATGTATCCTCACAATTTCCTGGCAGGCCATATTCATCAAAGGGCATATCATTTAATTCATTCATCTCTAAGGATGAAGGCTCACCTTAGACCTTCATCTAGCTAGTGTCTATGCACCTCATTCATCTCTAAGGATGAAGGCACGGCTTAGACCTTTATCTAGCTAGAGTGTCTATCTACCTCATTCATCTCTAAGGATGAAAGCACAATGACCAACACCATCTTGGATTTCAAGGATAGATTTGATGACGACAAGTTTTGTGATAACAATGCTATATTGTTGAATATTTTCCTCTGAGAATAACAAGCCCATCTGTCTTCTTAATCAGGGAAGATGTGATTATCCAAAAAGCTCCTTCACAAAACCAGGCCTATTAAGAACAGAGTGGAGAAGCCAACTAGTTGCTCACCCAAGATTCTAGTCTTCTCTCTATATGAACCACTACACACACACAAAGATATATGTAATCCCATTCAAGTTGTGTGCTGTTTCAGTAGTTGCTAAAATGTATAGGGGGTGGAGGATTCATGAAGGAGATGACTCAATCTTTTCATCATTAGAGAACTCATCACACATACTGGGATGAGACGTCTCAGCTATGCTTCTGAGAGAAGCAAAACTAAGTTGGAAAAGAGTAGTTTTCTTGTACCGGGTATGGGTGATAACTTTTGCAACTGAAGCCATGCTTTCTAAGGATGGTGTGTTCTCAGAGACAATTGCCATGTGGCTATCCTTCTCCATAATGATATGAAATGGCATGCTCTTTGGTGAAAATGGTCTACCAACAGAATATGAGAATACATTGAGAACGGCTGACCCATAAGAGAATATACTGCAGTCACTCAAAAAAAATGTGGATAGAAATTGTAAGCATCAGTTGCTTTATAATACTATTGGTGAAAAGACATACATCTGAGGCTCAGATGTTTGCCCAGAAAGAACGACGAAGTGAATGTTTTACAGATTTACAAAGGCATCTGAAATATGTACAAGCACACCTAAGAGAACAAGAATGGACACTCAGTCTCACCCATGGTATGAGGGCCGGGCAGCACAATAAAATTCTTGGGAGTAGTATGTCAGGTAAGATGATTACAATATCGGGCAAGATTATTGAGTAATTCCTACAATAACCTGTACCTGCATATTTACCACAGTTATTGGTGTCTTCCCAAGGCACTGGGATTTTCATTTCTCACCTTGTTCAAATTGCCTGTCTTTGTATCACTTGATTAAAAGTACTTCATATGGAATTGGGACATGAGCACTCTAGACCCTTTAGAACAAGAGAAGATCCTTACAGAATAGGAACAGTAGCTGTGCATTCTAATGTTCCAGTGCCTGTTTAGGTTGGAATTTACTAGACACTAAAGGGTTAAATATGGCAACCTGGCAGAAACAATCTGAACAAAGGGGTTAATTAGCATGTTGGTTTCCAATAATAGAAAGGGGCAGAGGTTTCACACTCACCTATAAAAAGCCAATTGTTAGCTGCAGGAAAATATTGTAAGAGGTGGAATTCACCACCAGTTCAACCCAAGTGAGAGTGAAACCACTTACTCAATGAGGAGCTGTGCTAAAGGATTTCTGACCAACACTTTTCCTATGGTGACATTGAAATGAACTTTGCAAATGTCCCATGCATCATTGCAACAACACAGCAGGCAGCCCTTCAAGCCCCGTCACCAGTTCCACGCAGATTATGCTGGGACCCACTGTCTTTTCAAGCTAGTGGGCCTCCTCCAGGAATTTAGTTAGCAACCAAACCAGACAAGACACGTGAAGAAGTGATAACCATTCCTGTAGATGCTTGGGACACAGATGGCATAAGCAAGGATTCCAGACAAGAATGGGTAGTTGCATCAATCAAAATGAACACCAATACCATGTGGATTGAGAAAAGAGAAAAGTGGGCAGTGAGCTCGCAGCAATTTAGGGAGTAGCATGTCATGAAACTTGGCCTGTGATAATCTGTACTGAGCATTGGGCTGCATTCAGAGGTTTAACTTTATGGGTGGCCCAATGGGAAAAGAGGTCTGGTAAGTGCTGAGTTGGCCACTGTGGAGACAGCAGATGTGCAAGAAAATCTATAACCAAGACCAGTGGGAATTGGAGCCATGGGTAGTTTTCCATGTGGCAACCCAGAGACCACTGAGTCCTCACAGATACCAAGAAGTACTTCCTTACTAAAATATGGGCCATCTGCTCACAAGCACTTTTAGAAACTTCTCACTGGGCTCAAATAATGTCTGGCTACAGGGGAGGCAACATAGACTGGAAAATAGCTAAGGTTCCAGGCATTCCAGTGAAGTATTCTAACATTTTATATGCTGTCCAATTGTGTAAGGGCTGTTCTCAATTAAAGCCACAAAGGAGAGTTGCTATGGCAGAGCAAATGCATAAATCTACCTGTTCTTTACAAGATCGACAGGTAGATTACACAGGATCTATGCCTGGAAGTGAAGGATGCAACTAGGCCCACACCCGTGTGAACTGTCACATGTCCTTGGCAAGTATTTTCCTGCAAGAAAAAATTGATGCCTCATCCAACTTAGTGTTATATATGAGTACTTTGAAGGATAGACAGTGACAAGGATAGCCATTTCACAAACGGTGGTATGAAAAATTGGGCTGAGGATACCCAGGTCCAAGGGTATATCTGCCTACCTTATAGGAGTTGAGTTGGTTGAAAGGATAGCTTAGTTGAAAACTGAATAGCTAAAACAAAGAGTAAATAATTGACCTCATGTACCTTCTAGGGTGGAAAACACAATTCCACAAATCATAGAGGATTAAATGAAAATCTCAGTGCTAGGAGTAACTATCTAAGAGTAGTTGACCATGGAGAGCCCTGTGGCTTCCCAGATAACTCTGACTCTTGCTACTGCAATTGGCTATACCGTGTGGCTAGATGGTAAGGTTTTATTACTGAAGATACTGCACATGTTGGCTTCTGGGCATGAAAAATCAAATCAGAAATAACCCAAAAGTTGGCATTTATATTGGTGGAAGGTCCTATGGAATTCTTTACTGAAGGAGAATTGTCACCAATGTGTTGACATGATTAGCATGCCAGAAAAGATGTGCCCGATGGTGTAAGAATGGTGTGACATATGTCTAATAAACTGCTTGTTTCTATTTGGTTCAACATTCATGCTACAATGGAAGTACCCATATTTGGTGCTTTGCAACAACAACAACAACAACAATAACAATAACAAAAATGTGTGGCTAATGAAGCAATAGACTCTGATAGGCAAGCTGTTGTTAAATAGAGATGATATGTCTGTTAGATTCTTTTTTCAGTGTATTTATGTTTGTGCCATAGATAATTGCTATCATTGACCATGGTCAGGGAAGCTTCCTTTTTGCAGTTGGCCGTGGTTATAGCAGAGAGTCATCACTGGTTAAAGTGTTGAAAATAAGAGTTTGTTACTGTGGCATTGTGGCCCAATGTTCAGCCACAACTAGAAAAAATTTATATCATCTTCTCCAAGTCTCAGAAATATCATGGAAAAAGAATGTATGGGTACTGGGGAAGGCTTTCTTCACATAGCACAGCCATTAGCATCTTAATCAGAGCAAAGCTAACTGGTGACCCTTAACAAGATAGGGACAGATGACATTCTCTCACAGAATTAGACCCTCTCCTGAGTTTCCAGCCACTCCCTCCTGACAACCTCTTGCCACTAGATGTATTTACACCTGACAAATGTTGCTAGAATATATAAGGGATAGAAGATTATCTGAAGGAAGACCCAATCTATTTAGTTTTAAGACCATGACCCATTTTGAGGATGGAAATTTTTAATGGAGCAACTATTGGGGGATCCCCAAAACTCAAACAAATAAAGCCAAATAAAATCTTTGCCTCACCAGAGACTTGTATAGAACTGTTTCTTTGTAATCCTATGTGAGATGAAGAGACATTTGTTCAATTCTCCCCAGGAAAAGTGACATGATACTTTGACATAGTAGTCCTTTCAAGAGAACCAGAATATCACTTCAAGAAATAAGGAAACTCTCAAGATCACTTGCAGAACTACGACTTTAGCATTGATCAAACAGATCACACCATGTTTAGGCCTGCTTAACTATGCACACCTCCCAACTTCTATTCCATTTCTTTCTATATTCGAACCTAAAATCCTGGTCAGTACCCTAAAGATAGATTTGAGGTCATTGGATCAATTTATATGTTCTTCCCAAGATAATATACCAGTTAAATCTTTCTCTGATTTCTACCATTAGTGTTCTCTGGACTTGGAGAATTGGGATAGTTAGCCACACTCAGTAGCTGGCAGAGTTGGAATTTTTACCCTATAATGTTAGTACTACTTCCTGTGAGTGTAGTGACATCTCTTGCTGTATTTGTACACATTGCGTAGACTTTAGACTGCCCAGTAGAATATTCTAGGCTAGTAAAATAAGTTACACTTACTTTGTTTAAAATGAAAGTCATTACCCACGTGTAGCTGTCATCACTTTAGATGTGACAGGGACAAATAAATCAGAATTTTAATTTGGTTTAATTTGCTTATTTGAAATAGCTCATTTTTGACAAATCTTATATGGATGTTAATTAGGCACTTATAGTACAGTCATGAAAGGAGATGCTTCATACTCCTAGGGAAATATCTCCTTATGACTTGGTCATATCCAACAATGAAGAAAGCAGATGAAGATCTTTATGTCCTTGTCTTGATTTCTTTTCTTGTTGTTATAATATTTTGGCAAAAGCAACATAAGGAAAAGGTAGTGGATCTTAACTCATAGTTAAAGGAACAGTCCAGTATGGCAAAAAAGTCAAGGCTTCAGGAACATAAAGCAGTTGGTCACATGATGTCCCCAGTCGGAAGAAGAGATCAATGAAGGCATATATGCTGCTTAGCTAGCTTTCTACATCTACAATGTCCACGCCCCAGTTAATGAATGATGCCACTCATGGTGGGCAGGTCTCCTCACTTAAACTAATGCAATCAAGATAAACATCAGATGGCATGACCAGAGGCCCCATCTCTGAGGTCTTCCAGGCTCCCAGGGCATTTGAGATTCCGTCAAGATGACAATAGCACCCATCACAATCAGGAACCCTTCTACTTTAAAGAAAATTTCCACCTGTAGAATTCTGAGCTCAACTCCAGTTTATTTCTTCCTGTGTACACAGTTCTTAGACTTATACCTCATTAGATATTGATAGGAATTTAGCTAACCTCTACTTCCACATTCTTTTTTTTAATTTTATTTTATTTTCTAAGTTTTTTTTATTTACATTCAAAATCATTTCTCCTTTCCCGTTTCCTCCCTCCCCGAAAGTCCCATAAGCCCCCTTCCCTCCCTCTTTTCCCCATTCAACCCCCTCTCGCTTCTCTGTCTTGGCATCATCCAGTCTTTCCAGGACCAGGGGTCTCTCCTTCCATCTTCTTGGAAATCTATTGATATGCAAATTGTGTCTAGGGTATTCTGAGATTCTGGGTTAATATCCCCTTATCAGTGACTGCATACCATGTGTGTTCTTTTGTGATTGGGTTACCTCACTAAGGATGATATTTTCAAGTTCTGACCATTTGCCTAGGAATTTCGTGAATTCATTGTTTTTAATTGCAGAGTAGTATTCCATTGTGTAGATATACCACATCTTCTGAATCCATTTCTCCATTGAGGGACATCTGGGTTCTTTCCAGCTTCTGGCTATTATAAATAAGGCTGCTATGAACATAGTGGAGCATGTGTCCTTATTGCATGCAGGTAAAGTCTCTGGGTATATGCCCAGGAGTGGTATAGCCGGATCCTCTGGGTGTGTCATGCCCAGTTTTCTGAGGAACCGCCAGACTGCTTTCTAGAGTGGTTGTACCAGCTTGCAATCCCACCAGCAGTGAAGGAGTGTTCCTCTTTCTCCACATCCTTGCCAACAACTGCTGTCTCCTGTGTTTTTGATCTTAGCCATTCTGACTGGTGTGAGATGGAATCTCAGGGTTGTTTTGATTTGCATTTCCCTAATGACTAAGGATGATGAACATCTCTTTAGGTGCTTCTCAGCCATTAGATATTCTTCAGGTGAGAACTCTTTGTTTAGCTCTGTACCCCATTTTTAATAGGGTTACTTGCCTCTCTGGAGTTTAACTTCTTGAGTTCTTTGTATATATTGGATATTAGCCCTCTGTGGGATGTAGGGTTGGTAAAGATCATTTCCCAGTTAGTTGGTTGCCGCTTTGTCTTTTTGACAGTGTCTTTTGCCTTGCAAAAACTTTGTAATTTAATGAGGTCCCATTTGTCTATTCTTGATCTTAGAGCATAAGCTATCGGAGTTCTATTCAGGAAATTCTCCCCTGTGCCCATATGTTCAAGGTTCTTCCCTAGTTTCCTTTCTATTAGTTTCAGTGTGTCTGGTTTTATGTGGAGGTCCTTGATCCACTTGGAATTGAGCTTAGTGCAAGGAGATAAGAATGGGTCAATTTGCATTCTTCTGCATGTTGACCTCCAGTTGAGCCAGCACCATTTGTTGAAAAGGCTATCTTTTTTCCACTGGATGGTTTTAGCTCCTTTGTCAAAGATCAAGTGACCATAGGAGTATGGATTCATTTCTGGGTCTTCAATTCTGTTCCATTGATCTACATGCCTGTCACTGTACCAATACCATGTGGTTTTTAACACTATTGCTCTGTAGTACAGCTTGAGGTCTGGGATACTGAGCTGGCTCAGCGGTTAAGAGCACTGACTGCTCTTCCAAAGGTCCTGAGTTCAAATCCCAGCAACCACATGGTGGCTCATGCGACCATCTGTAACGGGATCCAATGCCTTCTTCTGGTGTGTCTGAAGAGAGCAATGGTGTGCTCATTTATATAAAATACTTCCACATTCTTATTTGGTTTTCAAGAAGGTATGTCTTGACTTCCTGTTCCCATGAGACTTTGGGCGGCTTGATAACTCCTAAAATGCTTTGTGGAATTTAAGGTTTTTCAGATAAGAGATACCTAGGAACATGAAATTGCTGGAGGAGATTTTAACCAGGTCAGTGTTATCTTTTCCCAATTTCTAGAGGCAGGGTTACACTTGCAGGACCATATACAACCCACTGTCTTAGGACCTGTTTCCTTACTTGCAAAAATAAGAAGAATCATCTCACCTTTGAAGTTCTCCTTGTGTAAGTTTACTTTGCCAACATCCAAACTTCATGTCAACACCACCTAGAATAGCATTCTGTCTCCTACACCAAACAATCCTCCATTCCTGATGTGATCTACACTGGAAAGGAGGAAGAGGAAGAGGAGGAGGAGGAGGAGGAGGAGGAGGAGGAGGAGAAAAACAACAACAAACAATATAGTGCCAAAATTTGACTCTTGTTCTCTACAGCCTAGCTTTATGATATTTATAAAGTCTCTAATTTTATCTTAATTGATGGCATTTAGTGATGGCATTCTTATTGCAGTAGGAGACACACAGTAAGTACTGGATAAACATAGAGTCATGGGCATGACTACAAGCTCTAGTCTTCCTTACTACACAAAATCCTGCCTTTTTTTTTTTTGCTTACACTAAATACCTAAGAAATCTACAATGATGTTTAAAGCATCATTTTACTGCCAATTTTAAGAAATCACTGTCTAATTAGAAGAGATATAGCATTGGCCTGTGCTTTCTAATCACAATCTAACAGGTACATAGAGAACACAGGCAGCACCCTAGAAAGTCACCTCTAGTTACCCAGCTCAGAAGCAGGGCGCTTCTTCCTTTGCAGCAGCTCCTCCCATAGGGACCTTAAATTCTGTTCACACAGCTTCTAAGAGACATCATTCTCAGTAGTCTGCGTGCAGACCGGACCAACCTTCAAATATTTCCTCAATGGAAAAACAGCATTTACAGAGAAGAAAGAAATAACGTGAGAATGGCTGCCTATTTGTTCTGCCAAGATGATATGGGTCAATGCCTTGATTCCTGTAATCTGAAATTATAAGTCATGGGTAGCTTCAACATTTAATTCTTATTCTGGATCCAGTTTAGTGTTAGCCTCCAGAATGAGCTTTGGATCATATCAACAGAGCAGAAGAGTATGGTGCCCACCTGTTGCATTATGAGAACTAGAATATGGCAAAGGCGGCATACGGTCACAAAGGTGAGAGCCAGAATCTCCTCTACTCCATGATGTTTAATGAATTCCCTAGCTGGTATGCCAAAATGTCTAACAGATGGTAGGAAGACCCACAATGGAAATCTCTGCTTATCTATTATGACTTTCCCAAATGTTTCATTTCCCCCCAAAGAAGGAAGATTTCACTAAGCAGTAACCTTGGTACCCTCACAAGATGAGCCTTAATTATCTGGCAGACCACTAAGAACCCCAAAGTACATTGACTCTCCCAGAGAACAAGCACAGTCAGTTCTGAGTGGAAGATGATGAGATCATCGCAGAGGGAGATGGTAGCCTCTGTACCTAGGATAGACTTATCCATGGAAACCTGGGTTACATCCAGAACAAAGGCACTAATGAGCTTCTATCCTGTGTCTGAGCAACACATTCTCTGTGCTGCTGCTTACTGATGAACTCTCAGGTAGCTTTTCCATATAGTCTCCCAGGCTGCAATCCTTGGTTGTTACTTGTCCCAGCTATAATAACTCACACTGTTAACTGCGTCAATGGTCCACGTTCTATTCATAAACTTGACTGGCAGGGTTGCCTATGTGCTCCATCAGGCTCTTGTCAACGTCCAGTTAGTGAATTCATCCCTCATAGATCTTAGATAACTGGCCTGGTGCCAACAACAGAGCCCACTTGATTAAAGCCTAAAACCAAGATTTCGTCACCATTGAATTCAGACAAAGAGAAGAAAAGCATCAATTAAATCCTTTTTCAACCACTGGGTTTAGGACTTTGTGGTTGATTTGGTGCTCTGGAAAAAGGGAGACTAACAATAATAACAGGTCAGTCCAAGAAGGACTATCCCAAAGGATGGAATCCTGCCCAATCACACTGCCAAGAGAGTTAGTGTACATCTTTACCCTCATCTCCCAAGATATCTCTCTCAGTCCTGACCCACGATGCTTCTGGCTGAGATTTGATTGCCCTGGGCTTTCTGAGAACAACAATCTTTAAAAAAAAAAAAAAAGAAAAGAAAAGAAAAAAAAGGAACAATTTGTCCAATAGTTTGATGGCAGACAAGGGTTTTTGCCTTTGGCAATGTTCTTTACCCGTTGAAAGATTTAAAGATCTTTCAACCCCAGGATGCTATTCTGACTTTTACACTTTCTCAGAACCCCCTTCTCAGTATCTAACATTGTTCTCTTTAAGGTCATCCATGTCCTCGCGCTAAATTAATATCAAGGCAATTTCTCTGTTCTGACCCTTCTCTACCACACCCTCCTGCCTTGCTTCCCTGGCTGTTTGTGAGCTCTGTTGTCTCTATTTGCCAGCCCCCTCCTTTATTCCCTGAGGCTTTTGTGTTATTACACTTTTGTTCTCCAGCATTGATTTTGTAGTTCAGTGTCTATCTTTTTATCCCCTTTACACGTCCTCAGCCTTCCCTTCTGATCACCCAGAGCTCCCCAGGGGAGCCTTGATCCTTAGCCAGGCACAGCTGCAGACACTGGCATTGATCTTGCAGCTGGCAAAATCTTACCTCCTCTGGAAAGAGACATACCACTCCCGGTCTACACACACTTAGGACAAAGCAAATGCTTCTGTGTTTGGTGATCACACCAATGATCCTACCCTTATAAGGCTGTCTCATGTTTGACTTCACAATGAAGTTCAAAGCCAGGTTTATTTGAAATTCACTTGTTTGCCCTTTAAGAATGTCTTTTGACAAACTGAATACTGATCTTCCATCAATGCCCTTTCTAAATATTTTCCTCCATCTTGTTCTTGTCCTTGTTAGCATTGAATTTTAATGACATCTACTTGAATTGACGTGTCCTCCATATAGAAGTCACTATTTTCCTTTAAGTTATCCTCTCTATCCCCAGAGTCATAAGTGACCAACACAGAGTACTTATTAATAGAGACAGTAGCCATCAGTCAATTCATAACAGATTCACCAGAATGATAAACTGTGACAAGGTGTTTGATAGGCACTATTTGAAAACATAATTGGGTAGTCTACCAGTCTAGAAATTTGGAGAAAACAGTGAAAGCTGGAAAATATACAAAGAGGAAGAAGCAATTGGGTATTTCCTAGAAACAGCAAAGAGGTATGTAACGGTCTGGGAGCAGGAAAAACTACAATCCTTTTGAAGGTTGGAGGGGAAAAGGTACAAACTGAACACCATAGAACATGGGGTTTGGAGATACCTTAGAAATGGAACAGAAGCCGAAACAAGTATTATCTCATTGGCCAGGTCAAGAACAGTCACTTCACCATAAAAACATAATAGTATATTGACTCTTTCCTGATTGAAAACACAATGTAATGTGTTTGTAAATGTATGTAAAACACAAAAGTCATTACAATAAAAGTTGTCAAAGTTTATTTGAGGAAATTATTACCAACTAGTAGATCGAAATTTTGTACTTTTCTCTTTCACCTAGGATGATCAAATGATATGGAGAGACAGGAATCTAGATCTCTACCTTTGGAGCTAGAAAGATGGCTCTGTGGTTAAGAACACTTACTGCTCTTGCCGAGGGTCAAGGTTTAGTTCCCAGCATCTACCTGGAAGTCTGCAGCTGTCAGCTGTCTCTAACTTTGACTCCAGAGGAGCCAATGCCCTCTTCTGCCTTCTTTGGGCACTGCAGGTACATGGCGAATGTACATACATGCAAGAAATATACATATACATGCAGACAAATATATAAATGAATAGATATATCTCCAACTTCAATTTGAGTTTTGTCTTTTCTTAGTAACTTTGCTCACTCATAGAGAAAAAAGTAACTTTTTAAAAAATCCATACCCCAAATAATTACTACATAATCATCAAATAAAAGTCTCCGTAAATGTATCATTGCTGCCTGTGTTGATATTGATGCCTATACAGAGGAAAGAAAAATATATTTATGGAAACCATACCAAAATACTACTCGAGAGAAGCTGGAAATGTAATTCAGTGGATAGACTGTTTACCTAGCATACACAATCCCCGACACTACACAAACCAAGATTTGGTGGCACATAGCTATAATAGTAGCACTGGGGACATGAAGGCAGGAAGATCAGAAGGTTAAGGTCATTCTCAGCTACATAGCAAGTTCAAAGCGAGCCTAGGCTACGTGAGACCTTGTCTTTGAAAAAAAATCTGGAAACAATTCTGTTCTCATAAAATGTCAAAAGAACAAAAACCATAATCGTCTCTGTGATGTTACACCTGACAGAGAAATTTGGGGGCGCAGCCAACCTTGGCTGAGACTCCACGTACAGAGGGTGGTACAGTCAGTTCACCCAAGGCCAGGGACTACCAGCTCCTGGCTACGCACAACCTCATGTTGGTTCAGGTTCCAACAAGCTTCATACAGTCACAGGCAGCAAGCAGCAAAATCAGAAGGATTAAGTGACTGGGCTGTCTGCGTGTGTGTTGGCCTTATAGCAGAGTCAGGAGATGCCAAGTAGCACTCAGCTGCAACCCCCATCTTAAAGAGAAACTCACTCTGCTTCATGCACCAAAAGTTGCCCTGTTCTGCTCTAATCCCTGTAGAACACTATCCTTGACTTGGCAAGCATATGTAACAACAGAGCCCTCACACCCACCATCTTCCTTGCCCACCCCACTGTACATCTGCAAACTTCTACTGGGCACAAATGCAAAACAGTTGCCAATCATCCTTTTAGGGACTTGTAGGGCAACCAGCCAATTGGCTGCCCTCGGGTTATTCACACTGCAATAGGAAACAAATTTCTTGCTGCAATTATCCTTAAATTTCTACTGTTTACCCCCCTCCCAATAAAGTAATTGCTGCTGTAAAACACCCTTTCCCACACTGTCCAGCACACATCTGTAAATTCCAAGAGGAATGGGGTGAGTTGCATGCCAGTTGGCTTTGGGAGAAGGAATGGCATTGGGCCAACTGGAAACTGGTTTATTATTCATGGTGGAATTGAACTTGAACTTTTCGTTGCAAATACCCTTGCATGTTTCAGTGCTTACCTTGTAAGCACACAAGTTGGATTGCTATTGGTAAATAAGCCCACATTTATGATGGTGTGGAGGGATGGGAAAGAAAAGAAAAGGAAAGAAAAGAAAAGAAAAGAAAAGAAAAGAAAAGAAAAGAAAAGAAAAGAAAGGAAAGGAAAGGAAAGGAAAGGAAAGGAAAGGAAAGGAAAGGAAAAGAAAAGAAAAGAAAAGAAAAGAAAAGAAAAGAAAAGAAAAGAAAAGAAAAGAAAAGAAAAGAAGAGAAAAGAAAAGGAGAAAAGACAAGACCCTGGATATTTACTAAATGCCTGCTAAATGCCAGGTGTTTAGTGTTACCAATTGCCCATGAGAATTATTTTATTATTAAAGGAATCCACAGAATCAGGTAGATAAGTTTTCAATGTGATCTGTAAATAGGTATTTGATTGCAAAGAGCCTTCCTGATTCTCTTCACTGTCTTCTCACAAGCACAGAGGTTTCTCCCCAAGTATCAAAGACACATAGTCTTAACTGAGAACATTTTCCAAAGCAGCTTAGATTTTTGTCCTTTGAATAAACTTCCTCTTCCATGCCAGGAGCACCTTTCTCCTGTTCCTTTAGCTATAAACTTAATTAAGCTAAATAAAATAAAATAATAAAAATTATAAATCTTTGAAGACATAACTCAAATGGCCAAGGTGATACCTGAAAACATATGATAGAGAAACTCACTGAGAAGAAACTAAAACGAGTCCAGAGTTGCAAAGATAAGAGGGGGAAAGGTCCAGGAATACATACTTTTCAATACGTCTTTACAGAGTATAATTTTTAACGCATAAGCTGTTTCTCTCTGTCCCCGTCTGCAGCTCCTTCAGTGTCCAACGTAAATATTAAGTAACCTCCTGACTGTGTGGTCCTCAGGGATCAGAGTACATCATCAGTGCTTGCATTTCTCAGTTTGGATTAATGTTTATGGGAATATGTAATGGATTCCTGGTTCTTAGGGACTCTTCTTGGGTCTGGCCCTCGACTGGCTGAATCAAATGTACCTAAGGAAATGGATTCTATAGCATTCACCACATATACCTGTCATTTTAACAAGGCCATGGACAGGCTCGTGGTGGAAGGTTTTGTGAACAACACATAAAATAGACTATCAAATAATTTGCCATGCTTTTGATACTAGTAATAGGTGTAGTGGCCCATGTTTCAAACCACTCTCTGCTCCTTCTCTAAGGCCACTCATCTTCTTTATCACTTGGAAGAGTCCCTAGAAAGTAAATAAATTCCATCAATGTTTTTTCAGTAAGACTTATAAAAATTCAAAGTGCGTTATGTCACTCCAATATTTAAGTGCTTATGTTAGTGACTTTCCAGTATATCTAATTTGGGGGTTGAGGGGTCAAGGTTTATAGCTCAAGTAGTACACTTCTTGATTAGCATGCGTGAAGCTCTGGGTTTGAGCTCCAACATAGCAGAAGTCAGGTGTAGTAACACAAGCCTCTAATCACCACACTAGAGAGATGGAGGGAGAAAGATTAGAAGATTGAAGTCATTCTCAACTCCATAGGAATTTTAAGGCCAGCAGTCTACATGAGACCCTGTCTAAATAATAATAATAATAATAATAATAATAATAATAATAATAATAATAGTGAGTTAAACTTCAGAACAAACAATAGGCTACAGCTCTAACTGCAGAGGAAGGCAATAAGATCACAAGGCTTGGGTTGACTGAAAGTGGATGTTAACTGCTGATAGATAGATAGATAGATAGATAGATAGATAGATAGATAGATAATGATAGGTAGGTAGGTAGATAGGTAGGTAGATAGATAGATAGATAGATAGATAGATAGATAGATAGATAGATAGACAGACAGATAGATATAATGACAGAGTGATGGATAGATAAATGATAGATAGAGTGATAGATAGATAGATACATTCATACATACATATAAACATACATACATAGATATGCAGATATGTAGATACATAGATACATAGAATGACAGATAGAGAGATAGATAGATAGATAGATAGATAGATAGATAGATAGATAGATAGATAGATAATGACAGATTGATAGTTGATTGATAGAATGATTGTAGAGGATAGATAGATAGATAGATAGATAGATAGATAGATAGATAGATAGACAGATAGACAGCCTGATCACTAACTTATAGTATGGCAATAACTGACTTCAAAAAGTTGAGAAACCCTTTAGATTCTCTTTCTTCAGTATTCTGACTGCAAATGCTGAAAGACTAAGGCAGTCGAGCAGGAGAAACCAAAGCTAACATGTTTAGGCGGAAATTTGATATGAAACAAGGCATCAATGCTGTGAGGAAGAAGAAAATGAAGTTAACATGAGTGAGGGGAAAGCAGGAAAAAAGTGTAAAAATTTAGGTGGAGAATGTATTGGCTCGTCACCAGAAGCAGAAGTGGGTGAGAGAGCTATGCAAAGAAACCAGAAGAGACAAAGCCCACTGTGTCAGAGGTACCACATGGCCCTCCTTGATGCCTGCTCTCCTGATTGCTTTCCTCTTGTGAACTAAAGGTATTATTGGCTTTTAATAAAACCAGTCTTTTCTTAAAATGATTTCAGTAATTTTCTACTCCCTGAAAGCTTGAAAGGTGAATAAAACAAACATCAAATAGCAAATAATTCTCACTACGGAAAATGTACTGGAAAAGATGTGGATTTGCTTTCCAGTATTATTTAACAAGTATTTTAATTTCTAACAAGCAGGCTCCCCCTTTAATCCCAAGGATATTTCATGGAGGCAATAAGGAAAGTAAGGGGAAGCCTAGGAATGAATTTATTTCTCATAACAATGTTCTGCTTAGCATCTCTTTATGGGGGCAGAATATTTTGAACCACCTTTCCTAATATATTGTCAAAATGTTGTTTTTTAAGATTAAGGTCCAGTGGCTTTTTCAGACACATGATTCAGTAGCCTCCCATAGTGCCGATGCATGAGCATTCATCAGGCCTTCATAACTCCCTGACATCAAAACTTAGAATCTTCTATGAGTAGTTACATCAACCCTTACAAGTACAGAAAGCAACAGGCTAATCTGGGAAGGAGATAACACATCAACAATGCAAGGTAAATCCATCCTGGGAATCTTGTTTTTAAATTTTAAACCTGACTTTGATTGGAAGATTTAAACCCCTGGACTAACTTACTCTGGCTTTTCCTTGTCAGATTTATGAAGTTCCCTCCATTTAAAAAGAAAAGTATATATTGCTGAAAGATTGTAAAATTTAATAGCAAACAGGCTACACACTTAAGAACAGGCCAAGCACAATTAGCACTCACAGGACTCCCACTCCTATAAATAATTCACTTTCCTTCCCTTGTCTGCAAATTTCATTAGACTGTGGAGGGGGAGAGGAGGAAAAGGAAAAAGAAAAGCCTTCTGATTTTCTCTTGTAGCAAATTTCAGATCCAATCACTCAATTGAGGTCTTTGTACACAGGAGGAACAGGGATGGGAATGAGGTGTAAACTGAGTTAAAAATGATTCCAACTCTTGAGATTTAGAGTCCTAGCTTTGGCAAGAAATTCTGTACACATGGCCCTGGAATTCACCTGCTAAAATTTAAGTGCAGATGAATATGATAAATAGATACTTGTTTGTACTGGAGTGGGGGAGTGGACGTACACATGTGTCTATGTATCTATGTTTATGTGTGCACGTGTCTGCGTGTCTACCTGTAAATGGGTCTACAGACAAGTATATGTCTGAGTCTGTGTATCTGGATGTATGTGCATATGTGTCTGTGTGCCTAAGTATATATCTACATGGTATGTGTGTGCATGTGTGTATTTGTTTGAACAAGTTTGTGTCTGTGTATCTGCTATGTGTTTATGTGTAGTTATATATACATATATAACTACATTATAAGTTATATATATAATATATATAACTACTATATATATATATATAAAGTAGTAGTTATATATATATATATATGTCCATGTGTTTGTATGTCTATGTGTATTGACCCTTCTACCCTTCTAACATGCAATCAGATTCATGGGCTTTTCTACAACAAGTTTTAGTGATCTGAGGACTTTTGTTTTTCCAGTATTTTTAAGATGCATGCATGCTTTTAATTTTGTATTAGTTCTTTGAGAATGTTATACAGTGTACACATGAACCTCCTTTCCCAGCTTCTCCCAGATCCAACCTCCCTTTTACCTATCCAACATTCTTAGCAACTTCTTTTCTTTTCTTAGCTATCAAACCCAATTGGAGCTGCCCATATATTATTGAATGTGTGGTCTTCCACTGTAGCATGATCCCAGAGGTTATACTCTTAAAGAAATCCCTTTACAGTAGTTTTCAATTGCCAATAGCTCCTTGGGTTGGAATGAGACTTTATATCCAACTTTCTCTCTATGTTGAGATTTGATCTGGTCTTGTGCATGCTGTCATAACCACTATGAGTTCATAGGTACAGCTGCACTGTTGTATTTTTAAAAACATTGCAATCAATTACCCCCTTCTTCCACCATGATCCCTAGCTTTAGGAGGAGGTAGTATAACACAAACATCCTATTGGAGGCTGAGCATTCCACAGTCTCTTATTCTCTGCATCTTAACCAGTTAAGGGGTCAGTGTTGACCATCTCTTACAAATAGAAGCTTGTCTAATTAGAGCTGAATGATGCATTAATCTATTCTATTATTGCTAGAAGAAGAAGAAGAAGAAGAAGAAGAAGAAGAAGAAGAAGAAGAAGAAGAAGAAGTCATTAGAAGTCAGTTTATCACTATATATATTTGGCAGAATAAAAGTAGTAGGTTATCCTCCTTGGGCCTGGTATAGTCACAGGTTCTTGTCCTGATAATGGTATCAGGTTTGGGATTCTTCTTGTAAGACAAGGCTTAAATCCAAGCAGAGAGTGGTTGGTTACTTCCATGACACTTGTACCACTGTTGCACAAGTGGATATGTCTTCCCAGGCCCATTCAATACTGAGTATACCAGGTTCAGAATTTACATCTAGGTGAGATAGAGGATTGTTCTTCTCCTCTGGTAGCATTCACAGCACCTGCCCATCATTACCAAAGCTACCAAGTAGGGAAGTGTACATACTTTATAAAGGTATTTTATCATTTCTTAGAAGCCAAAGACAAATATTAGAAGAATGTGGAATGTGGGGGGAAATGAGATTCCAAACATGTGAGTGTGTGAAAATTTCCCTGGAGTCTCTTGACCCCTCATGCTCCTTGTCTCTCACTTTCTCTTTAGAAAAAAATAAAAAGTCTATGTCTAAACGTATTTGATAGCACTGGGGTTTATGTTCAATTCTTGTAGGGGTCTGTTTGGACCATATGAACAGAAAAATATCCTTCTCTGTTACCTGTATATTTCCAAGCACTCTTACATAAAAGTTACTTGTTTACCATTCTCTAGACTCATGCAACCATAACAATAATTAACTCATAACAACTGTAATGACCTACACTGGACGTATATGAAATTTAATCTTTCAACAGTCAATCATAGAAAAGGGAGGGTCTCACAAGGCCTTACCCTTTACCTCTGATCTATTGACTATCAGTAGTCTGTGAATGAAGAATTACTGTCTTTTGTTGTGTGCCAGCCCAGGTTCACTTCTGCCCTAGAGTACCTAGGCACTGTTGCACACCAGGCCAAACTTGAAAGAATGAAGCAGGTTCCTTGGGACCTTGGTTGTTGGTGAGTGTAGAAGAGTAGAGTGAGATAGGGGAGGTAGAGAGGTAGAAGCTGGCCATGGACATGTGGAAAGAGGGGGGGGGAAGGAATAGGGAGAAAGGGGGATCAGGGGACAAGAGACAGAACAAGAGAGCCAAAAAGTAAGGGAGAGTAAGAGAGAGAGGAGGGGCCAAGCAGCTCCTTTTATAGAGAGCTGGGCTACCTAGCTGTTGCCAGGTAACTGTGGGGCAGGGCAAACCTGTCTATAGCTAGGTGACTGTGGGGGTGGAATCTAGCCAGAATACTAGGGGCCTGGGGCATGGCCCTACATGACTGATGGCCACAGAATTATGGAGTTGAAGGCCTCAAGGTGTCATCCTAGAGTCTGGGAGCATGGGCAAACAGCCTTCTGTCCCTCATGGATTAAGTTCACTGGGTTTTTGAGGTTTTAACCTAGCTCAACCAGAATACAGACTGCCTTTCACAATCCAATGGGCAACAAGTGCTATATAAACCTTGGGGAGTGGGTAAGGGTTTTTAGGATAAGTGTATATTATCAGCTGGGGCTAAGGTGCAGGAGATGCTTCATTTACATGAAGAGGAATCCCAAGTGCTTACTGGACATATCCTTATAAGAAGAGAGGAAGTTAAGGCTGTAATTTGGCCACCAGGCTCTGTGACAGAGGTGGGAGTCCTGAAGGCTACCTGCACCAGGACATGCAGGCCCAGAGCAAGGAGAAAGCAGTCCTAACTTCTGCTGGTCTGAGGACAAGATCTTTTGTGTTGGGGCACATCTCAACCTCACTCTATCCACACTTGCTCTCCCAGTTGCATGGCTTTCTGACCCCACAGTTGTATATACCCACTGCCCAAGCTGCAAGGGATTTCCCCAAACCCAGAGTCACACAGACATTCCTGGCAAAATCCAATGGGTCATTGACAAAATGAATAAACATGAACATGGAAACTAGATTTGTAGGGAGTAGGTGGGTAGATTCAAGTGATGACGATCAAGGATTTCCAAGTATTATGAAGAGAGAGTCAGAGTTTCTATTTAATGTGTTCAGAGATTCTGTTTATAATATAAACAAATGTTTTGAAAATGTGTTACCAAACAAGGCTGATAATTTTAATACCCCAAGCAGATGTTTCAAAATGATGAGGATATGAATTCTACATCATGTGCTTTTTATCCTAATGGAGTTTTTCCAAACACATGCAAACTCTGAGTCTCATGATCCAGGACCTGAGAATACTGTAACCTCAGTAATGATGAAGATGGTTCACTGTAACAGGCAGTCTTCTACAGTGAATGACAACACTCAGGACCATTATAAGACTTGCTTTAGAAAGGACTGTAGCTCAAAGACCACAGCCATCATCTGGAGTATGAACATGCTATTCTAGTCTTGTAAGGAATATTAATGGTCACTAATTTCTAAACTTTCAAACTAACAAAATAAAAACACAATAGTACTAATAATTCTGTCACTAAAACCCAATATCTCTGACATTTAAACATACAGTATAGCCTTCATAGGCTATAATTAAATTAGTGTCTAAAATTACTGTGTCTAAAATTAAATTAGTACTCAGATTAAATTTATCTTTTTCTTTATGTGTATGTGTGTGCACATGTTCATATATACATAGAGTGTGAAGGCCAAATGGTAACTTTGAGTACCATTCCTCAGGCACCATAACTTGGTTTTCAAGACAATATATCTCACTGCCCTGTGGTTCCCTGCGCAGGTAAGATAGAATGGCCTGCAAACCCTAAGGACAGACCTATCTCTGTCTCTCAAAAACTGGAATTACAAGCCTCGGTTTTGTTATGTGGGCTCTGGGAGTAAATTTAGATCCTCATCCTCCAAGAAAAGCACTTTTACTGACCGAGTCATCTCTTCAGCCCAAGTTTTCTTTGCTTTTCTTTTTTTAATTATCAGATGGTGGAATACTTTCGGAATGATCAAATTCAGCTTCAGCTAGGGGTAGCCGTAATATTTTCCCCATCATTTTTTGTACAAACAAATACCTTTAAAATCCCAACAAAGCCTTTCACTGTCTATGATTCTTTCTTTTTTCCATGCATTTTGCTTAGACACCCTCGATCCTTTTTGGAAATAACGACATATGGATAAAGTAAACTGAGAAACCTCTTTCTTCCCTTAGAGACATGTTCAGTTTGCAATCAGCAGACAATCAGGGATGCATTTGTAAAGACAACCAGTGAGGAGTCAGTAGTGAATTTGTTGGGAACCTTCGGTTTTCAGAAGTGCCTTCAGAGGCAGTCCTGGTGCATACATGAGACTGTGGAGATGTTGTGTTTAAGTCAGGAGCTAAACCGTTAAATTCTTTAGTGTTTCCAAATGCAGCGCAAACTTCGATCTCTCCTCCAAGAGAGTTACATAATTAATAAATTTCATATCACTGGACCGATTCTTTGCTCTCTTTGCTTGCAAAAGTCAAAGTTTATTTTCCTGTTCTCCCTTTGAAGACTGACACTGGTGATAGATGGCGGATGACAGTCCAGGAATTTGAACAAAATGACAGCCCACGCCCTATAAGCAGCTGCGGGCTGGCTACAGTTTGGTCTTTTGTGCACATCTAGTGCAGTGCAGCCAATGGAAAGAAACTGTCACACTCTAGCATGCCATTCATCCAAAAGGACATTTGCATTGGATGTCATAGACTCCCAAATCACAACCAGTAGAGGTCAGTCCGGCTTCAGCAACATGAAAACAGGTGGGACAGTGTTGACAAACACAGCCTCAAAGTTCTCTGTAAATATTCCAAGTCTGATTTCACCACATTGATGCTTCTGTCTCGGTGGCTTACGGTGTCCAACTGATTTTGCTACACCAGCATCCTTGACAGTAACCAGCTGTGATCGCGTTACCAATAGTTAACACAGAGTGACAAATAACACATTGCTGTGACACACCCATTCCCATGACCTTGAACCTCTCATCGATTTAGCCCTGCAATGCTTAGCTGAATCTCAGGGTGGTGGGAGGGGCTTTTTGTTGGTTTTGTTTAGTTCGTTATTGTTGTTGTCATTCCTGAAGAACTCACACTACAATAAAATATTCCAAGCCAGTGGTTATAGTTAAGAAATGAAACACCAACTTAAAGTCCCCAAACAGTGAAATGTCACCCAAGAACAGAGATCATTTTGAACGTTTTTAGAATTCAAATTCCTTGGCCCCAACTGAGAGGAGTCTGCATGCAACAGAGTCGATGCCCTCAGGTGAGTCTAGGCCATGTTACAGGCTCCGTGTCAACACACTCTCAAATCACTTGGTTCTTACAAAAGCAGTATTCTGGACTGTAAGGACTAGCTTTGGAAGACAGCTCCCTGTTAATTAAATCCTGATTCTACTGTCAGGGAAAGGAAAATACTCAATAGACTCAGTAGAAGTAACTGACATAAACCCCAGTCTCTTTTTATCTTTTTTTCCTCTTCATTTCTTTTTTCTGTGTTTTGTTGTTCTTCTTCTCTATCTCCTTATTTTGATCTTCCTTTACAATTTCAAATGTCTCTTCTAGGCTTCCACCATAAGATCAGATGGGCTTTTCTGATGTAGCTATCCAGTCACAAAACTTTGGCTACTTCTTTAAAGTCCCACCATTAGAAGATATGATCTCCAGAGCATGGAGTTTCATGACCCTAGGAAGTTATCATGAGATCTCAGGGTGGGTCACATGGATGGATTTTCCCATTTGTAACTCAGAGTCATTCGAATGCTAATGAGATTCTTCAAATGCATGGAATTCTACCAACAAGGGTCCTGGGAGAGTTTCCCAAACAATGCCCAGGATAAAAGTCACTCTGAAAACAGTCCAGTTTTCATCAAAAGCAGTGTTGTAGACAGATAATCACTGGGCAGCAGTGCAGTGTCTACTGGGGGATATAGACTGTTGGTTTATACGGGGAAATTGAACTCAGATAGTTCTGTAGACTTGTCAGCTGCAGTCAATAGAATGGAAGAGAAGAGGGGGAAAGAGTGTTTTCAAAATAGATTACCATGTGCATTTAGAAGTATATCAAAAATCTACATTTAAATGTAGGTATTTATACCTTCCGCCCAAAGTTTCTATTTCAGGTTGAGAATTAAACTATCTTAAGAGCAAGATGGAGAGATGGCTCACTCAATAGTTAAGAGTGTTTGCTGTTTTTCCAGAGGACCCAAGTTCAATTCCCAGGATCCATGCTGGGTGACTCACAAGCAGCCATAACTCCACCTACAGGAGATCTGCCATCTACAGGCACAAGCACACCCAAGACTTGGGAAGAAACATGTACGCGCGCACACACACACACACACACACACACATACACACACAGAGACAGAGAGAGAGAGAGAGAGAGAGAGAATACATTCACACAGACACATGCATACACACAAACATAAAAATTATCTTCTTTTTTTTTATTTTCTAAGTTTTTTATTTACATTCCAAATGATTTCCCCTTTCCCATTTCCTCCCTCTCTGAAAGTCCCATAAGCCCCCTTCCCTCCCTCTGTTCCCCATTCAACCCCCTCATGCTTCTCTGTCCTGGCATTCCCCTACATCTAGTCTTTCCAGGACCAGGGGTCACTCCTTCCATCTTCTTAGAATACTACTCTGCAATTAAAAATTATCTTAAGACCATGGACAAATAAGAAAGTAACTTGACTTTCAAATAACCACTCCCCACTAACAGAAAGTTACACAAGAAGTAGCTGAGAGTTTTTAATGGTGAAGTAGTTGATCTAGCATGATGGAATAAGATGAGGCATAGTAAAATCCTTCCAAAAAGGTGATCAGAGTCTGGAGTTCACTTGAGATATTCATATCAGCCCATACTTGATAATAGGATAATATCACCATTTATGAGTAAGTACTACTCAGTCTAATAGAACCTCATTAACAACAACAACAACATGTAAAACCTAACCAAGCATTTGTCTAAGGTTGTATGGTATATGTCTGCAATCTTAGCACTTAGTGGGAGGCAGGAAGGTAGAGGCAGGCAAATTTGGGGTTCAAGGCCTACCTCAGTGTACTGACTGGTTTTGTGTCAACTTGACACAAGCTGGAATGCCTCCATGAGATCCAGCTGTAAGGCATTTTCTCAATTAGTGATCAAGGAGGAAGGGCCCCCTTGTGGGTAGTGCCATTTCCTGGGCTGGTAGTCTTGGGTCCTATAGGAAAGCAAGCTGAGCAAGCCAGGGGAAGCAAGCCAGTAAGAAACACCCCTCCCATGGCCTCTGCATCAGCTCCTGAATCCTGACCTGCTTGAGTTCCAGTCCTGACCTCCTTTGGTGATGAACAGCAATTTGGAAGTGTAAGCTCAATAAATCCTTTCCTCCCCAACTTGCTCCTTGGTCATGATATTTTGTGCAGGAATAGAAACTCTGAGTAAGATAAATTGGTACCAGCATAGTGGGCTATTCTTGTGACAACCTGACCATGTTTGGGGGAGGACTGTGTTAAGACTGGAACTTTGGTCTAGAAGATCCACTTGATGTTAAGAGCTCTGTGGGATGTTGTGTAAGAGCTTGGAAGATAATGTTATGAACAGTACAGAAGATGGAGGCCTGGCTTGTAAAATTTCAGAGGGAAGATTAAAGACTCTTATCAGGGTTGTGTTGCTGTTTTGATTATGAAGATTCTGTGGTTTTGGTTAGCAGGGGCTGAAAAATCAGCTGTGATTAACAAGATACCAGAACTACTAAAGCAAAACCTTTGCATTACTGGGACTATTGATGCTGGTGAGATTGAGCTAAGAAAGTAGTGGTGATTAAGAAGAGACCAGCATCATTGAGATGACATCTTCTGGGAAGTGTTTTCTGAGAACACAAAGAGCCTGTGTCCAGAGATAGCCAAGGTTGTACCTGGTGCTACAGCAGGACTTGGTACTGTGTAAGAATCACGCAGGTGGTACTGGTTTTGAAGACATGAAGGGGCCATGAAGAGCAGCTGAGGCTCGGCACTGTGAGAGGCCACAGAAGGCCATTGGTGAAGGTGCAGCCTCAGTTGCAATTGATGGCCTAGGATTGAAGGGGTCATGCAAAGGAGTTGAGGCTTTGCATCATGATGAGAGCCTATGAGAGACTATTGGTAAAGCCTAGTTGCAGTGGAAGACAGCAGTGTTTTGGAGATGCCAGAACCACGAGATGACCACCAAGAACAGCAGCAGCAGTGGAGTATAGACAGCTGGAGCCTAGAAGACAAGGTGTGTGCTACAAAGGGCAGAGCTGGAGAAGTGACTCAGGCCCTTTGGAGGAATCCAGAAGATCATAAGTGGATCCCAGACATTGGAAAGTTGGACTTTGATTTTCCTTTTGATTGTGACTGTGCCCTGATATTTTTCCCTCTTGAAGAAAGAAGGTATTTTAGAGGAGTCTACAGATAAGAGACTTTGAATTTTTAAAAGACCTTGAGTTTTAAAAGATATTGGATATTTTAAAGGGCTTGAACTTTCAGTATTCAAGACTGTGGGACTTTTAAAGTTATTTAGATGTTGGGGATGAATAAGAAAGTAAGGGTTAAGACTTAATGGTGATGTTTTTTGTGTGTCAAGTTGACACGGGGTCAATTGTACTGGCTAGTTTTGTGTGTCAACTTGACACAAGCTGGAGTTATCACAAAGAAAGGAGCTTCAGTTGAGGAAATGCCTCCATGAGATCCAGCTAGGAGACATTTTCTCAATTAGCGATCAAGGGGGGAGGGCCCCTTGTGGGTGGTGCCATCTCTGGGCTGGCAGTCTTGGGTTCAATAACAAAGCAAGCTGAATAAGCCAGGGGAAGCAAGCCAATAAGAAACATCCCTCCATGGCCTCTGCATCAGCTCCTGCTTCCTGACCTGCTTGAGTTCCAGTCCTGACTTCCTTTGGTGATGAACAGCAATTTGGAAGTGTAAGCTCAATAAATCCTTTCCTCCCCAACTTGCTTCTTGGTCCTGATGTTTGTGCAGGAATAGAAACCCTGACTAAGACACTGAGTTTAACTGAGTTAAATAAACGTTCAAGTACACTCAGGGCTGCATGAGACTCACTTCCAGAAAACACAGCCCAAAATAGTTAACCAAGCATTAGACAATACATAATAAACAAGTCACAAAGAAATGGGCATTTTTAATGTTTGGAAAAATTTAAAACTGGTTATTGAAAAGAGAAGGAATAGAACTTTTTTTCATGTTTATAAATGAATGTTCATACATCCCTATGGTTATACTAACATTTTTTTCTCATCTGGGCTTTATATTTTCAGCTCTCTACAATGAGAATTTTACGAGATAGAAACAGAACAACACATATTTGTGGAGAAAAGTGAGGAGGAAGGAGAGGAAAAAGAAAAAAAGAAGGGAAGAAGAAGAGAAGGAGATGACTGGGAGCAGACAGAAGGTAGAGGGAGAACAAAAAGGCAGAGAAGGAGAAAGAGAGGAGCAAAGGAGAGGAAAAAAGGAGGAAAATGAAAGACAGAGAAAGAAAGAGAAAGAGGGGGAAGAGAAGAAAGAAGGGAGAAATGAGAAAGAAAAACAGGGAAAAGACTGCCAGAAAAAAAAGAGAAGGAAGGAGATAAAGAGGGGTAAGAAGGGAGGGGGGAGGAAAATTACCTCATGCTATTTGAAAAGAGAAAGCTGAATGGAAGAGAGATACAGAGAGGACAGGGCAGGGGTCTTATAAAATGAAAAGGCACAGGTAAGACATCCTCCATGCCTGACACCACCAATCGAAATGAAGCAAGGTACACACACCCTGCTGTATTGACTCCATGGCAGTGACACCCCTGGTTGTACTCTCTAATGATATCGTAAACTGATTGTTGACTTTGACATCACCTGGACAAGGAAGCAACAAGTGAGAAACAGGAGAGGCCATAGGCATACCAGATGATTGAAGTAGAAGAAAAAGAAGAAGAAGAAGAAGAAGACGAAGACGAAGACGAAGAAGAAGAAGAAGAAGAAGAAGAAGACGACAAAGAAGAAGACGAAGACGAAGACGAAGACGAGGAAGAAATAGTGATACTATTCTGCCAGTGGAAGGTAACTGAGACTCATCTACTGTCTGTTCTTTGGAGAAAGGAATGTGTGACCCCAAAGCAGGTCATTGAACCACACTTTCTGTCCTAGCTAACATGAAATAAAACCTCATTCATTCTCAGTTGTGAGAAAGAAGCTGTTGGGAAATTTAAAGCCAAACTGAAGAGTGATTTTCTTTTTCATTCTTTGCGTGTGTGTGTGTGTGTGTGTGTGTGTGTGTGTGTGTGTGTGTGTGTGTGCTTGCATGCATGTGCATACCCACACATTCTCGCATACATACACAGGTGCAGGTAAGGTCACCCACGCATGCGAGTATGAAGGTTGGGCACAGTATTTTTTTCAACCACTCTCTACCTTATATTGTGAGACTGAGCCAGAAACTCAACTGCTAATTCACATCAGGTCACCATATACAAGATGGCCCATTACTATACATCACAAATTCATTTTAAAGAGTTCAGAATGAGAAACGTGATGTGAAATAATGGCATGACTGTGCTACAGCTGTGTGCTATCTGTTGAATATTTTAAAACTTTAATTCTTCCTGCGAGGGTGACATGAGAGCCTTTGCTTTAAAGAGAAGTGTGGCCACGGGCATGAGTGCGGCGGTGGCTTGACGATGCATTACGTTAGAAGCAGCATAAGATGGATAAAAGCGAGCCAAGCCAGAAAAGCCTGAGAGAGCGTTCTACAGCCCAGACTTTGTGCTGCCCATTGTGCAGAGTCCTTACATGCAGCATGTCTTCAAATTAATAAGAAATCAATCATTGGTCATTTGATGACACTTAAAATGTCCCAGCCAAGGGCCATAGAGAAAGGTCACCGGGTAAACATACAAGAGTGACAGCTTGAGTGCCACCCCTTGATCTCAAATTAAATCATAGGCGTGGTGATGTCCATCTGCAGTCCCAGCATGCACATGACAAGATGGGATGTGAAGAGAAGGGAAATCAGAAGCTTGTGGCCTACTAGCCTCGGATACAAAGCCCAGCCAAAGAAATGAGAGAGGCTCTGCTACAAGGAGGGGGAAGGCCAGACAGACTCATGAAAGCTGTCCTCTCTGATCACCTGTGAGACATGTATGCACACACATGTGCACATGTGCATGTATGTACTCATGTGCACACACACACACACACACACACACAAATCTTTTGAAATATCAATTGTTCAATCATAAGAGTTAAAGGACTCTCCAGTATAGGTGAGAATTTTTAAGAACTCTTTTCTCGGAGAACTGTCGAAAGAAATTGGGTAGCTAGTTAGCGAGCTGTATTCAGTAAAGACAAAGAACTTCCCTGTGTACAGGGCCCAACTGCATCCCCTTTTTCATGCCATTTTGTAAAGCTCTACCACCCATGTTAACAATAGTTGCCAGCATTACTGTCTGGTGATGCTTCGGGGACCCTCCATTAACCAAGAAATTTACCACCCCTGCTTTCCGCAGGATCCCATAAAATGCCGACGAAGTAGGAAATAGCTGTAAAAGTTCCCCGAAATCCTCTAGGGATGTCCTGTAACATTTTCCATGGAAATGTCTTAAAATATTCCATGCAATTAGCTCCACTTAAAGAAACATTTGTCAACTTGTTTTAGCTTCTTAAAGGTGACATTTTTCCCTCTGAATGTGTGTCATTTATTGAGAGAGAGAGAGAAAGTTCTGTGTCTTAACAAAATCCATAGACCTCATTCCCTCCACGGCACTCTGATTGACAGAATCCTAATAATGGCAAGATTGATTTCAACTGAAACCAAAGGAAAATACTATAAATGAGGAACAGAGATGGTAGAGTACAAAAAGTGAACATTTTTACAGACATTTTTTGGGGGGTGGGCAAAAGCAAAGAGCCACATTTTCACGGGTCCATTTCCCGAGTTCAGAAAATATAAAATTACCTGCAAGTAGAAAGTCTCTCTGTTACCCTGCAAACCTCAATATTTCATGTGAATTGAAACTGACGCCCAGACTCCTCAAATGACACCAAGAAAATGTGCTGAAAATCGACCAAAGTTTTCCAAAACAGAGAATAATGTCACCACCTGCTAGGGATGGAAAACAGGTGTATAAATGAGGCTTTCCGGGTGCAGGGCTTCACACTCCTTCCCCAGGTGGCTTTATCTGTGCCCTGTTCTAGACACGGGGCACTCCTAACTCATTGTGAGGTGTTTTTTCCACTAGTATCCCTGGGGTTTTTGTGATGGATGGCTGCCAAATTGCAGGGTTCCCGGAGGCCAGTTTCCATCCCTGAACCCTGATAACCTTATGTTCCTCGTAGTTTATCAAAGAGTCTCTACCACCCGCAGACCCCCATTTGCCTGTCATTTACCCATCCCAGTCTTCTCAGCCGCAATTTGAAGTCAAAAGTCCCTAGTATTTTTTTTTTTTTTTGGCGTGGCTAGTATCTGGAGTTGGTACTTAAATTCTTCATGTCCTTAGTTTCCCAAAACATTCTGGCTGGATCTTTGGTTGACCTCCACAGGGAAGGAGGTGATGTGGTGGTTTGGATGAGCAATGTTTCCCATAGGCCCTTGTATTTGAACACTTGGTCCAAAGTTGGTTCAACTTTGTGTGCGAGGTTATGGAACTCTAGAAGGTATAGCCTTGCTGGAGGAAATGTCACTGGTGGAGGAGTGGCTTTGAAGATAGCCTCACCCTACTTCCTGCTCCCTTCACCTCTCTCTCTCTCTCTCTCTCTCTCTCTCTCTCTCTCTCTCTCTCCCCCCCCTCCTTCCTCCTTCCCTCCCCCCTCCCCCCTGGTTGTCTGCTTCCTGTCTGGATGAACTGTTATCATCCAGCTTTCACACTCCTACCACCATGCCGTGCCTTTCTCCCCTGCTTTCCCATCTGAAGCGAGCAAAAGCAACACCAAAAAGTTATTAAGGTGGGTAAAATTAATTATAAGAATGAGCTCAGAAGTCCCTGACAGGTACATGAAAATGTCAAACAAATGTATATGAGCAACGAGTCAATTGAATCCAACATAAAAAAAAAAAATCCTAAGACCTAATTGAACAACTCTTCCACTTGTAGCCTTGGAGGGTCTCACTTTTATGACAGGATCACAATCAAGGATCAGAAAGGGGGGGTAAATGCAAACAGGAAGTGGAGGCAGAAGACAAGCGGAACCATCTGGAACTGTTCTCGGCACCCGCTGGGAATCCATGTGGGTCAGTCAATAAGAGAGGAGAACTGAACCTAAGGTCAGAAATGAGAAAATCATTTCTCAGTAAGCGGAACGAGGGTGCATGGCATTGCCTGGGTCACAAACATGACTGGAAGCGTCCACAGAGATGCACAAATGGGAGCCATGTCTCTGACAATTGTGCCAGACCTCAGGCACCCTCCTCCCTCCTCCCAGTTCCTATTGTTAATTCCCTTCACCTAGTCACCTGTATTGTGTGCAAGACTAGAATGTCAGCGTATGGATTTGCATGTGAGAAAAACAACATTTTATTTGTGAACATACAGTATGAGCACTCCTCTTCCAAAGTTGGTTAATGAATATTTACTAAGCTGACTGGCAAACGTTAGGATATTAACAAGGATGATGGCTGATATGTGAAGTGAATACTTCATGAAACCAATCTAAGAAACCTATGAAAATTTAATACTTCATCACAGGCATAGTCCTGCCAGCGTGATTAAAGTCTCTCTCTCCTAAAGCCCTTTACCCTACACACGGTTTGCAAGGACCTTGCCAATTGTTCATTTTGCAAATGTTCTCTTGGCATTGCTCACACGTGCAACAGACACATCCAACCCCGATGCATCTCATCAGGGCACCTTGACTCTTCCTAGCCCTGGATTCTTTCCCTCCCTTTTGCTTGCTTTCCAACATCTCTATTGGAATCAATGCAGTAATGTTAAGTTTTAATGTTTAACTCCTAGAGATGAGTCCAACAGTTCTTCAGGCTCTGGGAAGAAAGCAGAGTGTCAAGGGTGCAATCCTAAGTTCTGGAAAAAAATCGTCTGGCTTTCCTTCTTATTCAAGAAATTTAATACACTTTTTTTTAAGCCTATGATTGTACTTTTCTCTTCTCATTGTATATGCCCCTATCAACAAACCTCCAATCTTTTCAGTCCCCAAGGATGCCAGACAGGGAAAGTTCTTTTTTATCCAGGTCATTAATGAATTCGTGCTAGCAGAGAGGCTTTATCTGTATTACGTTTGCATATTTGCAGAGGCGGGCTAGATGGCAAGCTCCTCCAGCAGACCTCTGGCGGATGATAATCAAAAGTATTGAGGAAACAAATGGGGAACGAAGATAAGTTTTGTGCAAACTCTATTCGTGTTTCAGAAAGATGGAGTTAAAAGGGTGAGACAGATTTAAGGCACACTCAGAATTATACAATGGAAAAATACCATGCTGAAGATTAAAGGCCTGCCTGCTAAATAGATAATGCCAAATTTGATGAGAAAATACATTGCATTTCCTTTCCTTTGAAATCTTAGGTTGATATTTTTCCACTTTTACTGGAAAGAAGTATGCTTGAGGATGTCACTCAGCGCTGGAAGAAAGGGGCCTCCCTCTCCAGATGCAAAGCCATGGAGGAAGTACCTAAATGCTTTCTCTATGAAGTCAAAGGTCTTTGAGAGTTCAAGACCAGCTTGTTGACCATCAGAAATTTACATTGGATCCTTTGGTGTTTAGCTGTAGATATTTTTTTCTCTCTCTTACAAAAACTAACCTGGTAAAAGGGCTCAATGCAGAAGGAAGGCAGGTGAACATGGCCCTTTTGAATTACTCTGCCATTATTATTATTAATTTTTTTTGCATTTTACTCATGCTTTAATTTAATTGCTCATCATGCAACTGCTGACCTTGATCTCTACAAGCTACATAGCTTAAAGAACACACAGACACACACACACACACACACACACACACACACACACACACACACACACACAGCATGCCAATCCTCCAATTGTTTCAATCCTCCCAGGATGCCGTATAAGACTATTAGAGTCTGGAAATGAAATGCCCCCCCCACCCCCACCATAGGTGTGAATATTTGAAAACTTGTTTCCCAGTAGGAGGCACTGTTTGGGAAGCTTTTGGAACCTTTGGAAGGCTGAGAAGCACTGAAGAAAGTTGGTTATGTGCTACAAAGAGACTTCGGCAGGAACCCTTGCTGCTCTTGAAGAAGACCTAGGTTGAAGTTCCAACAGCCATATCAGATGCCTCACAGCTACCTGTAATTCCATTTCCAGTTGATTTGATGCCCTCTTCTGGCCTCAATGTGGCACTGCATGCACATGACTCACATAGACAAGAAGGTGCACATGTAAGAAAAGTCTTTCTTACTTTCTTTTTCTTAAAGAAAGAAACCAGTTCCACATACTGTCTGGTCTTTACTTCTTGCTCCCAAGAAACTTGAACAAGCAGGCATCCTCACTGTCCTGAATCTGAGTATACCACCACGCCTTCTATAACACCATGGATTGTGGTCCCTGAGAACCATGATTCAGCCACCAAGCATAAGTTACTTCTTGACAACTAATTGCTTACACATCAGTGAGAAAAAAAGACACCAGTGAAGCCAAAAGGGTTTCAAGAGATGTGGAGTCTCTTCTGGCTCTTGCCTTGATGGCTTAGGTCCATGATCACTTGCCTGTCTCTGACTTAGACCTTTAGACCTTCAGTACTCTCATGCTTGAATTCTCTCTCTCTCTCTCTCTCTCTCTCTCTCTCTCTCTCTCTCTCTCTCTCTCTCTCTCTCTCTCTCTCTTTCTCTCTCTCTCAGTCTAAACAGCATTATAAAGCTGACCCTGTCTTCATGCTTCATGCTTCATGCTTCATGTTCCACAATCATGCCTCTCTGCTTCAGAGTGCTTTCCTGATGCCATCTTCAAAGTCCTTATTTTCTGCAAGTCTTTCATCCTTATTTGACACAAGACCCTGAAAATATTACAAAGCTGGTCCTGAGAGTGACGTTTTTTCCATACCTAAAAGCTCAAAGTACATTTGCATTCCAGACATGATCTGACAAACCCTTGTCAAGTGGGGCAAAGTACGGGTGAGAGATCACCTAGATGAGAAAGTTAAGAGCCACCAGCTGGGGCTCCATCTATGCACGCTTGCCACCGCAGGTGCCTGTGTTCCTTTGCTTGATCAACAATTGAAACAAAACACAAGCCTCCAGCCATGTCACACACTAACATGGAAGGGACCAGGAATGTCAGAATTATGTCTGGCATTAATTGAAAAGTCTTGTACAGATGTTGGCTCTTGCTCTCTGACCCCAAGAAAGTTCGGGGCAAAACTCAATGAATTCCAAGAATGTGTGTAAAAAAGAACCAAAGAGCAAACCTGGATGTCTACCTTGGTTTAGAAATCAAAGGCTACTGCTCTGACACTTTAGTGAACATTCTTTATTGGAGACAACAACAAAACCCATCTAGACAACTGGAACCCAGAGCGTGTTTTACCCTGTCAGTGAATCACTTCTTAAGGACAAGGAAAAAGTTATCAGGTGTTCATGTGCCTACTAGAGTAAAATACTTACTTTCTGTCTGCTAGGGAATGGTCCGTTACCCTTGTTGTCCTCCCCTCATCCCAGCCAAACACCCATTATTTGATGGAGGGACAAGGCAAAGGATTGAATTATATATTCCCTAGTTTTCCTTTGTGGCTGTGTTAATAAAGTACTTTCAACACAGAATGGGGCCGAACCAGTAGTTTGCTGGTGGAAGACCCCAGAAGTGGCTTTTATTAAAGGAACAGTTTCTTATTAAAGAGTTTCTTTTTTTTTTTTTTAAGGAGCTGGGAAGGAGGCTGAAGCTCTGAGATCAAAAGCATGAGAGTGTATGTTTGGTTCCCCAGCACCCTAATAAAAAGCTGAGTAGGGGCGGAGGGGTGCTGGAGAGACAGATCAGAGGTTGAGTGTTCTTATTACTCTTGCAGGAGACCCTGGATCAGTTCCTATCCGCGGAATGGGGATTCACGATCATCTCTAACTCCAGTTCCAAGGAATCCTAGGTCCTCTTTTAAGCATCTGCAGGCACAAGAAAAGCACAGAACACACATACATGCGTGCAAACGAAGCATTCACACACATATAACGAAATCAATAAACCTCAAAAGAAAAAAAATAGCCAAGCATGATAGCATGTGCCTGTGATCCCAGCGCCGGAGAATCAGAGACAGAAAGATCCCTGTGGATCCTTAGCCAGCTAGTCTGACCATATCAAGGAGCTCCAAGCTGAGTAAGAGACCCTGTCTCAAATGAGGGAGACACCTGATATCAGTCCCTAGCCTCCACATTCATGTACCCGCACGGACATACATGTACTCATATACACATATATCACATGTACACATACAGGGAATTTTCTATTTCTTCAAGTTTTCAAATATGTATATGTATGTTGAGAAACTTTCTGAGTGCTTACATTCCCTGGAGGAAGTGAGTCAAGGATGAGGGGTGATCCTTGAGTCCTAGAGTCAACCTCCATTTTCTGTTCACATTCTGCTTCCTGCGTGTGGATGAAATGTGGCTGTCCAGGCTTCCATCCTGCTGCCACCATGTCCTCCCTACCTGGTGGACTGTATCCACTAGAACTGTGAAACCAAATTAAAGACCTTCACCTTCCATTGCTTTTATCAGGATAATTTTATCACAGCAGAAAAAGCAACTACGACACTTCCCATGGTGAAAACTACATAAAGTGTCTTTTAATGCATTGCTGTAGTCTTCAGTTTACCATTTCTTCACTATTTAATATTAGACAAATTGCTGTCTGGAACCTGTTTCATCCGTTTTGATTTTATAGTAATGGCTGCCTTTTGGAGTGGTCAAACAAATGAAGTTGTGTGTCCAGAAAACAGTAGTAGTTCCCAGAGGAAAGGACTCCTCTGCTGTGGCTTGGTCTCTTCTCCTAGGCAACCTGTGGAGTAGAATCTGCTACTAGACCTCAACTGAGCAAATTCCTTTCCTTTGTCCATGTGTCAGCCAGAGTCTAGACTAAGCTTAAACCTCTGCTTACTTTCTGAAATCAGATAAGGCTACAAGAATTCAGCTTGCTGAGTGGAAAGCTAGGGCCCTAATCTCCCCTGTGACCTCCTTTCCAACTTCCACCCTTTTCAAAAGAATACAAATATACGTCTGGAGTTTCCATAAACAGGAGCGCGTGCCAAGCAGGTTTGTGTAGATGGCAGAAAAATGTTCTTTTGATTCCGATCCTGAAAACACATCACCGAACAAGTGTTCTGAGGAACAGTATCAACAAGGGCTTTCTGATTAAACCAATTCCAAGCTGCCCATAACAAACTAATTAGGCAAACTTTCCATGATCGCCAATGCCTATTTGATAGTGCTAGCTTTCCGACTATTCCTAATTAAGAATTTGTGAGCAGACTCAGCCCTGAATCCCATGACAGTCTATGATGTTAACAAAAGGGTGAGATAGCCAATATTGTTTACCTGGTGGTCATTCTACTATGCTATACATCCTTAAGGTAAGTCTGTGTAAATAAATACACTGCTCTTCTAAAGGAGTTGGTAGAGAGGACTTGAAGGCACGCAAGACGATCTCCATTTACCAGTCAGGAAAAAAATCATTTCCTGATTTTTTAACTCTAGCTCTATTTTTGGACATTGGGGGGTATGTGAAGACACCAGGGTCTTCACACGTTCCAGCACTGTCCTTCAGTACTGGAAAAATAAAGACAAGGTAAAAATAAAAATCACAACAGCCAGCATGTGCTAAGGGTAACTGTGCTCCGGGCACTGTTAGGCATTCCCCACGGAATGATTCATTGAACAAATATCGGTGTCTACTTTATGTTTGACAAGCTTCTGCTTCTGCAGATATTACAGTGATTGCAGTGCATAGAGATCCACGGCTGTATCGAGCAACTGGGAAACAAAACCATTGAACTTAGCCATCAGAGAAGTGTATAAAGACTACTACTGTTTATAATTCCCCTTTACAGTGGAAAGGAACTGAGACATATAAAGTATGTCACCTCTTTAATATTCTAGTGGATGATAAAGCTAGACTTTCTATCTGGGCATTTTCTCTCCAGAGTTCAGACCCCTTGTCATATTGACCTTCTCTGTCCTTTTTATATTTTGCTACCCAAAAATAGTAACTAAAGTGTCCCAAAGTGACACTCTACCTAGGAAACCTTATTGCACCAAATAATTCCAGGACACATTGTTAGGTCACGGATCCAAGACAGAGATGTACAAGGCAAAGCTGGGTCGGTTAAGCCATACCTGAGGAGGGCATGGGGGTACACACCTGCTAATGTCAGTACTGAGGATGTGGGAGCAGCGGATACAGTGCTTACTTCACAGACATGTGGAGCCGAGCTTGCTCCCTGGCATTCAAATGATGAAGGAGAAGGAGGAGTCATAGCACACCTTATAATCCTAGCTCTATAAGTGGAGGCAAAAGGATTCCTCGAACCCACTGGCCAGCCAGTTAGTAGAAACATCAAACTCCTCGTTCAATAAGAACCCTATCATAAAGAATAAGAGGGGGACATAAACAGAGGAAGACACAAAATAAACAATACAATACAACCAACCATTGGATTGAGCACAAGGTCCCCAATGGAGGAGCTAGAGAAAGGACCCAGGGAGTTGAAGGGCTTTGTAACCCCATAGGAAGAACAACAATATGAACCAACCAGTACCCCCAGAGCTCCCAGGGACTAAACCACCAGCCAAAGAGTACACGTGGAGGAACCTATGGCTCCAGCTACAAATGTTGCAGAGGATGGCCTTGTTGGACGTTGAAGGGAGGAGAGGTCCTTGGTCCTGAGAAGGCTCGATGCCCTAGTGTAGAGGAATGCCAGGACAGGGAAGCGGGAGTGGGTATGTTGGTGAGCAAGGGTAGGGGGATGATATAGGGAGTTTTCGGAGGGCAAACCAGGAAAGGAGAAAACATTTGAAATGTAAATAAAGAAAGCATCTAATAAAAAAAAAGAATAATAGTACACATATAATTATGAAAATAAAATTAACTATATGCAAACAATCAAAAAAGGAAAGAAAGAGGAAAACCCACCCAGGCCGGTCTGCTCCTTCCCCTAGGCCATCCTCACCAGCATCACTCTGGGCCAACACTCTTCCCAATTATTATCATAGAATTGTAAACCTCTGAACTGGGAAGACAGTTCAGTCCGTAAAGCGCCTGCCTTGCAAGCATGAGGACTTGAGTCTCTGATTACCAAAACCCATATAAGAAGATGGATATGATGAATCACACTTGTAATGCCAGTGATGGCAAGGTGGAAGATGGAGGCACACAAATCCCTGCATGGCCAGCTAGCCTAAGCCTGAAGTACTTGGTCCAAGCTAGTGAGAGACCCTGTGTGCAACAAAAAGGTGAAAGTTACCCACGAAAGAACAAACAGCTTGTCTGCTGACATCAACCTGGATACACAGACACATAGACATGCACACACACATAAATACACACACATGTACATACATACACATGAATGCACGCATGCATGCAAACAAGTTGCAAACCTTTTAGCAGAGAGGAATTTCAGATCATCCTAAACTCGTTCACATTGAGAAGTAGCCTGTGATTGGCATCTCTCTTCCCAGACCTAAATTAAATCTGTAAAGCCACATATCACATTTCTAATTCTTTTCTCTCCTTGACCTTTGTGCCACTTTAATCTCTTAACCCCAAATCACAATCAGTACAACAGCCCTGAGCCTAACCACTTCCATCAAATTCCTGCCGGATCTAGGCTTTGCACTACAGAGGCTGGAGGGCAATTAACTTCCCCCAAATAAGGGTCACACGTAATTTCCTGAGAACCTCATAAACTTTGAGTAATCCAAAATAATTGGACATCTATCAAAGGGCTTCATATTCTAATTCTCCTGAGAGATCATTATACTCGGCTGGTTTGATTAATTACCTAGAAATATAAACCTCCAGCTGATAAGCTGAGGCTTGGCCCTGCTGTGCAGAGAAAAATCCAGGCTGCTGGCAGCCTTTCAAGACACTCTCCAGACCCTACCTGCCTGTGGAAAATTGTTTTCGCACCTGTGGAACAGTTTCCATTGACTGTATTCCCAGGGGAAGAGGCTGACCTATGTAGACACAGAATCTCTATATTTACCTCCCATCCTCTTAAGATCTCGAACATCACCTTCAAAAGGCACCCACAAATCTGGTTCCTCCAGCATGGAAGCAGAGGAGGTGCTGATGGGAACAACTTTTCTAATACACAGGGTTGAAGCCACGGGAAAGTGTGAGTACATGTTGGGTGCACACTCTGCTATCAAAAGGAACCATAATGTAGACCTGCAGATACTCTCTATCCCAATGTTCCCATGTCCCACACCCTTCATCTCATTCCTCAAGGTTTCTGAGAAACCTGGCTCTCTGTATAGCCACCTAACAATGTGACAGCTTTACTCCTGTTTTCCATTCAAGAAGAACAAGAATTATCACATCATAGGTTTTTTTCACCTGGTATTTTGCCAGCAAAAGCTTTAAGCATAGGGAGTAGTTTGGTCATCTAGGACTCCGCTTGGTTTGGACTAGACACACACACACACACAAAAATTTACCTGCATGCAGTATTAAAACATATATGCTCTTCCTCAAACAATGAACCTAGCAACCTGTTAGCAATCTAAGCATTGAGCTGCATGAACAATGAAAAAAAAATGTATCCTCCTCCTAATGAGCATAACACTTAGGCAGATCCCATCCAAATATTTCCCCGGTATGTCTAGAAACCACCAAAATATGTCAGTCAGGTCTGGACTGGTTTTAGATGGGAGCACGATAAGGAAAAATTGTGTCCTCAAACGAATACTTAGAAAGAATCCTTTATTTACCACCTTATGCCTATACACAATTGAATGTGCATATGGTTAAAATCTCTAAGAGGCTCTACCAGCAGCTAACTGAGAAAGATGCAGAGACTTACAACCAACCACTGGGACTGAGGTCAGGGACCCCTACAGAAGAGTTAGGGGAAGGATTGAAGGAACTGAAGGGGATGACAACCTCATAAGAAGACAACAGTGTCAACTAACACCTGGACCCCTGAGAGCTCCCAGAGACTAAGCCACCAATCAAAGAGCATACATGGGCTGCTCCTAAGGCCCCAGCACATAGGTAGAAGAGGACTGACTGCCTTGTCTGGTCCCAGTAGGAAAGGTGCACCTAATTCTGTAGAGACTTGATATCCCAGAGAAGGGGGATGCCCCCTGGGAGTCACCTCTCAGAGGCGAAGGTGAGAGGAGAGGGGGTGAAGAACTCTGGGAGTGGGGACCAGGAGGGGGTCAACAGGGGCTGGACCTAGGATCCATACATATTTGTAGTAGATGTCCACCTTGGCCTTCGTGTGGGTTCCCTAACAAGTGGAGCAGGGTCTGTCTCTGTTTCCTGCAACTGGATCCCCTTCTTTTACCTGGACTGCCTCGGGGGGGGGGGGGGGAGGTGCCTCAGTGGGAGAGGATGTGCATGTTGGAACTAAATGGCCCAGGGTGAGGTGGTACCCAAAGGGGCTCCCCATTCTTGGAGAAGAAGGGAGGCAATGGGGGAAGGAATTTGTAAGGGTGGGACTGGGAGAAAAGGATGTTAGGATGTAAAGTGAATAAAAAAATGAATTATTTTAAATAAATAAATAAATAGTCCTGGAGAGATGGCTCAGCGATTAAGAGCACCAACTACTCTTCCAGAGGGCCTGAGTTTGATTCCCAGAAATCACATGATGTGATAAAAAAATAAATACATACATACATACATACATACATGCATACATACATACATACATAAGAGCAGAGCTCCCCCACCCCAAAACTCAGGTACATTATGGAAAGGGACATGCGCAGTAGAGAAACATTTTCATAACTTAATCTGCCATTCAAAATAAAGAACTACTCCTCAAACTATGTTCCTTAATAAGCAATTCCTTCCTTCTTTAAGCCCCATAAAAAGAAGGCCTGAACAGTACCCAGGGCCCTTGCATATGTCCACACTCAGCAACCTCTGTTCCTTTGCAGGGGGGTTATAACCTCTTCTATCATTTTCCTTGCTACTTTTCAACATGTCGGCTTTTAACTCATTCTTAAGTAAGAGGCCAGGACTCCAACCATGAGATTGTTTGCTCAAATAATTAAAATTATTCTCCCAGCTTTGAACTGGTATTGTTTCATTGACTATCTAACTAAGAGTAGTATGGGACTCTGTTTTCTCTATATTATTCTTTCTTTCAGCTACTCATCAAACAATTTGAACCAACTACTAGGAGATTGCATGAGGTATTCTGCGCATCCTCTCCAGAATAGCCTGCCCTGCTCCTTCATCTTCCTAATTTGCCATTCAGGTTGGCAGTTTATCTGTTTTCAGTAAGAACTCTGCCTCAAGAAGTAGAGAACCTCATTTCGTCTAAAATAGATGAGACATCTACAAATAAGTATTGGTTTGCCATGCTATATATCAAGGGAATTGTTAGGTCGTAACCCATGATCTCTTCTTCTTGGGAGGGTCTCCACCTTTCAGTGAAACTTCCCCAAAGCCAGCTTTTAAAAGCCATAAAGCCCTGACCCAGAACTGTTCCTGTCTAAAAGAACTGCAGGAACAAAAATGGAGAAGAGACTGACGGAAAGGAGGTCCAGTGGTCAGCCCAACTTGGGATCCATCTCAAGGGGAGGCTCCAAGGCCTGACTGATGCTATGATGTGTTTACAGTCAGGAGCTTAGCATGGCTGTCCTCTAAGAGGGCCAACAAGTAGCTGACTGAGACAGATGCCGATACTTACACCCAACCATTGGACTGAAGTCAGGGACCCCTGTGGTTGAATTAGGGAAAGGCTGAAAGAAGATGAGGAAGCGGGCAGCCCTAGAGCAAGACTAGCAGTCTCAACTAACCTGGATCCCTGATATCTCTCAGACACTGAGCCACCAACCAGGCAGCATATAGGAGCTGATATGAAGCCCAAGACACATATACAACAGAGGACTGCCTGGTTTGGCCTCAGTGGGAGAAGAAGTGCCTAACCCTTGAGACACTTGAGACCCCAGGGAGTAGGGAGACCTGGTGCAGGGGTGGGAGGGTGGGGGGATGGGGACATCTTCTTGGAGATGGGGGTAGGAGGAATGAGATGAGGAACTGTGGGAAGGCGAACCAGGAGGGGGGCAATGACTGGACTATAAAAAAAAATAAAAGTAACAAAAATAAAATAATAACAGTAGCAATAATATCATATTTTCTAAAAGTCATAAAGCCCTTTTAGTGTTTATTCAGAGACTTTTTATCTATTCTTTCCCCTGGGGGGAAAAATTGTTGCTTTTCTTTCATGCTTAATAGCCCAATACAAATCACTAGTCAGAGCTAAGGCTGACAAGCCCAGGAAAGGACCATCCATCCAGCAGCCACAAAAGTGCCGTGCCGTAGTAAACCAAGAGCCCAGGATTGGAAACATCTGCTGACTGTTTCTGACCTGTCAGTGTTTTGAAACGAATGGTTAAAATTCAATGAGTACTTCACGGGGTATCAAGGTGCTATGTGGGAAGACCATCACTCATTTAAGCTGACATCTTAATTCTACAGGGAAAATGCAAAACCGATGGAGTATCAGTGATTTATCACCATCACTGGGTGATGGGAATATGCTAACACGGGCTGTAAAATTAAAATATCCTTTTTTTTTTCAATGCTGTGTCAACGGAAACCACTAGGAGACTATTAGGTATTGATGGTTTGTAAACCAGCACATAAGGGTTGCATTTAGGGTTTTGTTGTTGTTGTTGTTGTTGTTGTTGTTGTTCTTTTGCGAAATGCACACATGCTACCTTAGGTATGATTCTGATAGTCTGAACAAGTTAGGAGCTCACTGTCTTCTTTTGCTCCCACTCGCCTCTAGATTGACTTCATTGATATCTGGATTCTATTACCAGTCCGAGCCCACTGCAAAAATACCAGCATCGGTGGCACCAATGAGTGAGTGAGTCGGTTGACTGTTGATGCCACATAGACCCCAAGCATAAGGGCAAACAGTACAAGATGTGTGGATTCCTCGATTCAGTTTGTTTTGTTCCTCCACAGAAGCAGACTTTGCACTTGCAGAGTGGCAGGATGCCGTCGAAGGCAACTGTACAATGTTTAGCACTCTGGATCCAGGAGCCAAAGAACAACAGCAGCCTCCTCCAACACTAAATACATAACACGTTCATTCCCACAATCGTGTGTGTGTGTGTGTGTGTGTGTGTGTGTGTGTGTGTGCCTGTCACAGTCACACCATGTGTTTCCAAACTTCTAAGCCTCATGCTGTTTCTTCTGTCTTGACCCAAGTACCCAAAGTCCTTCACTCTCCAGACTCTCCCACTCTCCGCATTCCTCCCATCTTTCAAAAGAAAGAGAAATATGTAAGTCTTGGGAACCTGTTCTGAGCCAAACAGAATCTGTTGGATTAAGGATGGGTGAGCATCCAGATCCCTGCCACTTGTAAAGATAAAAGCAATGGAATGAACTTAAACTAAAGTAATTCACAGTAAATCTGGGTAGGGATAATCGAACATGAAAAAGGAGAAATAACTCCCAGTCTCGGCCTTCTGCCTAGCTCTCACTCACACAAGACAAGATGTAGAGATTCAAGAGTCCTTGTTTCAAAGGATGATGACTCTGGGGATGGTGGAGAACCTAGTCTGACTATAACTTAAAAAATAACTGCAGCAGCTTCCTTCTTCTAGTGACATATTAGTGTCTAATGCTCACATTCTCTAGGAGCAAAGCAAATCAAAACCAAGGGAAAGGATAAAACCTCCTGATGTCTCCAGTTCAAAATGCCTGGGTCTCTCCCTTTCTTGAGTCAAGTTATCCAAAAAAACCCATCCTATCTTCGGGGCAAATGTCTTAAGATTCCATTTTATTTGACTACTGGAAAAAAGTATTCTTTTCATTGTTTTACTAAATGTGGACTCCCCTCCTATAAAAAAAATGACAATAAAATCTGACTTTCAAAGTCTGGAGATATAGCAAATAATACGGCCACTGGGAACTTGCGTATAAAATTCTGGAGGGAACAAAAAAAGTTTTACTCTTGTCTTTCACATTATAAAAAGCTTTCTCTTGGTGAAATGTCATCGTTCCCTTCAGGACAAAAATACTCAGAGGAAACACAAGTGCTCTTAAAATGATGAAAAAAAAAACCCTATCATTCTTTCTTGGGGATTCTTGGTACTGTCATTAAGCTGAATGACTTAATTGTAAGTAAAGAAACCAGTATGTTCTCTTGAGGTATTTTCCGTTCCTCTCTTAGCATGGGCATTTTGCTTTGACGTCACTAACAGTCAGTGAGAGTCAAGACAGACTGTGGTCAAACAAAACTATCACTAGATGAAAGCCCACCGATGTGGCTTCTTCTGCAGCTGTCATCTACGGCTTGCATGTTTTATCACATGCTACTGTGTAAGGGGTGGGTCGGCCCGACTGTGCAAGAACAGAGGTGAATTACTCTGCTATTCCTGGAAAACCACCACACAACAGAGCACCATGGCTCCCCCTTGAAGCTGTCCACGACAAAAGCCTGATCACAGTATTTATGCAGGGCTGTAAGGCAGCTAGCTCCTTGAAGGAAAATCCATTTCAAAGCCGAATGCAGTTGTTGAAGAGATGCTGGTGCAAAGATGTCTTCATTGCATTGTTCATCCCTCTACATACAGTGATTCTGCTTTCTATAAATCATCCTGTGGAAATGGAAATCGAGGCTCACCAACTAATTAAAACATTATTTATGGGAGCTTCAGAATAAGCACAGAGGGAAAAAAAATGACCACATGAGAACAATTTCATCATTGTTTTATGGGAATCTGTGTATGTCTCTGTGCGTGTGCAAAAATTCACTCCTCGTTAATTTGTCTAAAAGCGTGAAAAGAAGATGTGGGATTAACTCATCCTCAAAATTCGCTTCATATCCAATGTCATCAAGTCCTAGATGCATGACGCTTTTAAGTAGAATGAGAAGTATCAAAAAAGAAAGAGTATGAGCACCAATATACCCAGCACTCAGCTTTAAACATAAAGGGTGGGCTGGGGAGATGCTTGGGGTAAAATACTTGCCAAACAAGCAGGAAGACATAAGTTCATATCTCTGGTACCCATATAAACACCTGGATACAGCAGGACACACTTAGAGCCTTACCACTTAGTGAGATGAAGACAGGAAGTTCTACAGCGCTCTATAGACATCTAGTCTAGGTTCAGTGAGAGATCTTGTATTAAAAATAAAGTGGATTAGTCCCTGGGAGATCTGGGGGATCCGGTTGGTTAATATTGTTGTGGGAGGAGAGGTCTGTGGTCCTATGAAGGTTCGATAGATGCCCCAGTGTAAGGGAATCAAGGGCGGGGAGGCAGGAGTGGGTGGGTGGAGGAAAACACTCATAGAAGCAGGGGGAGGGGGTGGAGAGGGGGTTTCTGGGGAGGGGGAAACTAGGTAAGGGGATAACATTTGAAATATAAATAAATTTTAATTAATTAATTAATTAATTAATTAAGTGGAAAAACACTCAACATGGATCTCCAGTCTCCACAGGAAGGCACACATATGTGTGCCTCCATCCTACATGCACAAGACACTTTCTTGTTCCCACACAAATACATGCCTATGTAATACATAAATATATATAATATATATTATATATGATAGAAGCATACATACACACATAGCTGTATGCATACACAAATACACACAAGACAAATGAGGCAACAATAAGAGATTTAAAGCTTCAAAATGCCTGTGATGGCTAATATTGACTGTCAATTTGAAAGTATATAGAATCAACTAAAGCCATTCAGGCTGGGCACACTTGTAAGGGCTTTTTTTTCCCTGATTGGATTATCTAAGGTAGGATGACTGCCCCTGAATCTGGATCATTTGCGGTCAGAAGATCCACTCTAAACATAGACCACACCTTCTAATAGCAGCCCACATGCAAGAACACAGAAGAAGGAAGCTTTTAGAGTTTGTCTGCTTACCTTCACTCTCGCTGGCAGAGGCATCAGTACTACTGCTGAGACATTCCTTTGCTGGTGTTAGAACCCACTTCTTTAGAATTTCAGTATAGACAGGAAATCCCCCGAGACAACTGGCTTCATGGACTGAACAAGGACTGGATTCCTGGCCTTTTAATCAGGAGACAGCCATTCCTAAACTAGGCAAACCATACCCTGTAAGCTATTACAATAAGCCCCCATTTGATTGATAGATAGATAGATAGATAGATAGATAGATAGATAGATAGATAGATAGATAGATAAGATAAAGATTAGATATAGATATAGATTATAGAGATAGAGATAGAGATATATTGTTCCTATCAGTTCTGTTTCACTAAAGAACCCTAATACAATGCCTCTTACCAATTGTATCTCATTGTCTTCATGAGAAATTAATCCAGAATGTGCTTCTTATTATTCCAATGACTTCCTTTGTCACTTTGTCACCAATATGTGTCCCTAAACTATATGTAAGGGTTAAGTTCTCCACTTCTGCATAACATTATCACTCTGTACGTTTTCTTGCAGTTGCTGTGTTGGTTTTACTTTTTGGGTTTGTTTACTTTGAGCTCTGGGCTGCATTTGTGAACTCCATCATGGGATGCCCTTACCATGGAATCACAGAGTAATGAAAGAAATGGTGTACATGACTGATTATAGTTCACTGTCTTCATCCTTATTGCCAGTACATTACTGCAGCCTCCCTGGCAGTTCTTCCTGTAACAAGGTTTTCTGGATTACATCCCCACCCCTAGTCTCTTTGTATCCTAAAATAACTTGCTACCATGTCAGATGTGAACCTATGAACACTATGTTTAAAATACTTATGTGTGAAAAACATCCAGGAGTCTCTATTCTGTACTACAAGTGCAAATTTTCTGTCCTTACTTCCAAAGCATCAGGGTCATTCCCATGGCCTACAGCCCATGATGTAGATCGTTGTTAATTCAGTTACCTGTTCCAACTCATCTCCATAGTTACCTTCATCTTGCTTGCAATTCTGAGGGTCTGGCTGCAGGTCCAAGATCCTCCTATAGTAGGATGCACTGACTGGTTTTGTGTGTCAATTTGACACTGACTGGAGTTATCACAGAGAAAGGAGCTTCAGTTGGGGAAATGCCTCCATGAGATCCAGCTAGGAGACATTTTTTCAATTAGTGATCATGGCAAGGGGAGGACCCATTGTGGGTGGTGCCATCCCTGGGCTGGGAGTCCTGGATTCTTTAAGATAGCAAGCTGAGCAAGCCAGGGGGAGCAAGTCAGTAAGTAACATCTCTTCATGGCCTCTTCTTCAGCTCCTGCTTCCTGACCTGCTTGAGTTCCAGTCCTGACTTCCTTTGGTGATGAACAGCAATGTGGAAACATAAGCTGAATAAACCCTTTCCTCCTCAACTTGCTTCTTGGTCATGATGTTTGTGCAGGAATAGAAACCCCAACTAAGACATAGGACAAACTGGGTGAATCATCATCACAGATAATAATGAAAGCCAGAAACTGGTGAATAGACAGCTATGCTTCTCACTCACAGCAGAATTATTCTGATACATCCCACATGGCCTTTAGAATCTCTCGAACAATAGGCTGGTGGTTGGTTCCGCTTATAAAGGTGCCTGCTATCAAACCTGATGATGAGCTGAGTTCAATCCAAATAACCCACACATATGTAAGGAAGAAGTTCTACATATTGTCCTCTGATCTCCACATATGTACTATCACACACACACACACACACACACACACATACACACTAAATATACCAATAAAGTCTTGATGAACATACAGCCTGGTTGGCCATAGCAACCACATCTTCTGCAACCTAGCATTCACTGGTTTTCTTCTTTTCCCCTCTCACCTCTCTCCTGTCCCAGTGAGCTTGGAGATCACCATCTGCAGCCAGTTCTGGTAGCAATTGTCCAAATGCAGACTCTGAATCAAGGACCAAAGTACAATGAGAAAAAAAATTGTCCTCCGACTTCCACACACTCACTGGATGGCACAGACAACCACACACATGCACAAACACACACACACACACACACACACACACACACACACACCAATAAAATGAACGAATGTAGTTTTTGTCATGTCTTGTTTATCTTAGAGCTGACAAGATGGCTCAGCAGATAACGGCACTTACTGCCAAGCTTGGTGACTTGAGAAGGGGAGTGCTGACTCCTGCAAGTTGTGCTCTGGCCTCCACGTGTGCACCATGGTACACATGCACCCACATACATCCTACATAAATAAATAAAATGTAAATAAGTATCTTTAGTTTTCTATTCAAAAAAAAAAACTGCACTTTGCTCCAGCCCCAGTCACAAGCAAAAACTGACTTACACCCTGGGATGTCAAAAGATACCAGGCTACAAGATTGACCTTCTAATACCTCAGTCTGGAACTGATTTCTGAACACAAATAGAGACAAAAATAAGATTCGAATTCTCAGACAAACCTACAAAGTCTGTACCCTTGACCCAGGTTGGTCACTAACACCAGGAGAGACAGATCAGGAATTGTGGTACTCAGTCTGTTCTGTCTTCTTGGCCACATGTCAGTCAGCAGCAGGACACAATGCTCCACTGTCAGGCACAGCAAGCTACCCTCTGCCTCACACCAGATCTCTTAGCTCTTAGCTTAACCTTTTACTGCTCGCAGATGGCTCTGACTTGCTGGTAACGCAGATTGTCTTATTTGACATGTCTGTGATGATTCATTATAAGTCTCTGTTGAAAAATAGAAAGTTCTGAGTGGCATTGTCACACACCTTTAATCCCAGCACTCCTCCTAGGAGGCAGAAGTAGGTGGATATCTGGATTCAAGGCCAGCCTGGTCTGTAGATCAAGTTCCAGGATAACCAAGGCTACACAAAGAAAACCTGTCATGAAAAACAAAAACAAACAAACAAAAACAAAAGTCTAAAAATATTCTTTGAATTTTTGAGGCCGAATCAAGAGAACTTTCTCATCCTGGACTCTGCTGGCACCAGACGTGCAAGTGGTGCACAGATAATACACATGCAGGCAAAACACTCTCATCAAATAAAAATAGCTGACTCTTTAAAAACTACGGAAACAAAACAAAAAAATCATCCTAATATAGATATACAGAAAAAAAAAACATATTTGGGGGTCGTTAGTTTTGGCATGCACTGAGGCCTTGTGACATGTCCTGGACAGGCGAGTGAAGATGGCTGTCTTTCTGCTGAGGAAAAAGTTAAAGGACGCATCCACTACCATTACAAAGAAATTGCATTACTCATGGCTGGGGGAAAAAAAAAAGAGAGAGATAACACCTAAGATGTATTTGGTCAACACTTTCAGACCATACGGGCTGTTTTCGAAAAAACAGTGAAGTGTCACGTGGGTCTGGATTGCAAGGGCTCTTGTACTACCAGTGGAGCGATGGATTCCGGGGATGGAGTAGAGCGATGGATTCCTCTTCGGCCCCTACTTGGATTCTTTGGCTGGTGCCTCCTCCAAAGCCCATCATTCCCGGTTCTCATTCGGGTGTTTGATGAAGGCTGAGTTTTGAGGTCAAGACTCTCCTGGGACCCTGGTTTTCCATCATATAAACACTATCTAAACAACGTGTCCTTTACTGAGAGAGCTCACATAGCCTGAAGCTCCAGCTCTTCATTCGGATTTAAACCTTTCCATTTTGAAAATGAGAAACTGCCCCCTTCTCTTTAGTCCTCAAAGTCGGATACCCGGGGGAGTCTCTGGGATTCATCTGAGAAGTTCTAGGTTTGCTTGGACTAAGGATTGCTCCGGAACCCACACTACAGGTATCACCAGTTCTACAAAGTAACTTGATTCTCTTCAGACTTAAGGTGAAAAATAAGATGATTTTCTTCTGCAAAGCTTTCGCCATAGTCTATCACCCCTGACTATCTCATGCTTGAGGGGAATCGGGGAAATGAGATCAACAAAAAGTAAAAGGAAAGGGAAAACAACCAAAACAGCAGTGAGCCAGAGAGACAGCTCAGTCTGCCTCCTCAGGAACACAGTAACCTGAACCCAGGTAAAGAAGACTGGGTGTGGCAGCATTTGCTGGTATCCTAGCTCTGGGGAGGCAGGGACAGGCCCAGACTGATTGATGATAAACAAGTCCTAGTGTGAGACCTTATCTCACAAAGAAACAAGGTGGATGACTATGAGGAGTGACGTCCATGGTTGAGCTGCGGCCTCTACGTGCGTACACGCACGTGCACACTCATCTACCTGCACACATGAGCATGTGCACGCGCGCCCGCATGTGTACATACACACACACACACACACACACACACACACACACAAAGAAAGGGAGGGAGGGAAGAAAGGAGGGAGGGAGGGAGGGACGGAATAGAAAGAAAAGAAATGAACCACATTTTCTGTATCCATTCTTCCCTTGTGGGACATCTGAGTTCTTTCCAGCTTCTGGCTATCACAAATAAGGCTTCTATGAACATAGTGGAGCATGCACCCCTGTGGCATGGTGAGGCATCTTTTGGATATATGCACAAAAGTGGTATAGCTGGGTCTTCAGGTAGATCTATTTCCAATTTTCTGAGGAACCTCCAGATTGATTTCCAGAGTGGTTGTACCAGTTCATATACACAATGGAATACTATTCAACTATTAAGAACGAGGACATCCTGAGTTTTGTAGGCAAATGGATGGAACTAGAAAGTATCATCCTGAAGGAGTGAGGTAACTCAGACCCAAAAGGACATGCATGGTATGTACTTACTAATAAGTCGATATTAACCAAAAAGTACAGAATACACAGGATACAATCCACAGAACTCAAGAAGGTTAGCAAGCCAAAGGACCCAAGTGAGGATGCCTCAATCCTACTTGGTGGAGAGAAGAAAGCAATCATGGGGGGCAGAAGGAGGGTGGGAGGGACTTGGATGGGAGAGAGGTTAGGGAGAGGAAGAGGAGAACATGATTAGGAATGGGGGAGGGGACAAGACTGAAGCCCTGATGGTCAGCAGGAAGAATGGAAACAGGCAACCTTGGGAGGTAGAAGGTGAAGGGACCCTCTAGAAAGTACCAGAGACCTGGGAGGTAAGAGACTCTCAGGACTCAAAGGGAGGGACCTTAGATTAAAGGCCTTGCAGTGGGGAGAGAGAGCTTGTGGAGTCCACCTCCTGTGTAGAAATTTAAATAAAGAATAAAAAATATTTTAATTTTTTAAAAGAAGAGAAATGGAAAGGAAAGAAAAGGAAAATAGAAAAGAGAGGAGGGGAGAGGAAAGAAGAGAAGAGAAGAAAGAGGAGAAGAAAGAAGAGGAGAAGAGAGGAAGGAAGGAGAGGGAACAGGAGGGGAGGGGAGGGGAGGGGAGGGAAGGGGAGGAGGGGATGGAAGGGGAGGAGGGAATGGAAGGGGAGGAGGGGAGGGGAGGAGGGGAGGAGAGGGAAGGAGGGGAGGGAAGGGGAGAAAAGAAGGGGAGGGGAGGGGGAGGAGGGGAAGGGAGGAGGGGAGAGGAGAGGAGGGGAAGGGAGGAGGGGAGAGGAGAGGAGAGGAGAGGAGAGGAGAGGGAGTGACCCAGATGATAAGCCAGGGGAATCTCAGGGAACCAAGAGGAGAGGAAAAACGCCAGGAAGTCACAGAAGTGAGTAGAGGAAACACCAGACTTGCTTGTCAACTTTCATTTTCCTCCTCTTCAAAGATCTGGTTTTGATTAGGTATATAAAGATGGCCACCCCCATCCCACCTGACAGATGTGATTTAAAAATAGGCTCAGCTCCTCCTGTTGCCCCCCAGGGGTTGACCCTGATTGATATGGACCCATCCCAGCTGACCCTGTACTCCCTGCCAATGATGAAGCCTGGAGAACAGACCTGTGATCCATTTCTCGCTGCTATGACACCAGCAGAAGACCCATGGGACCTCTAGTCTTAAGCAAACACAGGATGAGGGGGCCCCCTTTTTTTGCCTCTGGCTGTTGTCACATCTGGAGGTGACTTGAATCTGACACAGCCTTTCTCCAACCACAAAGAAAATGAGCTTTAGTGAGGAGCCTCACCGACAGTGACAAGAATGGAGACACAGAAGGACACTGGGTTCTAAAATTAGTCAGCCTTTCCTGTGGCAATAAACAACCCTAATGTGTTAGTGGCTTAGGGCAATGCGTATTTATTTCCCTGTGTCATCTGAGGGCTGTGGGACTTCTGGCGTGGGACCATCCCAAGTGTCTTCACATTCCAGACGCAGCTGTTACTGAGAGCTGTTGTTCTCCTGCTACATGGCCACAACCTGGCAAGGGAAGCAGAGCCAAGCCACCCCTTCAAAGTGTCTGTATGGCTGTGTCATGCCCGAGCTCTCGCCACAGTCTGGGACGCATAATGAGGCAAGCCAGAACCAATAAGATGGGGTAAAAGGGAAGTGAGTGGCAATATCTAAATGTCAGTGAACAAGAACAGGTGTTTCACGTTTCAGGGACCCAGTGGTGGCATGGTTGAGACACTAGTGGACGCATCCACAGGCCCTTCTGGATCTCCCTAACTATAACATAACATATTCTGTGATGCACAATTCTGAGTCTTCCATGGCATGTTCTTTCTACAATGAGATATCCTAACCATCCACAGGAAGTTTCAAATGCTCTTCTATTCAGAAGTGGAAGTGTAAAACTGACACTGCCATCAGACTAGGTAGAAGAAAAATCCCATCAGACTAGGTAAAAGAGAAATCCCCTCTTTACAGGCACGGGTTGCCTTTCCAAAGAGATCAGCATTTTCCTCTACAGACGTGAACAGTGAGCTAAGTCTCCTATAGTGTTGGGATAGTTCTAAGGCTGGATGTTTTGTAAAAGGTAATATAGGCTACAGCTTTAGTATAATGCCAGAGATGCTGTGGGGTTTATTTTTGAGTCACTAAATACAAGACATATAGGGGCTGGGGAGGTGGATCAAGTGTTTGGGGAACAGCATGAGACACTGAGTTCAGATCCTCAATAGCTATGTAAAATCCAAACACAGGAATACATGTCTATAATCCTCAATGAGAGGAATCAGCTGAAGTCTCACTGGCAAGCACCCAGGAGTAGAGATGGAAGATACCTGGGGCTTATTGACCAGATGAAATGGTAAGGCCCAGGCCAAGTAAGAAATCCTGTCACAAAAAGAAAAAAATAAGCTGGAGACTGATAGAGAAGGATACTTGATATCGATCTCTGATCTCCACACATATGCAACTCTTAGTCTCCACACATGTGCACATATGTGAACAGACAAACACACACATACACAAAAAAGCACATACACACATACAGGCATACATACATACCTATGTACATACATACGTATAGAATCTGAGAAAGAAACGAAGTCAAACTGACATCATTTTTCTTTATCTGCTCAAATGCTTCTTATAGGGAACCAAAAAAAAAAACCCACTGTGTTAATCAGTTTTAAATTGTTAAGTGAGAATGCCTGAGATAATCGACTTCTAAAAGGGGAAAAAATGTGCCTTGTCTCATGCTCTCAGAGGAATAGTGCATGGTCACGTGACCCGACTGCTTTGGGCCGGTAGCAAGGCAGAGCATCACCTCAGGGAGCACCTGAAAGAGCAAAGCTGCCCCCTAATGACAGCCAGGAAGCAAAGAGAGGAGGAGAAAAGCTAAGGCCCGGCCAGCCATCCCCCTTGCCATAGACTTGCACTCAATAACTTCACTTCCTTCTGCTCAGCCCAACCCCCTCAAGCCTGAATCACCTCCACAGTGCCATAACCCACCAAGCAACCTTCAGTGCACTGCCACTGACCCCCACACATATGGAGTCTCTCATGCCAGGCCCCAAATTTAGAGGCATTTTCTTATGTGTTCTACGTCCTCCTTCATTTACATAGGATACAATGTGATCTGACTACCAGGTCAAAAATGTGTGTATATACTTTGAGTAAATTTAGTTAATATACCTACTGATCATATATAAATACATATGTGCACATTTATGAATGTAACATAAATACACTAATACTAATATGTATTAGTACAAATGTACTTACATATGTATATGAATATACATATAAATATATATACTACTTATACATGTATATATATACTTTCATACACATAGGTGCAGATTTTGTGTTTGTGTTTATGCATATTATATAGATTTGATATGTAAATACATACTGGTTACCATGAGAGATAATAGGTTTGAGTCTATTAGATGACAGCATTGAACTTAGCAATATAAGAAGTTTGTGAAGAGAGATAGACACAAGAGATGCATTTATACCTCTGCTCTATCCCAGGATGCCCTTGTAAGAACTTTTACTGAACTTTAAAGAACAACATTAATGAAAGCATTCAGGACAGGACAGAGAGAGTTATTATGACAACCATCTTTTGTTCACTATGGTTTTATTATGTCTTTTCTTTTTCCTTCCCATTCCTTTCTGTAAGCATATTGGAGCTGTGGCCACAGAGGTGATTGGAGAATCATAGCCCTCCTGAAGTGATATCCAAACAGAGAATTTTCCAATACATATCCTGAAATCACAGAGCATGCAATTCCACAGCAGCTCCAGGAAGGCAGCATCTCTGCTTAGGAGATGGAAATTTGGAAGCTCGTCGCTATAATCTGTGGTTATGATTTCAAGCTCCCCCAGTGATGTCGGGAAGCCAACCACAGGCTCCCAGTGCTAGGAGCCTTTATTGTAATCCAATAAAACCTTAACAACCACTCTTCTTTTTATGATAAATTAAGGGCCTCATCTGCTTTGAAGCAGCCCCTCTGCCCCGGAGTTTACCTCATGCAGAATCTGTCCTGAAGAACAGGATGAAGATGGGGGTAATGATGGTGAAGAGGAAAGAGGCCAGATTCCCCACCTTGGTTTCACGGATTCGGAACTTGTAAAACAAATACAAAGCTCTCTTTCTCTTAAGAACCGACTGTTTAGGGTGAGACTCCGCTTGGGATCTCTGGCAATATCTCACAGATCCTTACTTCTCAACTGTGCACGTCAATAAACCTCAGCACCGTGAAATGATGACAGAGGCAGCCAGAACTGAGGTCGTGAGGCCAGTCTACCTACGCCTAATTTAATCTTATGTTTTCCAATTTAAAATGTATTCGGAAGCTCAAATTCTGCCTGCATTGCCAATATTTCGTTTACCACCCTCATCTCTGTGAATTCGTCTGTTGCAGAGTGGCTTCTAAATCCAAAACAAACTTCAAACAAGGGCCACGTTTAGTCCACAACCTTAACTGCTTCCTGGGTTTCAAGGCAAAAGGACATCCGCAATACCTACATGCGTGTTCTGAAAGGATTTCTGAGGTCATCCAAGAAAGATTCAGAGGATTTAGATCCTATGCTAAAAAGAGGTGAGATTATAGTAAAGTTGAAATAGAAATCATTTCTGAATTTTACTTCAATATTATTAAAATGTCTCAATGAAGTTCAACATATGGGGAGTTAAATTGTTATTTCCCCAAATATTTCCAGAACCAACATCTTTAAAAACATTTTAACAGTATGATTTTTCTTAATTTAATTAAAAATAATGAATGGTATGTGTTCACCCCTCATCATGCATTACATCACACATGTATATGTAATATGTAATCACAACATCACAATCTGATGTATGAGAATACTCACCAGTCTAGAAGTTTCGAAGTCCAGAGCCTAGTTCCAGGCAGGCAATTTACCCTGTCCTCAAGAAATTATATAATTGCCGGGCAGTGGTGGCGCATGCCTTTAATCCCAGCACTTGGGAGGCAGAAGCAGGCGGATTTCTGAGTTTGAGGCCAGCCTGGTCTACGGAGTGAGTTCCAGGACAGCCAGAGCTATACAGAGAAACCCTGTCTCAAAAAATCAAAAAAAAAAAATATATAACCACTCTGAGCATCTTAAAGTGGAAGGTTTACTCTAGAACTAATATTAATAAATATTCTTGGCCTAAAACAAAGATATCAACACTAAATATTGAATTTAAAATTTTTTAAACACAAAAAGATGAAGAAAACAACTCACATACACACTGGGTAGTTCATATGTAGTGGTTATCAACTGGATACAACCTGGAGTCACCTGAGGAGGAGGAACCTTGAGAGAAGAGTTACTTCTATCAGATTGGCCTATAAATAGGTCTTTGAAACAATGTCTTACCTGATAATTGATATGGGAGGACCCCAGTTCACCCTGAGCATCACCAACCCTAGACTAGATTATTAATGCTTACTCTATACCAGGGACAATTCTATCCAAAATGCTAGATATAAGCCAGGTTTATTGACTGGTACATACCTATAATCCCAGGACTTGATAAATAGAGGTAGAAGGATTGATTAGACAGATGCAGTCAGCATACGAGTAAAGGAAGTTTAGCTCCCGAATCTAAGTGTCTTACTTATAGCTTTATAGCTATAAGTCATGAAAGTCCATGACCAAACAAGTAAGTTTGAGAGCAAAGGGTTTGTTGAGCTTACACTTCCACACCACTGTTCATTGTCAATGGAAGTCAGGACAAAAACTCAAACAAGGCAGGATCCTGGAGGCAGGATCCGATGCACAGCCATGGAGGGGTGCTGTTTATTTGCTTGCTTTCTGTGTGTGTGTGTGTGTGTGTGTGTGTGTGTGTGTGTGTGTGTGTGTTTTCTCTGTAAGTTTTTATTAGTTGTGCATTTCTTTTTTATTGGTTATTTTATTTATTTACAATTCAAATGTTATCCCCCTTCCCAGTTTCCCCTCCTCTAGCCCCCATCCCCTCCTCCCTCCTCCCTGCCTCTATGAGGGTGCTCCCCCTCCAGCCCAACTACTCCTGCCTCAGTGGCCTAGCATTCCCCCATCCTGAGTTATCAAGCCTCCATAGGACCAAGGGGCTCCCCCCCCCACTGATGCCAGATAGGCCAATCCTCTGCTATATAGCCAGCTGGAGCCATAAGGCTTGCTTGGTTTTCTTTCTTGTAGAACCCAAAAGCACCAGCTAGAGGTAGCCCCACCTAAACTAGGTTGGGCTCTCCCACATCAGTCACTGATCTTATGGGAACATTTTCTCAGTGAGGTTCCCTCCTCTCAGATGGTTTTGGCTTGCGTCAAATTGACATAAAACTATCCAGCATGCTATGTTTAATGTTTCCAGTAAAGAGTGTGAAACAAACTTAGAACATCAAATGTTTGGATATAAGTCAGAAGCAAGTTATGTTCTGAAACAGTAACACTTACATACCTGTCATGTTTAAAAGGGATGCCATGCTTCTGAGAAAGGACCAGAGAAATACAAATCTCTCCAAAATTATCTAATAAACCCTTAGTTCATGCCAAACAATTTTTTTTCTTTGTTACTGATATACCTTTGGTAGGGAAAGGATGTACAGGTATCTATCACAAAGATAACTCTTGTGTAAAATACACAACCTTTGTTAGGCAATAATGGTCTATGAAAAGTTTACATACTGATACCCAGTGTCACTGTGTCATTATGTTCACCATTATGTGACCAATTCCTGTCCTTATCCTGAGCATCTCTATATGACCTACCAAAGCCCATAATAAATAAAATAATAAAAATGGCAGGTGAGCTACAAGCAGACTTTAAAAGCAGTTGAGCATTCAGTCTTGACATCCTATTGCTATTTAGACAAAACAATGGCCAAGTCTCCCCAATGTCCCAATCAAACTCAAAGAACCCATCCTCCTCCACCTAAAGAAACTCAACATTGCTACTACCCATGGCATCATGAACACCAATAATAGCAACAAAATGAGGCCAGTCCATAAATTCTCAAGAAATAACAGCTAGCATTTTTAGATGACTATAACTTGACATCATTCATTACACAGCAAAGTCTAACACACTCAATATACCAGATCTTTAATAAACATTATCTCTTTTAATAGACATCTTCTGCCTTAATCCTCACAAACATTCGAGGACAATGTAATGTGCTCACGATAATTACAATGTCAATCAGTTTATGGTTAGCTAGGCAGTTTCAACATAGTCTAACTGCATAAAATCACAGACCTGATGAGACTTGGAATTTGACACAGCAGATGTGGTGCTGGGGCCCCATAGTTTAAATCTTCTCCAGCATGTATAAGTCTCTAGGTTCAATGCTCAGTAATACATCAAATTAAATTTATGAAGACACACGATATTTACCTATGACTTATCACTTATGAACTACCTCAAGGTTAAGACTAGAAAGAAAAAGCACTACATAAACACAGTTTGTGGTCTGCAACTGCATATTTCATAGGTTACTAAAATCTGTGTAATAAATCCTACTTTGAGCCATCTTCCAAATGTTCACATTCTGTAGATATCATCAGTAGCTAACATTTCGCCCCTGGTCATGAATTAAAATGTAGAAAATTAGTTGCATTCACCACACGCATTGTATTCTAACTTCTGAAATGTTTTTTCCTAATAAATGCCAAATAATGAAATATGATACCAAGTTTTACGAGACCCAAGGGCTTATTGTTGACATTAACTACCCCAATTAAAATTAAATCTAAAGGTTTATTACACATTATACTTTCTCCTTAAAAATAAAAGGGGTCTAAAAATAGACACCTACTCCTAAGACATTCATTTTAACACCCTTAACTAAAATTAAAGCAAAGAAGAAATGAAAAAGTTTAAAGATAAAGAGAAGAAATTGTGGTAGAGTAGAATGAGAAGAAAATTAATTTCTCAAATCATGAAATTTTAGGTAATAGAAAATGCTTCAAAATCAGTGGTTTAAATGAGATTTATATTTACGTCTTTTTTTCTTTCTTTTTCCTCTCATTTTTCACCTTCCCTCACAATATCCCAAAGATAATAACGGTGTTGTGAATTCCAAGGTGGCTGTGCTTAAAAGTAATTGGGGGCTACAGGTAATACTGTTCAGAACGAAATTAGCATTCTCAACCTCTCAAATACAGTATGTGGACCCTGATACTTATTCAGCCAATGCTAAAAGCAAATGCCTGCTAATTGCCAGACTCTTCCCAAATGTCTTCCAAGTATTAGCCCCTCCTCACAGCAACCAGAGGTGTGGGGACCATTTTCTAACTCTATAAATGGGATCCCAAGTCACATGATGAGCACTGCCCCAGGAGCCTATTTCCTTAATCTCTGTGCTGTATTGGCCCGGCATGCCAGAACAGCTTCTGTTCAATCCTGAACATACATTGGGCTACAGAAATGGCTTGGTCAGTAACACATTTGCCTTGGAAGCATAAGAAAGAAAGAAGAAAGGGAGGGAGGGAGGGAGGGAGGGAGGAAGAAAGGAAGGAAGGAAGGAAGGAAGGAAGGAAGGAAGGAAGGAAAGAAGGTAGGCTGGAGAGATCATTCAACAATTAAGAGTACTGACTGCTCTTCCAGAGGTCCTGAGTTCAATTCCCAGCAACCACATGGTGGCTCACAACCATCTGTAAGGTGATCTGGTGCCATCTTCTGGTATATTTGAAGACAGCTACAGTGTACTCCTGTACATGAAATAAATAAATACTTTTTTACATAAGCAATAAATATGATGTACTTATATGGCAAGTCTTCTGTATTGAAAATTTACCTCCTAAAGGGAGGAGTGCATTCATAGGGCTCAGGAAATAAACTAAACTTACAAGTCCCAAAAAGCTCCTGAAACTTACATGATCCGCAATGCCCATTCCCAAAGGTCATATAAATAGTTATAGTTGCTGAGCAGAGGAGACTCTTACCACTGGCTGAACTACCTGCAGAAGTCTCTGACATGTAGAACACCCTGCAAGTCACACAGGATGTTCCAGGGATGCAGCTGAATTTTAACCATCCAGTAGGTGATTCTAATAAATTCATAAGTTCCCCAAACTTGTATGCACTCATTTCTTTGGTCTATCTTTAGTGACCTGTCTGGATTGAATGGATGTTCACATCTCCCCAGGAAAAGTCACACAGAAAGACTCAGCGCTACAATTGGGGATGGGAGGAAGGTGGTAAATCCAATTCATCACAGCCAGACCGTACAGCTCCGGTACCAAGTTAACTCTGAGATAGGAATCCTCAAAATTGCTGAGATCAGGTTCACACACAGCAACCAAAATTCCAGCAGACACACTGCATTGTTATTTCAACTGCACTTCATTAGTTACCTCATTGAGAATGCAGAAAAAGCATGAACAACAGAGATCCCTAAAAGCCAGTATATATTAATTATATCCCCTCAGCCATAAAGCCACAAAACATGATGCAGACACTAAATTAAAGGAAAAATCAATGATAAGGTATTATTAAGTAGGTCATGTTAATCTACCCAATTAGTAATTAAACATAGAAAAACTTGCTTACATATAACTTATTAACAAAAACTGTAATTATACAATAAGCTAAGCCATATGGATATGTGTCCTCCATGGGTCAATGTTCTGAATAATCATGTTAAATTTGATCATTAAAACTAAAGTTAAAACAAATATTTTTAATTATGTTTAATTTTTTGCATTTATTATTGTTTGGTGTGTGTGTACATATGTTTGTGTGTGTGTGTGTGTGTGTGTGTGTGTGCACATGCCTATGTGCATGTGCACATATATCATGATGTATATGTGGAGGATAGAGAACAATTTGCAGGAGTAAGTTTTCTTCTTTCTCCATGTGGGTTCCAAGAATTAAACTCAGGTCATCAGACTTGGTGACAAGCATCCTTACCTGCTAAGTCGTCTTGCCAGTCCTATGGCAAGTATTCTATGACTATACATTCTCTCTACATTTTAAAACTACAGTGATATCATTTTTCTTAGACATTAATATAGATGCCCATTTGATATAAACTCATATGATCTCTGAAAAAATGTTATTAGGTTTTCTCTACAACCAAACTTTGTAAATGTATTCATAAGGTCCTTTGGGAAAAGAAGTAAACAAGTATAATAAAGAACACAATAATAAAGATTAGGTAGTGAAGGCCACAAGTTAGGTCCACCAATAATAAAGTGCATTGTGGGTCCTCTAGAATTAATGCAATTTAGTATCAGAGCATGAAGTCACCAGACTTATAAGCACAGACCGATGAACAAGTTACCTATTCTGATCTCTTTGCCAAAAGCCGAAAACAAAAATAAATTCTACAGACAAGTTATAAGGAAATAAGCCTCTCTAATGTTTCTAGTAGAAGTAAAAAATAAAGAAGATATTGTTAATATACTATAAAATTACATGAGTATTTATGTATATGCTATGTCATCCAACAATCCCACCCACCCCCATCTTAGTTTTCTGTTACTGTAATAAAAACATAGATCCCAAATGGTTTAGAAAAAGAAAAGATTTCTTTAGTTGACAACTCATGCCGTTGTCCATTACTGAGCTGAGTGGAGGCGAGAACAGAAATAGGAACCAGGAAGGAAGTACGTGAAGGAAACTTCTTACTGACTTGCTCTACCTGCCTAACTCAGCTACATTATTTACACAGCCTAGGTCCACCTGCCTAGGGATGACACTGCTCACAGTGGGCTGGACCCTTCCACAACATGTAACAATCCCCAAAAATGCCCCTGCAGAGATCCCCAGAAGCCAATATAATTAAGTTAATTCTCCCCTTAGGCTCCCTCTTCCTGTGAGTACAAGTTGGCAATCAAGATTAGCTACAAAGTATGCTACAGTTGAACAATAAAACTTGCATACACACCAGACAGTATGAGATTTTCCATAGCACTTATTCAACTTCTTTTAGAAGTCTGACTGAATAACACCTACATGTTCCACATAGTTACAATCTATGCAGTTGGGGTTTTTATGATTCCGCAGCCTAGATTCTGATCCATTATGTCTTGTTTTTGAGAAAGAGGTTCACTACATAACTTGGCTGTCCTCAGAATGAAGGTTCTCTTCCCTCAGCTTCCTTGTGTTTAGATTATACAGACCGCCATATCCAGCTTAATGCTGTTATTTTAATGCAGTGCTTAGATATTATAAGATAATACACACACACACACACACACACACACACACACACTGCTGAAAAAGCTACAAAGATCTATTTCTTTTTTTTTTTTTTTTTTTTTTTTTGGTTTTTTGAGACAGGGTTTCTCTGTGTAGCTCTGGCTGTCCTGGAACTCACTTTGTAGACCAGGCTGGCCTCGAACTCAGAAATCCACCTGCCTCTGCCTCCCAAGTGCTGGGATTAAAGGCGTGCGCCACCACTGCCCGGCTCTATTTCTTATATAGCTGTTTGTGTGGAGACAAGAGACTGATTCCAAGTGTTTTCTTTCTGGCATTCTTTACCTTGTTTTTTGAGACAAGGTCTCTTATTGAAGCTGTAGATGACTGGTTCCATTAGACCACTTGGCCAGTGAGCCTCAGGGATTCTCTTGTTCCTTTGCCAGAACGAGGTTTACACAATTTCCTCCTCATCACATTCACACATACTAACAAATTACTTATTTCCCAGAAGCCATCCTATTAGCAATGATGACCCCTGCAGACTAGATTGTGGTGCCCAAATGCTCATTACCATTAAAAAGAACCAGAGATCCCTAGGGGAATGACTGTTTTTAGATGAAGTTCAGATTTGGGTGGTGACCTTCCTTAGGAGAAAGATCCTATAAAAGAAGGTAAGTATCTTCTCAAAGCACTGGAGAAGCAACCTAATAAATCTCTATGCATCAAAATAAGGACAGATTGTACAGCTATAGTGGATTGAAGTGTATTAAGGGTATCTGTGTACGTACCTTATGCTCGCATAATATTGTACAATTTATGAAATCATAAAAGTCATCCAAAAATGAATAACATAACCAACTTGCCTATATAGGAAAATGATTCCTAATTCACTAGTTTGGAAACTCTTAACTGTGAATAGAAGAAACAAACATTGGTGGTGATTTCCCTATACAAATTGTGCTACTGTACAGTACATGGAAAAATGCTAGATTTAGACTATAACAATTTGTAAATCCTAAGGGAAAGGTAGATCTACAGTAATACTTGTATCTGAAATCACTAGAAAAAGAGAAGACAAGCCTTTCTCTCGGCGAAGCTACACTCACTACATTTATTTGCTTTTTATCACCACAATAAACACCATAGCCAAAAGCAACTTGTGGAGGAAAGGTTTGTTTCAGCTTACAATCCCCAGATCACACTCCATCCCTGAGGGAACTCAGTGCAGGAACTCAAAGCAGGAATGTAGAGGCAGCACCTGAGGCCGAGGCCATGGAGGATCATCACCTACTGGCTTGTTCCTCATGGGTTCCTCAACTTGCTTTCTTACACAACCCTGCAGGATGACACCATGCAGTGTAGACTGAGCCCACCCACAACAATCATTAACAACAACAACAACAACTATTATTATTATCATTACTATTATTATTAATTAATAATAATAGCAACAGTCTTTCCTACATGTCAATCTGAGAGGATATAAATAACTCCCTTAAAGAAATACAGGAGAACTGGGTCAAAAGTTAGAGGCCCTTAAAGAGGAAACACAAAAATCCCTTCAAGAATTACAGGAAAACACAAACAAACGAGTGAAGGATCTGAACAAAACCATCCAGGATCTAAAAATGGAAGAAGAAACAATAAAGAAATCACAAAGTGAGACATCTCTGGAGATAGAAAATCTTGGAAAGAATTCAGGAGTCATAGATGCAAGCATCAACAACAGAATACAAGAGATAGAAGAAAGAATCTCAAGGGCTGAAGATACCATAGAAAACATTGACTCAACAGTTAAAGAAAATGCAAAATGCAAAAAGCTCCTGAGTCAAAACATCCAGGAAATCCAGGACACAATGAGAAGACCAAACCTAAGGATTATAGGTATAGAAGAGAGCAAAGATTAACAACTTAACGGGCCAGGAGATATCTTCAACAAAGTTATAGAAGAAAACTTCCCTCACCTAAAGAAAGAGATGCCCATGAGCATACAAGAAGCCTACAGAACTCCAAACAGACTGGACCAGACCAGAAAGTCCACCCAGCACATAATAATCAAAACACCAAATGCACTAAACAAAGAAAGAATATTAAAAGCAGTAAGGGAAAAAGGTCAAGTAACCTATAAAGGCAGGCCTATCAGAATTACACCAGACTTCTCACCTAAGACAATGAAAGCCAGAAAATCCTGGGCAGATCTCATACAGACCCTAAGAGAACACAAATGCCAGCCCAAACTACTATACCCAGCAAAACTCTCAATCACCATAGATGGAGAAGCCAAGGTATTCCATGATAAAACCAAATTTACACAATATCTTTTCATAAATCCAGCCCTACAAAGGATAATAGGTGGAAAATGCCCACACGAGGAGGGAAACTACACCCTAGAAAAAGCAAGAAAGTAATCTTCCAACAAACCCAAAAGAAAGTAACCACACAAACATAAAAATAACATCAAAAATAACAGGAAGCAACAATCACTATTCCTTAATATCTTTTAACATCAATGGACTCAATTCCTCAACAAAAAACAGACTAACAGAAATATTGTTCATGTAAATCTTTAATTTTATCAGAAAATGATTGTAATTCCTCTTTCAATCAATTCAGTAATGTTTTTATGTCTACCATTTTATCTGTATAATTTTCCATGAAACAGTCAATTTTAATGTTTTTCTATATATTTCTTGAATTTTATCAGAAATATTTTCCTTGTAGATCTTCAATTTTGTCAGAAAATGTTTATAATTCCACTTTCAATCAACTTAGGAATATTTTTATGCCAACCATTTATCTGTATAATTTTTCCATGAAATAGTCATTCTTCACTTGTTTTTCTATATATTTCTTCAATTTTATCAGAGATATTTTCCATGTAAATCTTCAATTTTATCAGAAAATGTTTATAATTCCATTTTCAACCAATTTAGAAATATTTTTATGCCTACCACTTTATCTGTATAATTTTCCATGATAATCTTCAAGTTAAATGTTTTTTTCTTTATATTTTTTTAATTTTATCAGAAATATTTTCCATGTATATCTTCAATTTTATCAGAAAATGTTTATAGTTCCACTTTCAATCAACTTAGGAATATTTTTATGCCTACCATTTTATCTGTACAATTCTCCGTGAAATAATCAATTTTAACATGTTTTTCTATATATTTCTTGAATTTTATCAGAAATATTTTCCTTGTAGATCTTCAATTTTATCAGAAAATGTTTATAATTCCACTTTCAATCAACTTAGAATATTTTTATGTAATTTTCCATGATAATCTTCAATTTTAATATGTTATTTTATGTTTTTCTACAATTTTATTGGAAATATTTTCCATAAGCATTCTGGCAGTTCCTCAGAAAACTGGGCATGACACTCCCAGAGGATCCTGTTATACCACTCCTGGACATATACCCAGAGGCTTCTCCTGCATGCAATAAGGACATATGCTCCACTATGTTCATAGCAGCCTTATTTATAATAGCCAGAAGCTGGAAAGAACCCGATGTCCCTCAACGGAGGAATGGAATCAGAAGATGTGGTATATCTACACAATGGAATACTACTCTGCAATTAAAAACAATGAATTCACGAAATTCCTAGGCAAATGGTCAGATCTTGAAAATATCATCCTTAGTGAGGTAACCCAATCACAAAAGAACACACATGGTATGCAGTCACTGATAAGGGGATATTAACCCAGAATCTCGGAATACCCAAGACACAATTCACATATCAATCGATTTCCAAGAAGATGGAAGGAGAGGCCCCTGGTCCTGGAAAGACTGAATGTAGGGGAACGCCAGGACAGAGAAGCGAGAGGGGGTTGAATGGGGAACAGGGGGAGGGAAGAGGGCTTATGGGACTTTGGGGAGGTAGAAACCGGGAAAGGGGAAATCATTCAGAATGTAAACTAAAAAAATATAGAAAATTTAAAAAAAAAGAAATATTTTCCACGTAAATCTTCAATTCTATCATAAAATATTTCTACTTCCCTTTTCAATTAAAAACAACAACAATAATAATAATAATACTCTTTCATAATAATAATAGTCTTTCATAATAATAATAACAGTCTTTCCTACAGGTCAATCTGATAGAGTCATTTCCTCAGTTGATGTTCCTCCTTCCCAGATATGCTGAGGTTTGTGTCAAGTTAACAATAACAAACCATCATACTTACTCGCACAAAAGTCATTCTTGCTTACCATCAACTAGCCAGCAACTTTATTTGATTAAACCTCTAAGCTCTGTTACTGACTTATAGAAAACTCAGTGGGCAGAGTTGTGTGGGCACAGTGGACAAAATCCAGACTCAGAAAAATAAATGGTTCAATCAATTCCATGAGTAATTTTCAAGTTAAAAAAAAAAGTGAAAAAGGCTATCAATTAACAGTTATTTTAGAGATTCATCAAGAAATAGTAATATATGGTAATTATTTAGATCATAGTTCAAACAAACAGAAAAAGTCATACATTTATAACTTTCACAAGACAATTAAAAAGTTGAACGCTGATATTTTTAAAAGTTTAGAAATACTCAACAGGACTGAGAACATAGGAAAATCCACTTATTTATGTTTATAACTATTAATGTTATATTATTTCTTTCTAGGTTAATTGCCCATTTGTTTTTCCTTTGAAAACAAAATTTGTTGAAAATCTTCCTAAGGCAGTAAAATCAGCACTTTTTGACTATATTCTTGATTTAGTCTTTGATAATTTAATACGTTTTACAAGGTATTTTGATCATATACACCTCCAACTCATTACCCACTCTTACCACCCCGACTCCTACTAAATCCCACCTTCACAAGCTCCTTTCCTATTTCTATGTCATTTTGTCTGTGACCCACTGAGTTTAATTAGGGTCTATATCTCATCTGCCTGGGCCAATTCATTTGAATGTCTTGAACAACCTGGATATGTCTTTCATCATGAGTCTGTTATCCCATGGCAACATTGATAAGTCAGAAAGGTCAAGGCCTGTCTTAACCTCCCCAGGCTACATAGGAAGATGTTCATACACAGCAAATTCTCAGAGACAACCACTCAACTAATCCAAGATGATAAAATGGGTACATGGCCACAGAAACCCTTTGCTGGAATTAAACACAAACCTTGGAAACTATTCACCCCCAGTGAAAATCTGGGATTTATTTCCTTCAAATCTTTAGTTCCTATGTTCAGCAGTATTTTTCCCCTGCTGGACCAGAATTTAAAAAAAAGAGGAAGAGGAAAAGGAGAGGGAAGAAAGAGAGGAAGGAGAGGGTAAGGGGGGGAGAGGAAGAAGAAATTGAATGGAAAAGGGAGAAAAAGCATCTTTTAATAACTTCAAATCAAATTTTTGAATAAAGTTATAAAAAAATCAGCAACTGACAAAAAGAACTCCAACATGAAACCCCATTTTTCAGAATCCTTCTAATCTTCAGTCCTTTAACTCCAAATATTTAAACTACATTATGGAAGAACAATTCCAAAATCCAAGACTCTTTCAATAACATGCACTTAAAATTAGGAGTTAACAGAAATTTTGAATAGAGACTTTTTTTCTCATTAAATTTCCACCTAAGCTTTTGTATTTGTTCATGATGGGCATTTTTCATTAATAATTTCTACCAAGAAATTCTACCAAGATACAAAAATAAAACTCATCTAACTTTCACTGTCAAGGACATTAAAGCAAGCACTTACATTCAACAGAATAGAAATAACTTTCCATATTCTCAAGAAAGAATACAAGGGAAGCCTGGCTGCTATGAAAGCAGTCCTAACAGAGAAAACAAAGGACAACTGAGGTTGCATAGGAGTGATAGAACAAGGTCAAGTTAAATTTATTGCAACAATAATTTTTGAGAAAAATCCTAGAAAGCTGTTAATTGCAATAGAGAACCCTCCTGTTCAGCCAAGGATCCCACTATGAACACAACCCGTCTCCTGTACCAGTCTCCACCCTACATCTTCACAATAGTTTGATTAAGCTTCCAACTGGCAAGGTATCATAGTGGCATGCAAATTCTTCCACTCTCTCTTTTAGGGAGGAAAAGTAAGAAACCCTACATTTCTGTTCTCCTGACTCAGACCAAAGCCTGGCTTTCTTCTCTCTCCCAGAAAACTCAAATGCTAGGGGTAGTTTGAGGGTGAGGATCGCATTCAGATCTCAACCACAGTACCAGGGGTAGCTCCGCAACTGGTCAAATTTTTCCCAGGACAGTTGGTGGTGGCATAACCCACCATTACTTTCTCAAACTATCTCTACGGGCAGTGTCTGCTGAATCCCTGATGAGATTTCTACTGGCAGGGCCTTGCTCATTCAAAGCCCTGGGAAATTGTACAAGATTACGTCATCCTCCTAACTGCATTTTCCCGCAGCCATTTGCGGTTGTTGGAGATAAAGCCCATTTTTTGTTTTCGTCTTTTGTGTTCTCAGGACATTTTAAAAGCCCTCATCAATCCCACCTGTCAGCAAGGAACACTGTATTCCAAAACTTTGCTCTTCAAAGAGCAGTCAGAGAAGCAGCAGCTTTTGGTATCAACTGAAGAATGGATGGAACTGTGGAATCTCACCCTAGACCTCAGATCTACTATACTTTGTGAAAAGCTCCAGGTCATTCTCTTTTTGAATGCTTTAAAATGCATTGTTCGTTTGTTTGTTTACTTATATTTATTTCTTACTTGCTTGTTGATTGACTGATTGATTAATGATTGGTTGCGGGGAGAGAGGGGGAGGTTCATGCTATACCACCACATGCATGTGGAGATCAGAGGACGGCTTATGGAACCTGATTCTTTCCTCCCACCATGTTGGTTCTGGAGATTGAACTCAAATTTACCAGGCTATGCAGAGGCCTTTACCCACTGAGTAATCTCATCAGTCCCTGGGTGGTACTTGTGTAGTGTTTGTTTGAGAAGTTGGGTCTTGGAAGATGGTTCGGTCAATAAAGTGCCTGCCTTGTAAGCCTAATGACCTGAGATTTGAACCCCAGTACCCATATCAAATCTATGACCATTCCCATCTGTAATCCCAGTGCTAGGGGTGGGAGGGAGGAGACAGGGAATTCCCTGGAGCTCATTGATAGAACATCCTGACCCAATAGGTAGTTCCAGGTTTAATGAAAGATTCTGTTTCAAAAACTAAGGAGTACAATGAAAGAAGACACATGTCATTGGCTTCTGGCTTCCACATACATGTGCATATCTACTCAAATATGTACATACATATTTCAGTAGTGTACATGAAGAGTGTAGGAAGTCAAATGCAGCAAATCCACTTTTGTTTATTTGTGTTACACATAAAACATATAAATATAAAACAAAGAGGCCTACACTCGAATTTTCTTTGGGGATCAGTCCTTACTTTGGAGTCATTTGTTTCCAAGGGAATTCCTAACAGGACATAGCAGGTCTGTACTACGTCCTCATGAAGAATGCGCTGAAGCTGATGAATGGTTTTCTGTACTAATATAAAAGGTAATGACAACTGGTGTGGGCTGACTTCGTTTGCAAACCATATGTCATGTTCTTTGCAAATAATGACAAGAAGAAGACCCTTGAGTCTTTCCACCAAATTTACATGTCATGTCACACTTGATGTCTCCTCCAATTTCATAAAGATGTCCAGAATGACACTTTCTTGGATCCATTCCTTATGACAAAGAGGGACTAACTGGAAAGGATTTTTAATGTTCTCTGAATTAACTGTAACTTTTTAACAGTTCTTCAGTAACTCCAGAAATTCTGGTAATTAAACTCTTTATGTCACTGTTTGGGCTGTTTTACCTATGAAGTTTAACCTGACATTTAAATTCCCCCTAGTCATCTCAGCTAGGTATCCTTAGAGAAAGGACTTGACAGGCTGAGTGTTTAATAGGATTCCTAGCAAGAAGAAATTGTGAAAAGTTTAGCCTACTCTTCCATTAGAAAGATTACATACAAGACAGGCCAGATATCTGGGTCCCAGGCTGCAATTTTGAGTCTGAACTTCAGTGGAGAAGAATATGGAACTAGGTTTGGAGTCAGTTACCCAGACAATCTCAAAGAAAATTCTTCAAGAACCATCCCTTGAAGGATATTGTATGGAGAAGTTACACCATAGTAGATTCACACCATCCAGACTCTGGGCACAAATCTGCTCCCAGCCATAGTTTACAAGATCAAATTTCTCATGGTTATGGTTCAGACCTTTACAGCCCCATTTAACACAAAATGTGTTCTTGCCTCAATGACGTGGTCAGCTAGTTCCCTGTAATTTTCCTATCAACAACTGAACTCCCTACCAGTCCTTTCCTCCTTGGTAGTTAAGGCTCCTGTCCTCAAAGCACAAATTACCCCTGATACAGTCATGGAAAAATTCCTTAGGCCCCATCTACTACCAGCTTTTGGAGAAAGATTTTGGTGTCTACCTGATGCCTGTCCTCAAGATGATCAGTCACCTTGGTCTTTGCTTTAATTAAGGTTTGGGTATCTATTTTTAGCCACAAAACTCTAATTCGTTAAAATATCATATGGAACTCAAATAAAATGCAAACCGAGAAAATTTTCTGTAATTGAGGGGCTGAAAAAAAAAGCATGCATAACTGAGCATTCTCCCACTCTGAAATATACTCCCCACTCTGAAATATACACTCATTCATTTGCATACACACAAAAGTACTCACACCTTCCCCCTCTCTCTCTACACACATACACAACACACACACACACACACACACACACACACACATACACATACACATACACAAAAACACACCACATACACTATGGTCATCCTACTGAACCTTGGAGATGGGTGACCCACCATCTCAAATATCTACTCTAGATTATGGATCCAGTTTTAGGGGGCAATTGTACTATTGAGCTGCCTTCCTAGACTTAAACTCCAGGCTTAAATCTATCTTCTAAAGTAGATGACAGACTGCCTCTTCTAGAAATCTAATTCACTCCTGTGTTTGCATTCCCAGTTCTATATCTTAATCTCTAGGTTTAGCTTAACTTCCTGTCCAAATACATCCCAATTGGGTCTATTCAATCACTTACCAAGCTTGAGTTGTCATATTCCTGTATAAATTCTCCTGGAAAAAAAGAAGTGAACATAGAAATTTATTGTTGTAAAAATTAGAAGTGATACATATAATTTAAATAAGTAATGAAATGTCTTAATACGGTTATAAAATTACAGTCTTAAATCTCAGTTATGTTCTTCAGTGTGGTGTGTTGATTTTGCATATTGACCAGGTAACCTGCAACTTGGCTGGGCTTATTAATCATATGGAAGGGTTTTTAGAATACCTTCATATATTCTGTTCTAATCTAAAGATCTTATACTTCTACTTATGAGATTTCATAGGTTTGGACCTCTACATTTGATGGTGATAAGAAATAGTGAAAGTAAATACTCTTGCATTATTCCAGTCTTAGAGGGAAAGTATTGTCTCTGTCACACTAGGGCTCTGTGAGCCCTCCTTTAAGTACTCAATATCTGACACACAATGTTTCTATCTGTAGCATGCATGAGGGTTGTTGTAATGAACAAACGGCAAACATCGTCAAGAATATCATAGGCCTTTTTATTCCTGAGTATAATGATATGATTCATTTTATGTGCTATTTGGGTTTTTAATATTAAACCACCCTGGAATATCTGAAGTAACTACCTACTAGGTAATGATATTTTCTTCTTTACATGCTGTTGGATTCGATTTTCTGACAATGAGCTTTAACTAGCACATTAAACATAAATTTATTGTAGATGTAAATTTTGCTATTCCTAATGTTTTTATGTTTTAACAAAGTTATCAAGTATTGTAACTTACTATATATGAGGTCATGATTTGATCTGTTTAAGCACTGTCTATAAAATGTTGCTGAATTACAATAATCAGTGATGCTCTCCCTCAATTTTCTATTTGTTTAATTTTTTCTAATTTTGAGAATCTTGTATAGGTTTACAGTGAAATACAGTATGTAGCCCCCATTTTCCATTCCAAATTCCCTCATGTATCTCCTAATACATCCCCCTCTCAAATTTATGTCATTATTTGTAATAATCCACTAAATCCAGAATCTGTACACATATATATGGTTATGGGGTCATCCATTTGAGCACAGGAAACCTACCAGTGTCCACATTGTCAAAAAAGAAAGACTTTCCCTCCCCAACCAAGTATCAAGGTAAAGCATGGAGCATAGAGATCAGAATTTTGGCTATCTTGATCTTCTGCAGGTCTTTTATGGTTAACAGCAACACTGTGAGGCTGTGAGTTCTATGGCCATTCATGCCCAGGAGATACTTTCCAGCCTTAATGGTTCCTGAATCTTGTGTGTAGGGGATGATACAAGTGTTCCATTTAGCACTGAGCATTTCCTATTATTCTCTATTCGCTGGCCCAATATACATCTTCTCCACTGACTACTACCCACTAGGAGAAGGAGGAGGAGGAGGAAGGAAGAAGAGGAGAAGGAGAAAGGAGGAGAAGGAGAAGGAAAAAGAAGAAAAAGCCTCTCTCTCTCTCCAAAGTTCAAAGCATCCCAGAGCTGCTGCTGTAAAGATGACTATTTCCTTCAGAAAAGGAGAACATATACTCCACCAGTACATTTAAATATCTTGACCAAATTCATGGGAGGAGAGAAGAGTGAGGAAGGGGGTGGTGGGTTGGCATGGAGAGTGGCTGTTCAATTTACCTACATAAACTTATATGAATACACATTCCTGCATGGAAGTGTCCCTTGTAGTTCATGCAAAGTGAATATATATATGAATATATATATATGAATATATATATATATATTCGTGTTTGCAATTTATTAACCTTTGATTTTACTGATTTTTTTTCCTTACCACCTATTCTTCAATATCTCATCTTTTGAGGTTGAAGGTCTGGTTCCTGACTTGAGATCTTTTTCCCCCTAGCATATATGTTTATTGTTCTGGGGCAATTTTATAGCCAACTCTGAACAATTGACATATCTTCATTTTTAACTCTATTCATAACTTTTTCTTATTCTCCTTGTAGATTCCTTCTTCCCCAATTACTTTTTCTGACATTGCTTTATATATTAATTTTATCATGATCTGAGGACATGCTTAATTCATACCAAACATTTATGTAAGCAAAGATGTGTTTCTTGTGTTTCTTGGTTTTATTGCCAACTACCTCATATGCCTGTAGGAAGAATCACCTTTCTGCTCTTGCTAGGTTGATGTTTGATAAATTTTGGATATTTTAAATTGATTGGTAGCTTTGATGAGGAGTTATATGGCCTTTCTATCTTTTGTATGCTTGTTTTAACATTTACTAAGAAAACAATATGATTTTTATATTTCCTTCCCTTTGCTTCTAACCTAGGTCTTCAAAAAGTAGACTTTTACAAACATCACATAGAGATTGTTTCTATATTAATTCAATATGACAACTTCTGTTGATTAACCTGTCTAGAACACTTACATCTAAAATAATTAGGCCCATGGTTGAATTTGTATCTATCATTCAATCATTTATTTTCTTTTGTTCCAGAGTTTTTTGGGTTTTTTTTTTGTTTTTTTTTTTTTTTTGTGTGTGTGTGTCCTGCTTGGGTACTGGTGTGGAGGTAAGATGAAGGAGGAACCCTGGGGCTGGAATCAGAAAGCCAGAGTTCTTACTCTGGAATAGCATCACAATGTCCCCTAGTCTGAGAAGGAGCAACTGGCAAGGGTCAGAGGGGACCCAATATACAGCTTGCTCATTCTGTCCTGCTGGGGTAACGTCTTCAGTTAGTTGACTGCGCTTACAAACTTGAGACTTTGCCTTAAAGGTATAGCTTTCTGGCTTTACTTTAAAGGTGGATCTAACAACACGGGGCCTCATTTACAACTTGGCCACTCTCAGTTGGAGCTGGCCGTGGACAGGCACGCAGCTCCATCTGCTCTCCAGATGATGGTCTGCACTCCCTGGCCATTTGACTTACCTACATTATCCACCTGGCCTTTGCAAAACTTTACACTCATACTGCTAGAAATTGAATAATCTCCAAGACAGTTCAAAAAATATTTAATATGTTATACTCATATGAATCAGAATGTGTCATCTTTTTTTTGGTTTTTTTTTTAGTTTTAATACCAATTTGTTTAACAGTTAATACATTTTTACAAGATAGTTTGAATTTTACTACATCCCCACAATTAATATGCTGAAACATTAAGCTCCATGAGATAGTGTGGGCAGACAGGCCCTTTGGGAAATCGTGAGACAGAGAGTGAGGAGCCCTAAGTGGATGAGTGTCCTCAGAGAAGAGGAGAGCTAGCTGTCCATCTGCTTTTGTCTGTGAGAGTACAAAGGAGAGCAGTCTGGCATTCTTCAGGCTCTGACTTCAAGCACCATGATCTTGGATCCCCCATTCAATGAGTTTCTTGTTTAAGTCAACTGGTCTATGATGTATTTATGCTAGTTTTTTGTTTTTTTTTTTTTTATTTTTTTAATTTACATTCCAAATCACTTCCCCTTTCCCGTTTCCTCCCTCCCCGAAAGTCCCATTTACCATTTCCCTTTCCTATTTCATAAAACTTATTTGGATACTTTAATAATTACTAAATTTGTCCACTGAATTGTCATTTGTTTACCCTTTTGTGAGTTTCCACGATTGTTGTAAACATTCCTGTATGTATAAAACATGTTATAGTTAATATTTTAACATTTCAAGTAAAATGTTGGAGTTTTAATATATAAATGTCTTTACTCCCCTTTTAAAGTGACAGTTGTCAAATGTATATCTACATACATTGTAACCCCCATCAGATAATGTTATCATAATCTTTCACCGGTAATTTCTATCAAGAAGAAATCAATAGGAAATAAATGGCTTTCATGTTTACCTAGATTCTTTCCTGCTTGTTGTCTCCTTGTGTTTCTACATTCTTGAGGAATTTTATCTAAGATTTGGTTCGGAGCAGGTGTGTTAACTGATAACTTTCTTTTCTATTTCATTGACATTTCTAAAGGGCATGCTACAGTTTAACATGCCCTTCTAGACTCTCATAGTAACTTGTCTTGAAACTGAATAGGTGAGATGGTTGAGAAGTGATTTCGGTTGTAAAGGCTCCATCCTTCATGAGTAGATCAGTGTCCTCATCATAGGTTTGAGAGTGAAACACCATCTCTTTCTGTCCTGCACATGGTTCCTTTGCACAGGAATGCATTCCCCCACATTATGGTGTAAGAAGAACCTCATTAAATGCAAACCTTTTATCATAGATCTCCCAACCACTAAAAGAGTGAAAAGGTCTTCTTCTTCTTCTTCTTCTTCTTCTTCTTCTTCTTCTTCTTCTTCTTCTTCTTCTTCTTCTTCTTCTTCTTCTTCTTCTTCTTCTTCTTCTTCTCCTCCTCCTCCTCCTCCTCCTCCTCCTCCTCCTCCTCCTCCTCCTCCTCCTTCTTCTTCTTCTTCTTCTTCATGAAATTCCCTGTATCTGTAATTGAATTATATGAGGGTTAGTTTTAGCTGTCACTTTGATACAGCCTAGAATTATCCTGGAAGAGAGTCTCAGTGAGGAACTGTCTAGCTCTGGTTTACCTGTTGGGTGTGCCTATGGGGAATTTTCTCAATTGTGTTAACTGTAGTTTGAAGATCCACCCATTGTGAGCATCACCATTTCCTGGGTTTGGGCGCTGGGCTGTACAAGGGTAGAGAGAGCAAATGGAATACAAGCATTCCCGCATTCATTTCTCTGTGCACTTGACTGGACATGGAACAGCCTGCTTCAAGTCCCTGCTGTTGTGACAACCCCATGATGACAGTTATAGCTTAGGATTATGAGCTAAAACAAAGACTTTCTCCCATCAGCTGTTGTTATCAGTGTATCTTATTACAGTAGCAGAAGTAAAACTAGGACTCTCATAAGATGACGAGAAAATGCTCTAAAAGAGAATCGATTTCGTGGATATAAAATTATAAACTAATAGGTTTGAGGATTTGAGGTTTTGTTTTCTTCTCAGTACTTTGAAAAGGCATCAGATCCTGTCTCCTCATCATGGTGATTTTTTCAGTTGACTCAAATTACATGTTTTCCTGTATGCAGTGTGTTATTATTTGACGAGCTCCTTTGAAGATTTTTTTTCTCTTGTCCTTGTTTTTCTGCATTCTGTTGATGATGGTGTGTCTGAGCTTGTTTTTTTGTTTTTAATCTTTACCCCATTTGGGTAAGCCTGTGAACTTTCTCTTCTTCCATATTTGAAACCACAGCCTCCTTACAAGCATTCTCTACAGCCATCTCTTTCCCATCATCCTGAAATTTCAGTGACGTATTAGAATGTTTTGTATTAGCCCACATGTCTCACACAGTGTTTACCACTTTTGCCAAATCATTTTTCCTGTGTTCTCATGTTCAATAATATGTTATTAAAAACAACCTAAGTCTACTGTTCTGTCCATTCTACTGAAAGTTGTTCTATAACTTTTTTGGTTTAGCCATTGTCTTTTACCGTTGTGAAGTTTCTATGCTTTTCTTCATAAATCCTAGGTGTTTTTTATGCAAACTCCTTTTTATTCATTTTAAATGTGTTTACCAATACCTTCCTCAATATGTCTATCATTTATTCAAGTTTAAGGTATCCCCACTAACTTCTTCTTTTGAGAATTAGTCAAGCCTAATGTCCTGGGGCACACCTGTAATCCAAGACCTCAAGAGGCTGGAGCAGGTGCATTATCATGAGTTCAAAGTTAGCACAGGCTATACAGTGACACCCTATCTCACCAAAAGCAGAGACACACACATAGAGATTTCTATTTCTTTCTACATAAATTGAATTTTTTTATTGCGTCCTTGGCATTTTCAATATATTTTGTGTAAATTCCATATTGTTTAAAAATCTGCTTGGATTGAGCAGTAGTGGCACATGCCGTTTATACCAGCACTTGGGAGGCAGAGGCAGGATGATCACTGTGACTTTGAGGCTAGCCTGGTCTACAGAGTAAGTTCCAGGACAGCCAGGGTTACACACAGAGAAACCATGTCTAGGAAACAACAACAACAACAACAACAAAATCTACTTGGAATTGTATTTTTCCCCCTAGACAAAATATGCAATTGTATTTTCATATATGCCCAGTCTTGCTTCCACTCTTTGCCATCAGTGATGCTGAATTCGGCTGTTTTCAAAGGCTGTGGTCTGCTGCATTAGGTTTGTCTCACAAAATTACCTCTCAGAGGTTGGCCTAATGTTGACCTAAATCATACTCCCTGGTTTAGGTCATCATTCAACTCTCAAAGACAGAGGTAAGCCTTGAACTTGTATGTGTCCAGACACAAAATTGGGGAGTTTTTTTCTGTTGTTTTCTTGCAAGGACACTCCCTGCAAGGGTGAGTACACACTCACTGACTTCTTTATGTGGCTGTGGCTACTGATGCTTCTCTGATCAGAAAACGTTGGTCCCTTTATTCACACTCCAGGACACCTGTTTCCATTCCCTTGAGGTAAAAAGATTATATCCCTAATGGAGTGTCAACCCCTATGACATATTGGAAAGTTCAAGATTCAAGAGAAAAATACACAAAATAAAATAAAATAAAACTTAGCTCTATAAGCCATATCTCTATTTCATAACTTTCTGGCTTTGTTTACTTGTAAGTATCCTCAGATAGTTGGTTTTATTTTTGTATTTTTCCAAAAGCCTTGGTTGTAAGCAGTGCAGAAGATGGGTTTGTGTTATTCTATCTTGAACAAAACAGAATCAGAATATATGTGTAGAATTTAATATGTATGGCTCTATAAGAAGTTCCAGGTAATTTTCAGTCTTTGCCTATTTCTACACCTCAAGTGTGATGACCTTGAACCTCATTTTATTGAAGCATTTTAACATTACTGGTTTTAAACAGGATTTTTAAAGGGACAATATAAGAATTTATTAGACGATAGTCCCAACATAATTTGGGGTAATGCTTAAATATCTTGAATCCTTTTCCAGAGTTTTATGTGGAAAAAAATGACGCAGAATGGCTATGCCCTGAGCCCTCTTTGCACCTTAATTTCACAATTTGTGTGTGGTTTGAAGGAAATCAAAACCATCGTATATCTAATCCTCTAAACTTCTATCGACCAAATATTTTGCTTTAGAGTCATTTGATATTTCAGACCTTGGTAGTGTTTTTTTTCCCCTTTGTTCCTTGTAAAAACAGGAAGTGGTCCTCTTCCAAAAGTAAATAAATGCACTTGAAAATCCTTGGAGGTCATATTGAGTTCATAACCTCAGACAAAACTCACTGGTATATTCCACTCTTAACTCAGGATTCTTCTTCTTTTTTTTTCTCTCTTCAGATCTAAAAATTCACCTGACACTAAGAACTTTTGCAAACATTAAACTTTCACCAATCCTGAAATAATTCATAGATTTCATTTTCTATGAAAGAGGAAAGTGACACATGCAGACATCAAAGGAAACTATAAAATCCTGAAACAGGACAGTCACATGACCATTTTAAATAAAAATCCAGCATAGGATAAATAATTATGGACCCATATTGGCATAAATGAACTATCCAATAAATACACACACACACACACACACACACACACACACACACACACACACACGAGGAAAGTATGGCTTTCTCTGTGCTCACGGCATCTTGACACTACTGTGTTTTGAATCTAGAATGTTCATCCAGGTTCATGCTTTGAACGTTAAAAAGTTGTTGACCCCTTTGGAGTTAAGGCTGAAGTAAATCACTGTGGTGACCTTTTGAAGATTATATGTCATCCTTGGTCTCTGCTCCCTTTGTTTCCTGCCACAATCCTATGGAGAAACCTATAGCTCATGTTCCAGCCACCATCACTCTCCCTTCTCCACCATGACATTCTGAAGCCTCTACCCGTGAGCTAAGTATTTCCTCCTTGAATTGTTTCTGCCAGGGATTTTGGTCAGAATTATGTAAGAGCAAATCATATAGCCACCAAATACAGGTTGTGCTCGTTCCACCTTCATACCCCTGAGATTCAGGTGCATATGACCATATTCTGATTTTTATGTGGGTGCTGGAGATCTGAGCACAGGTCTTCATGTTTGGTCTTTTAGCATTTTACCTAATAGGCTATGTCCCTGGCACCATACTAGTATTAGTAATAATAATAATAGTAGTAGTAGTAGTAGTAGTAATAACAACAATAACAATAACAATAGCAATAATACTCCATTCAGAGTTCTCTCATTTAACCAAATAATTTAAAATAAAGTCCTAAAAACAATGTTACACAGTGTTGCTTGTATCTTCTCGGTTTCTTGGCTGTGACAGTTTTTTTGTTTTGTTTTGTTTTCAATCTTTCTCATTTTTTAGGTTAAAATTTTCAATTGTTAAGAAGTCCATAGTTTCAGTTGAGAGAAGTCCATAGTGTCCACCTGTATGGCTCTATTCATACATAAAAATGCATGCACACACATACACATGGACACACACGTGCTCACACGCACACAAAAAGAACCTTTATAAAGAAGTTTAAAGCCATCCTTATCTACATAGTGAGTTGGGGTCTAGCCTTGGATACATAAAGCATTGCTTTTAAAATAACATTCTTTCCAAATTTTGCACTTTTCAAAGACATATTCAGATTTTGTTCTCTCTTATGAACAGTTTGTGTTATAGTGCTAATATGAATTTATTAAAGAAGACTTCTTTCTTATATTTTCAAAGTTCTGAATTTTTTAGCAGATTATAATAAGTAGTCCTCTTGTGGAACAAGAGACATGAGAAGGGCCCATATTTGTATGTTCTATGTTGTCTAAGATGCTACTCTGAATATCTTTCAACCCGCAAACCTCCATTTTGACTGAGGCTCAAGTACCTGCAAAGCCAATGACTTCAAGATGAGAGTGAAATTAAATAAGACTTTATCAAACTAGAGTGTAAAGGAAAAGTCTGCCTTTTAGGAACAAAGTACAGAGCTATCATTGAAACCCCAAACTCTGAGTTGGCGAAGGAAATACAAGAGACCCTTGGAAGATTACCTCAACAAGTGCCTCCTAATAAAAATAACAACAGTTGGTCAATCAGGAATTGAGAAGTAACCAACGGTGTGATAAAAACATGTCGGCCCTTTGCATTCATGATCTTAATAATCAACCCACTTTGAGATGCGGAAAATGCATCTACAAAACAACATCTAATTTGCCCAAGATTTTGCCTCTTTTCTTCTTCTCTCATATATCACATCTCTACAACAATGTCCCCTTCCTTCTCTGCTTTGGGTCTCTCTACCCCATCTCTCTAATCCTCCAAATTAATGACTCAACTCCTCATTTTCCCTTCAGAAAAGGAAAGGCCACCCAGGAATATAAAACTAGCCCCATCCCCTCATATTAAGGCTGGATGAGACAACCAAGTAGGAAGAAATGAGTCCCAAAAGCAGATAAAAGAGTCAGAGATAGCCCCTGCTCCCACTGTGAAGAGTCCCACAAGGACGCCAAGCTACCCAAACATAACTATAAGCGGAGGACCTAGGTCATAGCATACAGGCTGTGTCTGTTCAGTCTCTGTGAGGCCCTATAAACCCTGCCTAGTTGATTCTGTGGGATGTGTTCTTAGGGTGTCCTTGATCCCTTTGGCTCCTACAATCCTCCCTCCCACTCTTTTGTGGGATTTCCCAAGCTTTCTCTACTGTTTGGCTGTGGGTCTCTGCATTTGCTACCATCAGTTGCCTGGTATAGCCTCTCTGATGATGGTTTTGCTACACTCTGGTCTATAAATATAGCAAAATAGCCTTAGGAATCATTTTGTGAAATGACTGTTTCTCACCAGTCACATATGATTCTATCCTAACTCTCTGGATGAGCCAGCCTCTGGTTCTTAGACCCCCCCAGCCAGTGTCATGCATGGTCTCCTCCTTCATGGCATGGGTCTCAAATTGGACCAGTCATTGGTTGGCCACTCCCATAAGTTCTGTACCTTTACCTCAGCAAATCTTGCAGGCAGGACAAATTATAGCTCCATGGTTTCATCATTGGGTTGATGTCCCAGACCCACTGGTAGGAGCCTTGACAATTATAGAAGATGGCCAGTTTGTGCTCCGGATCCCCCTTTGTAGATTCCAAGGAGTTTCCATTGCACTAGGTTTCTACTTTGCTCCCAAAATAAATGCCCCCCCCACACACACACACACAATTTCAGCCATCACTCCCAATATGTTCTCCCTGCATCATTCCCCTTCACCTGATCCTGATTTCTTCTCTTCCCATCCCTACCCATGCACAACCCTCTCACTTTGGCAGCACATACACTAAAATTGAAATGATACAGAGATCAGCAGACTACAGAGATCAGCATGGCCCCTGTGCAAGATTACACTCCTAACAACAGGCAAGAGCATACAAGAAAGCTAGTCTCTTGCACATGAAGCTGCCCCCAGCTGCCTGACATTCCTTGGGTCTGGCAATTCTTTATAAGGTCTTCTTTCCTGTGCCAAGCTGGGTAAGGGTATGCTTGTTTTTATAGGTCATGCCTTCCTTGGGAAAAGGCATAATTAAAAGCAAAAGAAATTCCCTTTCACATTGGGATCAATTCCACTCAAGTTTCTCTATAAACTCTACTCTGGCTATTCCAAAGCGTCACTAGTTGGGAATCGTTGGGCATTCACAGTACTTGGCTGTTCCCACATAGCAGAACGAACACTATTCTATTTGTCGAACAAAGTAGCGGAGCCCTCTTAGAATAGCAGACGACCTGACGATTCTGAATAATTCAGAATGCTTTGTAACACACCCTCCTCATTAGCCATGAAACATTCTGTGTCGACTTCAGAATATGTGACAACTGTGTTCATTATTCATCTTACCTCTGTGTAAAATACCTGACAGAAGCCATTTAAGGACATAAGGATTAGCTCTATCTTGTCTTTCCAGAGCAGAGCAGTCCATCAGAGGGAGAAGGCACGGTAATGGGCATGGGTCAGTCTGGGACAGCGGGAGTGTGTGGTACTCTTCTTTATATCCTGGCAGATCAGAAAACTGAGAGTGGGACTAGAAACAGCTATCATTCGCAAAACCTTCCCCTGATAACTCACATCTACCCGCTAGATCTCATGACCCAGACTCCACAATCCCCCAAAATAGCGCCACCAACTGGGGACAAGAGTACCCATCGTGAGTCCGTAGGAAACGTTCCGTATGCAAGCCATAATTTAAAAAAAAAAAAAAAAAAAAAAAAAAACATGAATTGATTCCACAGAACCTAGACACTCTTAGAGAAAATGCCAGAGCGACTTGTACAGACTGTGAGCGTTCCATCCACTCCAGCCCTACCTGCGTTTTTAATCTTCCTGTGGGTCACTTCCCTTGAAGAGAGACGTGGATGTCTCTGTTTCCGCCGATGCAGATTCTGCTACAGAAACACCACCTCTGTTGATCACAAGGGTTTTTAATGCATCTCATCTAACATGAAAACTGCAAGAGGCTTAGAATTAGTTCTTTACATGCCTGACACTGTTAGATCCACTGCCGCAGCTCAGTGAAAAAAAAAATATATATATATATTTTCCACTTCTTCCTGGTTGCATTTTACCCTCCTCTGCCAAGAAAATTTACTACATTTTTTTTCATGAGTTTCCTCGTGTCAAGTGGAACTTTTTCATCCAAATTTCACTGCTCCAGTCCATATGTCTCTTCTTTCTTTTTTGTGATTTTTTTTGGGGGGGGCGGGTTAGGATACCACATAACAAAAATGTTTCTCTTATATTAGTTTTGTTACTCAGACAAAGTAAACCATCGCTCCGCTCCTCGGTATGCCATTTAGGAGCCAAGAGAGAATTGACTCACTCATGCAGAGATTTTATTTAAGCCATTTGTTCAGTGGTCCAAGTAGATTAAAGACAGATCGGCTGCCCTAGGAGTAGCGTTGGGGTATCGAGGATCATTGCCACTTGGTAGATAAACCGCGTGTGGCTCACATGGTAGCCACTTGCCTTAGTCTCTGTCAACCTCATTAAACACTGCGGCACCTGCATTTTACAGGCTCTGGTTGACCGGGGGCGTACATTTACTGAGTTCTTGAAATAATCCGATGTCAATACGGTGCACCGCCCCCCCCCCCCCCCCGAAAAAAAAAAAAAACTCCCGGGATGCCTAGGGAAAGAGGGTCTAAGTTTCCCTTAAGGATTCTTGAGAAATGAAGAAAGCAAAAGGAGAGAGTAGCGGAGAAGAGAGGGAAACATGAAAAGGGGGAAATAAGAGAACAGAAATAAACCAAGAGAGAAAACATTGCAAGTTTCCATTATTCCTTCTTTCTGCTAGAGTCTGGAATGTTAAGTGACTGCAAGTTGAGCGGCTCATGGGTAATGGATTTGGTCTCTACCACTAGGGGTCAGAAACCCAGGATGTGTAAATAATACTCACACTCTTGAAACAAGGAACAGACGATGATGTCCCTGCAAAAGATGAACCTCAGTTTTCTTATTTTTATAGAAAAAAATGTAAATTCCAGCATTACGACAAACAGTAAGAACACTGTATATGTAGGCACTTCCCTGTGGGTGAACATCTCAGACCATGAGGACTTTATGTCAGGTTAATCATCTCAAAAGAAAAACTGTAACTGGGATTGTAGCTCAGGTGGTTAATGGCTTTCCTAGCATGCATGAAGCCCTGGGTTCCCTTGCCAGCATCTGCAGAAACTGAGTATGGGGCTACCTACCTGTAATCTCAGCACGTGAGAGGTGGAAGCAGCTGGATCAGAAGTTCAGCCACATGGCAAGTTCAAAGCCAGCCTGGGATGCATGAGGCCTAAAAAAGAAAAGAAAAGAAAAAAAGGAAAAAATGAAAAAGAAAAAATCAATAGGTTAACCACTTTTTAATAAGGTAGTGAATTCATTTTAAAATAAATTTTCCTATCTCTCTTCCCTACCTTCTTTATCTTTCTTAACAAAATGCTTTTCTTTTGATTTTTGCTGTTGTTCATTTTAATTTTTTAAAAAATGAACACACAGGGTTTTAGACAGTGCTGTGGCATTTTTTGACATAGGGAGTTCTAATAGATTCTTCTTCTCTAGCTTTTGGCTACCCCTGATCTCTCTCTCTCTCTCTCTCTCTCTCTCTCTCTCTCTCTCTCTCTCTCTCTCTCTCTCTCTCTCTCTCACACACACACACACACACACACACATACACACACACACACACACACACACACAGCTTCTCCTTCTGGTCTCTTCCCCTTTACCATGTCCTATGAGTTCTCTCGTCCATTCCCACCCTTTCTATTCACTGACTTTTAGCTTCCCTTGGTCCCTTTTCTACTGTGTTAGGCTTTGCCCACATTTTTATTCATTCCTGTATGTGTGCACATGTGTCCTCTACACTCCCATCCACACATGACACCCCCACATCTTCACCACCAGCATTTCCTGTCAGAAAGTTTTATGTTATCCAATCTCATGGGAATCAGGTGGTTTCTCAAGGTAGTTTAGCTTAAATTTCCTTGAATACTAAAGATTTTGGTTTCTTTTTTAAAATAATTGTTGACCACAGATCTATTTCTTTTGTGAATTGCTGATGTCAGTCAGTCATGGTGGTACCTGCTGTTAATCCTAATACTTGGGAGGCGAGGCAGGTAGATCTCTGAGTTTGAACCAGGCCTGGCCTACAGAGAATATTTCCAGGACAGTCAAGGCTACACAGAAAAATCCTATCTTAATAATAATAATAATCCATCTGTTGACTTGCAAGATTTCGTTTTCTTGTTTTGATTGGTGTTTAATTTTGCATTTCATTGAAAACCCTGGATACTAGCTCTCTGTCTTGGGTACAACTGGTAAAGATGGTCTACTTCTTTAAGCTGTCTGTGTGCTCTGCTAACAGTTTGAAAGAATGTTTGTATATTTTTGTTGTTAAGGAACCCACAATTTCAAGTGGAATGTCCAGACAACAAGGTATTTAATACACATTTAAGGCCTCCCTGTGTAAGTATAATACCATAAGTATGCTTGATTGGGCAGTGTTACATACAAGCATAGTGTTACAGTAGATGCATTGTAATAGAGAAAGTTAAAATGATTGGACAGTAACTATGAGGCATTCTTCTTGTAGGAGATAAAATCAGGGCTTAGGGAAAGCAGTAGTCTGTGCAAAAAGACCAGCTGGAATAATAGATTGAAAGTAAGGGCTGGCATAAGCCAGTAAAACCTGGAAATAAACAAATACTAGAGGATGGCGACTGTGTTAAAGGTGCTAGAAAGCAAGGTTGGAATGATTGACAGAAGATATTCAATGCTGAGGCTTTGTGGGCTGGGTAAAAGATTGTGGGTACTATCTTTGGTGCAATGAGAAACTACTAAAAAATGTTAAACTGTCCCTTTTAAGTGGTTAGGAATGGACGATGGACTCTAGAGCAGTAGGAGTAGAAACAGAGAAATCAATTATCAGGCTATTATGATTGACCAGAGAGAGAGAGATTCTGATGTTTTAGACTTTGGTAGTAATCTTGAAGATGGCGAGACGTCAATGGATTGAGGTTATATAAGACTCAGTGCTGGGCAGTGGTGGCGCACGCTTTTAATCCCCACACCTGTGAGGCAGAGGCAGGCAGATTTTTGAGTTCAAGGCCTGCCTGGTCTCCAGAGTGAGTTCCAGGACAGCCAGGGATACACAGAGAAACCCTGTCTTGAAAAAAAAAAAGACTCAGTGTTGAAAGTGTTCATAGAATGGATGTGTGGCATGGGATGTGAAGGAAGAGGGTGACAAGAACCTCACACAGCTGTAACACCAAAGTATTTTTTTTGGTGTAGAATAGAGTTTTTTCAGGGCATGGGAAGGGGGTTAAGGGGATAGTAGAGGCAGAGAAAGGCAGAGAGAGGGAGAAAGTAGAGAAGCAGAGGCCGGTCATGACCATGTGTGTGTGGGGGAGGGGGGAGCCCAAGAGGGAGTAAGAGAGAAACTGGGAGTGAGAGATTGAGAGGCAAGAGGACACCAAAGTAGTTGATGATAAAATGTATTCAACTTCAAATCTAGGAAAGAAGGGCAACCAAGATTAGAGCCATATAGTTAATTTGAGAATTCGCCTCAGCTCACAGTATGCTGGAAAGGTTTCGGACATACAGTACTGGATCCGCAAATTCTAGGCAAGTGGCATATTTCTGAGGCATCTGTAGTTTGCAAGGGCAACCAAGTTATTAGGAAACTAGTTCTTTTTCACGTGTGAAGGTACATATGTATTTGTGTGTATGCATATTCATACAGGTGTGTGTGTGCATGTGCGCGCGTGTGTGTGTGTGTGTGTGTGTGTGTGTGTGTGTGTGTGTGTGTAGAGGCTAGAACACAAAATTAAGTGTAGTACTATAGAAGCCATTTATTTATTTTGTTTGTTTGTTTGTTTGTTTGTTAAATAGAGTCTCTTATTGGCCTGGGACTTGATGAAAAAGAAGCTAGCCAGTAAATCCCAAGGATCCCCTATCTCTACGTCCCCAGCACTAGGATTTATAGGAATGTATCACTACACCCAGCTATTTGTTAATATAGGCTCTCGGGAGTGTTGAACTCAGATCTTATGTTTACACAACAAGCACTTTACTTACTGAGCTATCTCCCAGGCCCAGAAGGTTAATTTTGATATCAAATTAAAATCATCTCCGTTAAAACTATTAGCCAGCAGCCTTCTGTTGTCAGGAAGAGTCCATGGGAGCCAGGTTCTTTCAAGACAAGTCTGCCAATGTTTGAAAAGTACATTGAAGACCATGTTGTCAAAGTTCACAAAGCTGAGGCACAGATGAGCAGAGAATCAATTCAGATAGAGCTGATTAGAGCTGGCCATAACGTCCCATCTCCCAGGCCCACAAATACAAACTCTAGTGCCCTCAAGTGTTCCTCACACTTCAGGACTCTCAGAATTCTTCCACCATCCTGAATTCACTCCTGTAGCTTCCTACTCAAGAAAGTCCCTCATTAAGTGTTTATTCTTCCAACGAATCTATTCGATCTGAGCATGTAATGCAGTCATTTTCTGGACAGATGTCTTTTCATGGTGGTGCTGGACATTGCAATTGAGTGACCACACCACACTGCTGGCTTTTATAAAGTCTGTGGTGAACGCCTGTCTAGCCGGGTTCCCACATCCTATACCAGTGCTATAATTTCTTTGCTTAGATTTAAAATGTTGAGGTATTTGAAACTTGAGTCTTTTTTAACTGGGATATTAATTATTCCTTCCAACTTCTGTGGCAAACATGGGTCTGATGAGTGACCCTTCTGCCTGTGTTCCATGTCGTTGGCTACAGTGATATTTAAGTGACAGAGACTTTCAGTGTCATACATGTAAAGGTGAAAATTTGCAGCTTGCTTACTATATTTCAGATATTCCTCCATGTATGAGTTTCCTTGTCTATAGACATATAGATCTACACCTATATGTATATAGATCATAGATAGATAGATAGATAGATAGATAGATAGATAGATAATAGATAGTAGATAGATAGTAGATAGATGGATAGATAGTAGATAGCTGGATAGATAGATAGTAGATAGATGGATGGATAGATAGATAGATAGATAGATAGATAGATAGATAGATAGATAGATAGATAGATAGATAGAGACATTCTCTGACCTAATAGATGGATGTGTGTAAACAAATACACACAAACAAGTATATACCCTTAAGATTTTGCCATGGAAAGTATGAATACGTGATCTCATTGAGAGGAAAGCATGAATAAGTGATGTCATTGACAAGTATAAATACTACTTAGCTGCCCTCCCATCATCTGAAAAAAAGGGGAGTTACTATTTGAGTGCTTCCCAAAATGCCCCACCAGGAAAGGGATCCAAGAGTCCATGGGAGGATGATCCTGGCAGAAAACAGTTACAGAAGGAAGTCTCTGATGTGCCTCTTCTCTGCCCAACACCATGCCATTTTACAGAGTTGTTCCCTGCACATAAGTCTGTATTTCTGTCTTATCTTTGATTTCCCAGAAGCAAATCATAAAACAAGGATGCAAGTACAAGTTGTTCTACAGTAGGGTGTGGCAGGATGCTTAAAGTCACCTGGTACATGACTGCTTAGTATCCATGATGCATAACTTTCTTAGTCAGGGTTTCTATGCACAAACATCGTAACCAAGAAGCAAGTTGGGGAGGAAAGGATTTATTCAGCTTACACTTCTCTCACTGCTGTTCATCACCAAAGGAAGTCAGAACTGGAACTCAAGCAGATCAGGAAGCAGGAGCTGATGCAGAGGCCATGGAGGGATGTTTCTTACTGGCTTGCTTCCTCTGGCTTTCTCTCTTATAGAACCCAAGACTACCAGCCCAAGGGTGGCACCACCCACAAGGGGCCCTCCCCTCTTGATCACTAATAGAGAAAATGCCTAACAGCTGGATCTCATGGAGGCGTTTCCTCACCTGAAGCTCCTTTCTCTTTGATAACTCCAGCTTGTGTCAAGCTGACACAAAACCAGCCAGTACAATAATCATCCTACGGAGCTATAGGAGCCATGGTAGAACACGTGCCTCAGGGTTATTCTTCTCTTATAAGTTAATTACATACTTGTTTTCACCATTCATTCATAGGACTTTGTTGAGTGGAGGTTGAGCCCCAAGCACTCTCAAAATGCCCTGTATACCAGAGAAAGCCTCCAAGTGAATGGAAGCACAAACTGTGGTGAGGTCTGGAGATTGTGGGGCTGTGAACCAGACGTAACAAAGTATACAATCAGTGAAAAGTTTACTAAAGAATGAACGATGGAGAATATGCAAATATTTTACATCATTGGGTCTTTGTATCCACAGAATCTGAATGCATAGATTCAATCAATCTACCATGAATTAAAAGCATTACATAAAAGTATCAGTGCTAAACATGTGTGGATGTTTGTATCCCCAGTAAGATATGTAAATACTTTGTCATTTTGCAGAAAAATCCCTAGGATCCATGGAGCTTGGTACCCAAAGGGATCTGGATCAAATTCCGCATGAATACCGAGGGGTGACTGCATACATACACATATCCTAATACTCTGGTTCTCTGGAGAACCCTGGCTAATACACAGTTTCAGGGTTAAGCAATACTGTAGCATATAAAAATATTCTCTTTCTTATCAAAGACAGCTGCCCTGGGATAGCTTTCATTCTCTTTGTCACAGGCTGTGTAACTCTTGCCAATAGCGACTGTGCTTACTATGAGTCCTGACCTACTGATGCTAGACCTAGGTGAGATATCCCAAAGCCACAGTGAGAAACTCAACCTTTCCAGACACAGAACATTCAGAGAAGACTCTGCTTTGGGAATGTCCACAATGAAGACTCCATGTCAAGGATTAAGACAGTAGAGGTTGACTGACATTTCTCAAACCACACTCTTTTCTTCCTGAGTTTGGAGGGGTAGTTGAAATGCTGTAGGAGGGGTTTGCTTTGTTTTCTCTCTTCCTTATTTTAACTTTGTTCCTCTGGCTTACAGTTTTGGAAAGAGACACTCCATCAAAACAATGTCATGCAAATTATAATCAAATCTCCACAGATCATATGCGTAGACCAGCATGTCATTTGATCACAATTAGCCAATGCTTCCAAATGCCTAGAGCTGATGAAAGAGATGACCCTGTCAGTAAAGGCTAGTAGTTCAAATGGGTGAAAATGCAGATCTATCAAATATCTTAAATATAAGACCTCCTTGGGTCGCCCCCTCCCAAAGAAATAAAGGCCATAGAATCTGGCATCAATTGACTGGCATGAATGAGTAGGATAAAGTGTTGTTGGTATTTCTTCCTCTTTGTATTCACATATGTCCACCTATCTATGCTGACTTTTTTCTTACATATCATATACATGTCTGCATTCTCCTGTTGTAAAATCAAGAACTTTAGTTTCTAGTGCTCATTGTCTCCCATATACTTCAAAGTTAGTGTATAGTTAAAATAAAAGGCGCCACCTGGGTGCTGGGATGGGGTGGCTCATTGCATGAAGTGCTTGCATTGCAAATATAAGGATTTGAGTTTGACACCCAGAACGAGTGTTTGAAATACTCAAGCGTGGTGGTGTACAGTTGCAATTCCATGTTAGAGAGGCAGAAGGATCTCTGATGTTCGAAGTCTATCCAACTCAGTGAGCTCCAAGTAAACGAGAGACTATCTCAAAAAAAAAAATGAGGTGGATGGATAATGAGAAATAACACCCAAAATTCACCTCATGTCTTCTTTGCACACTCCTACGAATGCATGCACCCACATGAACATGCATCCCATACACACACATACAAAAATTAATTAATTAATTAATTAAACAAATAATAGAAAATATAAAAGGAAACACCTATTCAAGACTTCAATTGTTAAGCCTGAAAGAGGCATTGTTAGTTTGATATTAGAAGGGCTTTAAATGGGGTATGGAAAGAGGGTCACCCCTTCTCTTGATTAAAATATAATCATCAACAGCTATAAGTGACATGACCATGCTTGAATTGTCAGAATTTACTAAAAATGGACAAATTTTCCTTGAATAAGGATGGACAGGAGAAATGATGGCTAAGAAAGAAGAGACCTAAATAAAGGTCTACCAGATGGCCAGCCTTGGACCTTACCCTTTACTTTATTAGCCAGTGCCATTAATGGCTGTGTTCAACTGGGTAGTGTGTGTACGGTTTGGAGGTTTGCTTCCAAATGCCGGGCGGTGGTGGCGCACGCCTTTAATCCCAGCACTTGGGAGGCAGAGGCAGGAGGATTTCTGAGTTCGAGGCCAGCCTGGTCTACAGAGTGAGTTCCAGGACAGCCAGGGCTACACAGAGAAACCCTGTCTCAAAAAAAAAAAAACAAAAAAAAAACAAAAAAAAAAAAAAACCAAACAATTATGACTTCTTCTTTCTATTAAGATGTTCACATCATTCCCCATATGTCTTTATAGCATCTCTCCGGAGAGAAGATATCATAGCTGTGCCTGAAGATTCTGCTTGGGTTATATGACTTGATTGAGGATGCACTGACTCCATTAACATTAGCAATATGTTAGCATGCCTTCATGGATTTCTCTGCTTGTAATTCTTTCCTTAGACATGACAGGACATGTATCTGGTAACACATGATGCAAAACAATGCTCCCTGGGGAAGACAAATGTATTTGTGAAGCCAAGCGTGGGCAATGCTCTTTGACCCATGCGGAACTACTTCTAACTCACAGACCTGTGAGGAAGGAACTCTTACCTATTTCCCAGCCACTGAAGTTTGACGGTGCTTTGCTACATGGGGTCAGTTTAGCAGATAGTGTCAAATAAAAGCAAAAAGGATATTAGCGACATCAATCTCCCACAAGAAATTAAATTACAAGTAACCTGGAAAAAAAGACAATTTTGAATATCACTAGATCAGTGGTTCACAACCTTCCTAATGCTGTGACTGCTTCATACAGCTCCTTATATTATAGTGACCTCCAACCATAAAATTATTTTTGTTGCTACTTAATAACTGTAATTTTGCTACTGTTATGAATTATAATGTAAATATGTGATACATAGGATGGTCTTAGACTATCCCTGTGAAAGGATTGTTCAAACAGCAAAGGAGGTACAAGTCACAGGTTGAGAATCACTGGTATAGATTCACTAGATTTTTTTTTCCCATAGACAACATGGGCTAGGGCTCTGTGTATGACCCCCCCTAAACCTACCATACTTAGGGTATTGTTCTATATGTCTGGCTTTTAGAGCAAAGAGACATGGGATCAAATTCTCTATCAAATCCATACTATTCATACAATATGAACAAACTCATTAAACTTTGAACCTAAAGGTCAATGGGACTCATGGAGAACTTGCTTCCTTGATATATCTCAAACCAAGACAGAGAATTCTTGGGCTAACTCAGCAAGGTCATGAACCACTGAGATTTCCTTATTTCCATTTCTCCTTCTTCTGAAGACCTTCTGTATTCTGGCCTTTTCCTTCTCAGCCATCTTTCTCCTGTGCCTCCTTACAATTCCAAAGCAGCTGATACAAACCAAGTCCAGGTTATGCTGCCATGTATTGAGATAAGAAGGAATACAGTAGTCTGGCCTTTCATTGTACATATTAGGAAACACATTCTGCCTTCACTGTACACATTAGGAGACACGCTCTGCCAGGCATGAGGAAAGAGGAAGAACTGTCAGATTAGCAGCCAACAGGTTCCCTGATGGAAAAATGAGACACCACCAACGTGGTACATTCTTCTATTATTAAACCCTTATTCTAAGCCCATGTCTTTTCACAGCTTATAGACATTATTCCCACCCACGTACCCCTTTTGAAGACAAGAAACTCTGTGAGCTAATTGAGGCCTCCAAAGAAACAGCAAACGTGTTTAAGATCACCCAGATCGCAGATGACAGAGTCAAGAGTTTGAACTCAGGCCTGACTGTATCAAAGCCATTGGATGCAAACGCCCTGCATGTGGAGATCTGCCTCTCTCTATTCTTCAAGACTTCAAGACAGCCCTCAACGCTGCTTGCCTGATTCCTCTCTACTACAAAAGAGGCACAGGACATAGACACAACAACAAAGTCCCTCCCTGGGGATCAGAAATAGCCAAAAAGAGGCAGATGGTGAGACTCTGGATGCCAAAGCCCATTCCAGAGAAACGAGTGCCTGCTGTCCCATGAGTTTTAACACTGAGCGATGTGCAAATTCTGCTGGGCTCCTGAGGAAGCGTGCCAAGTCTGTTTGCAATTTCTCAGCTCATAGCATACTCATCGGAGGCTTTCCATTCATTCCGCCTGATGCTTCCTAGCCTGTTGGAGGCTTTGCAAGTCTGAAAGCCAAAAGAGTCCAGGCCTCGGACTCTCAGAAGCTGGCTGTCCTCATAATTACATCCTTCATGTTGCTGTCTGCCCCTTTGCTTTCTGCAAAGGATGGACATCACAGTACAACTCAAAGGGGCAACGAGCTGAAAACTCACTGGGGCTCCGGGCAGCAATTCGTTCACGTTGCTCATCCTCAGAGCATTGTTTCTCCCTTAATCACCCGCATCCTGGCCTCAGAGTCTCTTGCTCTCTGGACAGCAGTCTGTCTTGATCTCTCTGGGAGACACAGTGAGCAGCTGTGGTAAAATCCAATGCCACGTTCATGGTGTTGCTCTTTTTCTTTTTCTTGGGATTCCCACGTGGAAGCACTCTACCCTGGGTGGCCTTCCATGTAGACCAGAGCGGTCCCTCTTCCCAGAAAGGCAGCTGTGCTGCCCATCTGTGATGTCTCGAGGAGGCATGCTGCACAATCATCTCAGATTTTTCCACTTTGAAAGAGTGTAGGCTCGTTTCGGAGAAAGCTGATGATGTTACTGTCAAGTCAATGGACGCCTCCCCCCGCCCCCCATGCACTCTTTCCTCTCTGAGAACTGCATTGTTAAAGCAGGTCATAGAGAGTGGGGAGAGAAGGAAACAGCAGGAACTCTATGCCTGGGTAATACCAGAAAACTGACCCTTAGTAATTCGTGCCTTTGTGAAATACAATCTTCTGTCCTTGACACATGTGAACATATGAACATGATGAAAGGTTATGTGCTAAGAGAATCATTAGCTAGTCATATTTAAATTAGTCCCGTGAGACTTTCAAAAGCAGATTGTACCATTTCATGTGTGTTTGTATGTATAGTATGTTTGTGGTATTAGTGTGTATACACTTCTATACAGTTGCTCATGCCTGTGCATGCATGGATGGAAGCCAAAAACAGCAGTAAGGACTCTTCCTCTATCACACTTTGTCACATATTTTGGAACAGGATTACTTGTGGTAGCTAAATTTGTCAACTTGGCACATCTAGAATCACCTTGGGAAGAGAGTCTCAATGAAGGATTGGCTACATTGGGATGGAGAATGAATATGTCTACTGGGGATTATCTTAATTAAGTTAATAGATGTGAGAAGACCTAGCCCATAGGAGGTGGCACCATTCCCTAAGCAAGAGATCCTGAATGGTTTAAAAAATGAAAAATAAAAAATATTCAGTTGATCACAAGCAAGCAAGTAAGCATTCATGACTTAATTCCTCTCTGTTCTTGACTGTGTATAAAACTAGCTGTTTGAAATTCCTCCCTTGACTCCCCCCAATAACGAACTATAACCCAAGACTTCTCCCCTTGTCAAGGTATTTTATCACAACAGCAGAACTGAAACTAGGACAGTCTCTTACTGAACATGGTGTTCACCATTTCACTTACATTGTCTGGCCACTGAGTCCCCAGCATACACCAATCTCTACCTTATGAGTTTATCAAGCTAAAAAGAAACCCACATTGAATTTACAGCTTTTCCTCCCCATCCCAGATGATGTCTCCTGTAATGTTTTCAATTTCCACAAATAGTTTTCCTTGTTTTGTGTCCTCTAGAAACAGGAGGTTTCCTTGAACACTACTTGCTCAGTCATCCACGATCAGCCCAACATCAAGACTTGTCAACTGTTTCTGTTAAAACAGTTCCTCATCTTGCTAGGCAAAGCAGTTCACATTACTTTTATCCCTTAGAATTTAATCATTTCTTCCAGAAAGGATGTGGGGCTCATGGGACTCAGGAGGTAAACCAACATGAAACTTTGGAAACATAAAACTCACAGGATTGATGAGGATCCCTCCCCAAGGTTACACACACTGAAGGAAGAGACTCTGACCAGGCAAACTGACTAAAAGAGACTCACTAGTTGAGGTATCTGCGAGCTATGCTTGGAGCGCCAACATTGCAGCTTAATGAGGCATTAACCCTGTTAGGGTAGGATTTTCAGAGCTGCAACTGCTTTTCAGTCATCCTCACTACTGTAAATAACACCTCACCCACACCCCTGTAAGTAACTCCAATAAACCTGTCCAGTCACAAAGTTGTAGTTTGGTCCATCCATTACTTTGGTCTGTTGTGGGTTCCCTAGATATGTGTCTCATGGCCTATTAGAAAAGGTTCCCCATAACAACTATTAATTCTAACATATAAGAGGAAGGCTGAGGCAGATGGATCATAAGTTCAAAACCAGCATGAGCCATACAGTGAGTTCATAAAAAGACACACAAATGTCCCTCATCCATCTCTTCTCTCTCTCCTTATTGATATAAATGTGCCAATACAAGTCACTATGTTTTGTTTGGAGTTTAACAATAACATCTAAACTATAGGCCATATCCATTCCTATCACTCTACATCTACCCACCAGTCTATGCCAGCATGATACGGTCAAGTTTTCATCATAGTCTAACTCAACTTCAAATTAAGTTCTTCACCAAAGAGCAAGGGTCTGTTGTTTTTATAATTTCCACATTAAAAAAGAAATGAAATGTTTGTAGTGTCAACACAGAATGTGTCTTATTATTTGGAAATCTTCATGGATCTTGCTAATGTATTTTTCCTCATGGCGACCCCACAGTTCTTACCAAGAGAAAGGGAGGGGTGATGGGGCAGAGACATGAGGATGAGATAAGAGGATTTCCCACAGTTGAAATTTACTTTGTTCTTACAAAAGAATTCCCATTTGCTAACCTGGGCTTGTTTTCCTGAGAACCATATGATCCTCAAAAAAAAAAAAAAAAAACCAAAAATTTCACCTTTTGCCATTCCTTCTCCAAATCATTTAAAACTCGCATTCAAATTTTAATCTGTACAGTCATCACATTTGAAAAACACCGGTGCACAGGGTGAGCGGCGCCACGGAGACTGCCCTCCGCCATCCTTGCTCCAGTGACCAGGTAGTTGGGACCGCCAGGCTCAGAGACAGACAGGCATAATATCGCTTCGGTTTCAGGCAGCTTGGGTGTAACCTGCTCCCAGGTGCTGGGCTGATCTGCAGTAACCAGCGCGCCAGTTCCGCGGTGGGACCTTCTGCCTGCTGGAGGGACCCCGCGCAGGGAGGGAGCCCGCCAGCTTCCCTTCCGCGACCTCTGTTCCCGCGGACTGCGCTGGAGAGACCGGTACCCAGGCTCTCCCCCCCGATATAACATCACTTGGGACACGGCCTGTTGGGGCTTCCATCTGTGCCCGAGGGCGGGTTGGCGCTGTAGTCGTCTGGGCGCCAGATCGGCGGGCCATCGTGACCACAGGGTGAGCGGCGCCACGGAGACTGCCCTCCGCCATCTTTGCTCCAGTGACCAGGTAGTTGGGACCGCCAGGCTCAGAGACAGACAGGCATAATATCGCTTCAGTTTCAGGCAGCTTGGGTGTAACCTGCTCCCAGGTGCTGGGCTGATCTGCAGTAACCAGCGCGCCAGTTCCGCGGTGGGACCTTCTGCCTGGTGGAGGGACCCTGCGCAGGGAGGGAGCCCGCCAGCTTCCCTTCCGCGACCTCTGTTCCCGCGGACTGCGCTGGAGAGACCGGTACCCAGGCTCTCCCCCCAATATAACATCACTTGGGACACGGCCTGTTGGGGCTTCCTTCTGTGCCCAAGGGCGGGTTGGCGCTGTGGTCGTCTGGGTGCCAGATCGGCGGGCCATCGTGACCACAGGGTGAGCGGCGCCACGGAGAGTGCCCTCCGCCATCTTTGCTCCAGTGACCAGGTAGTTGGGACCACCAGGCTCAGAGACAGACAGGCATAATATCGCTTCGGGTTCAGGCAGCTTGTGTGTAACCTGCTCCCAGGTGCTGGGCTGATCTGCAGTGACCAGCGCGCCAGATCTGCTGTGGGACTTCTGCCTGGCAGAGGGACGCCCCCTCCCCCCCCCAGGAGAGATCACACACCCCTGCACAGGGCAGGAGCCTGCCAGCCTCCCTTTGGCGACCTCTGCTCCAGGAATCCACTAGGCTGAGCCTTTAGATGTGCAAGGCCTCCCCAATATAAGATCACTTGGGGCAAAGCACATTAGGGCTCCAAAGTCACTCAGGAGCAGGCAGGCCCCAGAAATCGGTGCCAGGGGAATCCTGGTAATCCAGGGGGGGGGCAGAAATAGCTTTGCAGGCTCACAGGAGGTCCAACCAACAGCCAGTGGCAGCAGGACCAACTAACACCAGAGGTATCCAGATGGCAAAAGGCAAACGTAGGAATGTTACTAACAGTAATCAAAGTAATGTAGGACCATCCGAACCCAACTCTCCAACAGCAGCAAGTCCTGGATACCCCACCACACCCGAAAGACAAGATCTGGATTTAAAATCACTTCTCATGATGCTATTAGAGGATCACAAGAAGGACACAAATAAATCTCATAAAGAGTTACAGGAGACCATGAATCAACGGTTAGAAGCCCTTACAAAGGAAACACAAAAATCGCTTAGAGAAATGCGGGAGAACATGGATCAAAAGATGGAGGCGCACAAGGAGACAACACAAAAATCGCTTAACGAGATGAATCAACGGGTAGATGCACTCACAAAGGAATCACAAAATTTGCATAAAGAAATGCAGAAGAATATGGGTCAACAGACGGATGCCCATAAGGAGGCAACACAAAAATTGCTTAAAGAAATGAATCAACGGTTAGATGCCCTTACAAAGGAAACACGAGAACTGCTTAAAGAAATGCAGGAGACGATGGATCAACAGATGGAATCCCATGAGGAGGAAACACAAAAATCGCTCAGAGAAATGCAGGAGAACGTGGGTCATCAGGAAGAAATCCTGAAAGAGGTAATGCAAAATTACCTTAAAGAAATACAGGAAAATACAAACAAACAAGTGAAGGATCTCAGCAAATCCATCCAGGAACTAAAAAAGGAAGTAGAAACAACTAAGAAATCACAAAGGGAGACAACTTTGGAGATAGAAAACCTTGGGAAGAAATCAGGAGTCATAGATGCAAACATCAACAATAGAATACAAGAGATGGAAGAAAGAATCTCAGGTGCTGAAGATTCCATAGAAAGCATCGACTCAACAGTCAAAGAAAATGCAAAATGCAAAAAACGCGTAACCCAAAACATCCAGGAAATCCAGGACACAATGAGAAGACCAAACCTAAGGATTATAGGTATAGATGAGAGTGAAGATTTGCAACTTAAAGGGCCAGTAAACATCTTCAACAAAATTATGGAGGAAAACTTCCCTAACTTAAAGAGAGAGATGCCGATGAACATACAAGAAGCCTACAGAACTCCAAACAGACTGGACCAGAACAGAAATACCTCCCGTCACATAATAATCAAAACACCGAATGTTCTAAACAAAGAAAGAATACTAAATGCAGTAAGAGAAAAGGGCCAAGTAACATACAAAGGAAGACCTATCCGAATCACATCAGACTTCTCACCAGAGACTATGAAAGCCAGAAGATCCTGGGCAGATCTCATGCAGACACTAAGACAGCACAAATGCCAGCCTAGACTACTATACCCAGCAAAACTCTCAATCACCATAGATGGAGAGACCAAGATATTCCATGATAAAACCAAATTTTCACAATATCTTTCCACAAATCCAGCCCTGCAACGGATAATAGGTGGAAACCTCCAATACAGGGAGAGAAACAACACCCTGGAAAAAATGAGATAATAACCTTCTTGAATCAAACCCAAAAGTAGATAACCACTCAAACATAAAGATAGCGTCAAGAATGGCAGATGGCAATAATCACTATGCCTTAATCTCTCTTAATATCAATGGTCTCAATTCCCCAATTAAAAGACATAGACTAGCAGACTGGATACGTAAACAGGACCCAGCTTTTTGCTGCATGCAGGAAACGCACCTCAGTGTCAAAGACAAACACTACCTCAGAGTAAAAGGCTGGAAAACAATTTTACAAGCAAATGGCCCCAAGAAACGAGGTGGAGTAGCCATCCTAATATCGGATAAAATTGATTTTCAACCCAAAGTCATCAAAAAAGACACAGAAGGACACTACATACTGATCAAGGGAAAAATCCACCATCAAGAACTCTCAATCCTGAATATCTATGCTCCAAATGCAAGGGCACCCTCATTCGTAAAAGAAACTTTACTAAAACTCAAAGCACACATCGCACCGCACACAATAATAGTGGGTGACTTCAACACCCCGCTCTCTGAAATGGATCGTTCAGGAAAGCAGAAACTAAACAGGGACACAGTGAATCTAATTGAAGCCTTGGACCAAATGGAACTAACTGATATATATAGAACATTTCATCCTAGAGCTAAAGAATACACCTTCTTCTCAGCTCCTCATGGTACCTTCTCCAAAATTGACCATATAATTGGTCACAAATCAGACCTCAACAGATACAAGAAGATAGAAATAATCCCATGCCTCCTATCAGATCACTATGGAATAAGGGTGGTCTTCAATGGCAACAAAAACAAAAGAAAACCCACGTACACATGGAGGCTGAACAATGCTCTACTCAATGATAACTTGGTCAAGGTGGAAATAAAGAAAGAAATCAAAGACTTTTTGAAAGTTAATGAAAATGAAGGCACAACATACCCTAACTTATGGGACACAATGAAAGCAGTGCTAAGAGGAAAATTCATAGCCCTGAGTGCCGCCAAAAAGAAACGGGAGACAGCATACACTAACAGCTTAATGGCACACCTGAAAGCCCTGGAACAAAAAGAAGCAAATACACCAAAGAGGAGTAGAAGGCAGGAAATCATCAAACTCAGGGCTGAAATCAATCAAGTAGAAACAAATAAAACCATACAAAGAATCAACAAAACGAGGAGTTGGTTCTTTGAGAAAATCAACAAGATAGATAAGCCCTTAGCCAGACTAACCAGAGGGCACAGAGATAGTATCCAAATTAATAAAATCAGAAACGAAAAGGGAGAGATAACAACAGAAACTGAGGAAATTCAAAAAATCATCAGATCCTACTACAAAAACCTGTATTCAACACAACTAGAAAATCTTGAGGAAATGGACAATTTCCTTGACAGATACCAAGTACCAAAATTAAATCAGGATCAAATAGACCATCTAAACCGTCCTATAACCCCTGAAGAAATAGAAGTTGTCATTGGAAGTCTTCCAACCAAAAAAGCACAGGTCCAGATGGTTTTAGTGCAGAATTCTATCAGACCTTCAAAGAAGACCTAACACCAATACTCTTCAAACTGTTCCACAAAATAGAAACAGAAGGAACACTACCCAACTCGTTCTATGAAGCCACAATTACACTAATACCAAAAGCACACAAAGATCCGACAAAGAAAGAGAATCTCAGGCCAATCTCTCTTATGAATATCGATGCAAAAATACTCAATAAAATTCTTGCCAACCGAATCCAAGAACACATCAAAACGATCATTCACCACGATCAAGTAGGCTTCATCCCAGGGATGCAGGGATGGTTCAATATAAGGAAATCCATCAATGTAATCCACTACATAAACAATCTCAAAGAAAAAAACCACATGGTCATCTCATTAGATGCTGAGAAAGCATTTGACAAAATTCAGCATCCTTTCATGCTAAAGGTCTTGGAAAGATCAGGAATTCAAGGCCCATATCTAAACATAGTAAAAGCAATTTACAGCAAACCAGTAGCCAGCATCAATCTAAACGGAGAGAAACTTGAAGCAATCCCACTAAAATCAGGGACTAGACAAGGCTGCCCTCTCTCTCCATATCTTTTCAATATAGTACTTGAAGTTCTAGCTAGAGCAATTAGACAAGAAAAAGAGGTCAAAGGGATACAAATTGGAAAGGAAGAAGTCAAACTATCACTATTTGCAGACGATATGATAGTATACATAAGCGACCCAAAGAACTCCACCAGAGAACTCCTACAGCTGATAAACGACTTCAGCAAAGTGGCCGGATATAAAATCAACTCAAGCAAGTCAGAAGCCTTCCTATACTCAAAGGATAAGCAGGCTGAGAAAGAAGTAAGAGAAATAATACCCTTTACGATAGCCACAAACCATATTAAGTATCTTGGCGTGACGCTAACCAAACAAGTGAAAGATCTGTATGACAAGAACTTCAAGTCTCTGAAGAAAGAAATTGAAGAAGACCTCGGAAGATGGAAAAATCTGCCATGCTCATGGATTGGCAGGATTAATATAGTAAAAATGAGCATCTTACCAAAAGTAATACACAGATTCAATGCAATCCCCATCAAAATCCCAACTCAATTCTTCATAGAGTTAGAAAGAGCAATTCAAAAATTCATCTGGAATAACAGAAAACCCAGAATAGCTAAAACTATTCTCAAGAGTAAAAGAACCTCTGGGGGAATCAGTATCCCGGACCTCAAGCTGTACTACAGAGCAATAGTGTTAAAAACTGCATGGTATTGGTACAGTAACAGACATGTAGATCAATGGAACAGAATTGAAGACCCAGAAATGAATCCACACTCCTATGGTCACTTGATCTTTGACAAAGGAGCTAAAACCATCCAGTGGAAAAAAGATAGCCTTTTCAACAAATGGTGCTGGCTCAGCTGGAGGTCAACATGCAGAAGAATGCAAATTGACCCATCCTTATCTCCTTGCACTAAGCTCAATTCTAAGTGGATCAAAGATCTCCACATAAAACCAGACACACTGAAACTAATAGAAGGGAAACTAGGGAAGAACCTTGAACATATGGGCACAGGGGAGAATTTCCTGAACAGAACTCCAATAGCTTATACTCTAAGATCAAGAATAGACAAATGGGACCTCATTAAATTACAAAGTTTTTGCAAGGCAAAAGACACCGTCAAAAAGACAAAGCGGCAACCAACTAACTGGGAAATGATCTTTACCAACCTTACATCCGACAGAGGGCTAATATCCAAGATATACAAAGAACTCAAGAAGTTAAACTCCAGAGAGGCAAGTAACCCTATTAAAAAATGGGGTACAGAGCTCCACAAAGAGTTCTCACCTGAAGAATATCTAATGGCTGAGAAGCACCTAAAGAGATGTTCATCATCCTTAGTCATTAGGGAAATGCAAATCAAAACAACCCTGAGATTCCATCTCACACCAGTCAGGATGGCTAAGATCAAAAACACAGGAGACAGCAGTTGTTGGCGAGGATGTGGAGAAAGAGGAACACTCCTCCACTGCTGGTGGAATTGCAGGCTGGTACAACCACTCTGGAAAGCAGTCTGGCGGCTCCTCAGAAAACTGGGCATGACACTTCCGGAGGATCCGGCTATACCACTCCTGGGCATATACCCAGAGACTTTACCTGCATGCAATAAGGACACATGCTCCACTATATTCATAGCAGCCTTATTTATAATAGCCAGAAGCTGGAAAGAACCCAGATGTCCCTCAACGGAGGAATGGATTCAGAAGATGTGGTATATTTACACAATGGAATACTACTCTGCAATTAAAAACAATGAATTCACGAAATTCCTAGGCAAATGGTCAGAACTTGAAAATATCATCCTTAGTGAGGTAACCCAATCACAAAAGATCACACATGGTATGAAGTCACTGATAAGGGGATATTGACCCAGAATCTCAGAATACCCTAGACACAATCAGCATATCAATAGATTTCTAAAAAGATGGAAGGAGAGACCCCTGGTCCTGGAAAGACTGGATGTAGGGGAACGCCAGGACAGAGTAATGAGAGGGGGTTGAACGGAGAAAAGAGGGAGGGAAGGGGGCTTATGGGACTTTCGGGGAGGGAGGAAACGGGAAAGGGGAAGTGATTTGGAATGTAAATTAAAAAAATAAAATAAAATTAAATTAAAAAAAAAAAAAAAAAAAAAAAAAAAAAGAAAAACACCGGTGGCTTTCCCACACCAAGAATTCATTTTGCTGAGTTCTTTACAAGCTATCTGTCTCTAGCCAAACAAAACAAAAATCTCTCAGGTCAATGATATATTTTTAACACTTTACTTGGTAATAACTTCACATTTGTGGACACATTATGGAAATAAAAATAATACGAGAATACCCATATACCATTTGCTCAGATTCTTTCCAGTTTATCCTATGTTTTCTCTCATTCCTATTGTTTAACTACAGATCTAGCTACATAGCTATATCTGTGTTTTTTCAATAATACATGATCATAAGTTAACTACATCATGGCCTTTGCCCTGGGACTATTTCAGGGGATGATTCCTATGAATAGGAATTTTCTGTTGTATGGCCAAATAATTGCAAACTTTGACAAATTTAGTGTCAGCAATTGTTTTCCTCTCACTTATACTTTATTCTCCAGTTTTCCCCAGTTTATCAGTGTCTTGCACTATACTACCCCCCCACTCCAATAGAGGATCCACTTGAAGGTCAGGTGTTGTATTGACTTTTGACTTTTTAAAATATTTTTATTGTTATTAACTATGGTCATTATACTGTCCAAGATCTCTTGAACTCACTCCTCCTGCAAAATAGAAAGTTTATATTCTTTGATCAATATCTTCCAAACCTTCTCCCCCACCAGCCCTTGACAATAATGTCCTCCTCTCAGTGTCTATGAGCTCAACATTTTAAAATTCCATAATAGTATATGATATTTTGATTTGTATGTTTACCCTATTTCATTTACTATGACAACTTCACAGGTCTATCTATCCATGGTGTTACAAATAACAACTTTTTTAGCCTTTTCTTAAAGCTACATAGTATCCCATCATACATATGTATGCACATACATTTATTATATATTATATAACGTGATATTGATATATTTTTTAACCTATACATCCATTCAATCTTGTATTTCTGTAGTTGTGAATAATGCTGCAATAAACATGAGTCTACAGATATTTCTTCACACTCATTTCATTTTCTTTGTAACTATCCCCGAGAGTGTTGAATCATGTAAACCCTCTTTACAAGTTTTTGAAGAATGTTCATTCTGTTTTCCATACTGGCTGTACTCACTTAAATTCCCACCACAAGTACACAAGATTTGTTCTTCTCTATAAGTGCCCCCATCTTTGGCTTCTTTTAATCTGAAATATTAGTTCCTCCTTTGGATGGGCTGGCTATTTCCTCCTGGTAAAAGCAAGGGTGTGTGCTTACAGATGGAGCACTACATAGTCTGGTCCTCTCTGCCCACACCTGCTGATCTACAAAGTCCATATATCCCCTACTGATTCACCCAGATAGGCACAATGTCTGTTCGTCCCCACTGTTACACCTGGAGACTCATAATCTCCATCTTTTTTCCATGGGTGATGGTGACTGTAATCACCAGTCAAACATGTGACACACAGAGCTGATTATCTGCAGCACAGCACTTCACTCTCCATCTCCTTTTTATTTTCTATTTTTTATTGTTTAAGAAGAAATTTCACACATGCATGCTATGCGTTTTGATTAATCCCTCACCTATTTCAATGTATCCACTATTCCTCCCAACTTTGTGTATGTTCTATTTCTGTGTGTTTCACTGCTGAACCCATTGGTGCTATAAATATGTACATTGGTTTAGCACTTATGAAGCATGGGTGGCCTCTTAAGGGTTTGCATCCTTGGAGAAAACTTACCCTCACTCTCCCAGCAGCTATCAATTGACATTAGCTCCTCAGCTGGAGGTTGGATTTTACGCCCACCTCCCCTTCCCCTCTCTGTGATGGAATTTTGTCTGGCTTGGTCTTGTGTGGATTTTATGCATTCAATCCCAGCCATGAGCTCATATATGAAACTGCCCTATTGTGTCCAGAAAAAAAACACTATGTGACTATTGTCAGCCACTGTTTCTGGCTCTTACAATCTATCCAGTCCCTCTTTCGCTGTGATCCCTAAGTCTCGGTAGGAGGTAGCACGATGCCAATGTCCCATTGAAGAATGAGCACCCCCTTAATCTATTATTCTCTTCCCATTGACCAGTTGTGAGTCTCTGTATTAGTCACTATCTACTGCAAAAAGGAGTTTCTCTGATGGGTACTGAGATAGACTAACCTTTGGGGAAAATGATATACATCATTAGGAATTGTTTTAGTATTATATTTATTTAGCAAAATAATAATAATAGGCTCTCCCATAGGGCCAATGTCCTGTCTAGCCACAAGTTTGTGGCCCTAATCAGAGTCCCAGGTATGCCTTTCATCTAGCAGAGAAGGCCCTGCATCCAGTCAAAAGGCCATTGTTCACTCCCATAATCTCTGTCATACTGATGGACATAGCTTGCCAAGTTGTAGGAAGATATTTTTTGTAGCTCACAGGATGGACAGCTGAGTAATATTCGTGATTATTTTTCTCTTCTGGTAATATTCCTACCACCTTCCAGAGCTATGGAAGCCAGCCCATGGAGATGAAGCTTCCAAGTTCCTACCAACTTGATCTCTTTATAGTCCATGACTGAAGTACAAGTGTGCAAGACACTTTAAGGAATACAAATATCCTCTCCCTCATCAAAATGTCTTCTAGTACTTAGAATCCATCTGTTTCAAATTGTGCTGTGATGTTACAGAATGATAAATTCCCAGCTCCAAACTTCCCCCCAAACTACCAGTCAGATTTAGGTGATTTTGTTAATTTATTTTTTTAATTTATTTATGTTACATATATTAGTGTTCTGCTGATATGTGTGTCTTTGCAACATATGTGTGCCCATTGCTTACAGAAGCAAAAAGAAGTTGTCAGATCCAGTAGAATTAGACTTAAAGATGGTTGGAAGCTGCCACATGGGTCCTAGAAACCAAACCCAGATCCTCTGCAACAAGTATTTTTCTAAGATTATCTCTCCAGCCCTTCCTATTGGTGTTCTTATTGTTATGACTATTCCTTTATCTTCTATTTATTTATGATATTATGATATGATATGATATGATTTATTTATTTATGAGTTCCCTTTATCTGATGTTTTATTGTTTATTATGTTGCTTATTGAACTTAATAATGATTTTCATCCTCAGATTGCTTGAGATTTGGCTAACACTAGCCTGCCTGTTCAAGTGAGAACTTGAGTCCTCATGACAAGAAATTACATATATAGGCACATTTAAGTATGTGTACACTCTATGTGTGCCAGGGAGAAGAGTTTCTCACTTTATGTCATAATAAAATATCTCTATGCCCATCCTTGTAGGGGCAAAAAAAAGGCCTGAATGAATGAGCCTTAAGTGTGTAGCTGACATGAAGCAGCTAAGCTAAAGACCCCAGAGCCTTAGACATGTGCTGGACTCACAATGCCTTCTTCCTGTGGTGAGGTTCAGAGGCATGGTAAAACCTTCCTTAGGGGACATAGCAGTGACAAAGGGTGCTCCACAGCTTTCAGGATCCTGGCCTTGATGTTCATGGTCTGAAGACTGCTACCTGCTGAGACTGTAACTACCAAAATTAATTAAATCTGCTTCCTTGGTCCAGATAAAGGCCATAAACCCTGCCTGCTTATTTGTCTGTATTCAACAGCCCTGCCTCTCTGTTCAGCAATATATAATACACGTGCTGCACTTCCAGGGTATGACCGCTTCTCCAGCCAAGAGCCCAGACCACTTGATCCCAGCTTTCTGTGTCTGTCTGTGTTTGTCTTTTCTTCATTGCCTCCATCAAGGCTATCTCTGGAGCCCTGCTGGATTAGCACAACCTGGATCCTGAAATCAACCATGTCTCTCCATAACCTTTTTAAACTGACGAACTATGCATTGGGTTCCTTAAAAGGGGTCACATTTATATGTGCTTGATCCATTATCAAAATACTTTAGCACAATCCCGAAACACAAAACAAAGATGCTTCAGTGGAAAATTCTTCTAATGGCCCATTTCCCCTCCATTCTTTGGACAGGAAGACAGAGTGCAATGTGGGTTGAATTCTACTTATTGGAAATCAATGTGTTATTAGCCTAATCTTCTGAGAGTTGGAACTTGGCAGGTTTCCCCAAACTTTAATATGAGTTGCAAGGCTGGTGATCAGCTAATCCAATAAATGCTCAGTTTCTCCAGTTCACTTAGACAAAATATGATCATTCTTTAAAAAAAAATGCAAGCTTGTTTGAATCCATTTCTTCATCTACAAGTATAATGATTTTGACTAATTTTACACAAAAATATTGCCATGTGTGGGCCCCATAAATCTGCCTAGTTTTGTTACTTGCTATTCTCCCCAGCTGCTCTGAACTTAGCAGAATTTTTCCAAGTCAAAAGAAAAAAAAAGCTGTTATGTGCTGTAATTTCCTCTTTGGGGCATCATTTTTTTTAATTTTGTCATTATATTTCTTATGTTTCAAAATATATTAAATGCATCTGATTCTGCGCCCAGGATACAATTGTTTCCACTTTTAGCAACAGAATTGAAGCTCTAAGGCTCTCATGTTAGAATTTCAATTTGCTTTGATTTTATGTAACAAGTGTTGGTATCTTATCTAATTATATTTGTCAGGATACTTCTCTTTGAGACTAAAGGGTTTGTGGAATCTCAAAACAAAAAGCAAGTAATATTTTTTTCCTGTCCTGTCCTACACACAGTCTATGCTGAATTGAACTCAGCTTCTCTTAAGTGATATATAGTTAAGCTGATGTGATGGGCTTAGCCAGTATGAGTCAGACTCACTCAACCTCATACAAAATAGTAACTATGAAACATGGAACAGAATGCCAATACCTAACGTTTCAGGCAGAACATGTTGGTCCATGAACTTTACCATAGACCAAGCTACTGTTTATGTGTCTATATTTTACGACCCAGAAGATGTGAAACAGAAAATGTAAGATTTCTTATACTTCTAATAACGGCACTGAGACATTAGTTCCCATGCCATGAAATCAATTTTCCATGTGCAGTGTTCAGTGGGTTGTAGCACATTTACAGACTTCTCCACTGAGCACCACTATCTAATTACAGGCATTTTCTTTACCTCAAAAAGTAAGTGACAGGGTGATAAATATGGATCAATTTGCATTCGTCTACATGCAGACCACCAGTTAGACCAACACCATTTGTTGAAGATGCTTTCTTTTTTCCACTATATAGTTTTGGCTTCTTTGCCAAAGATCAAGTGTCTGTGGGTGGTTTATTTCTGGGTCTTTAACTCTATTCCATTGATTGACCTGTCTGTCTCTGTGCCAAAGCCATGCAGTTTTTATCACCATTACTCTGTAGTACAGCTTGAAACCAGGAATGAAGATTCTTCCAGAAGTTCTTTTATCATTCAAAGGAGATGGGAGATGCGGGGAAGAACTCTGTGAGGAGGGACCAGAAGGGAGTCAACATTTGGTGATTAAATAAATTAAATAATTGATTAATTAATTAATTTTAAAAGTAAGCCACAGATATGACACTCACTTTGTTTTTATCCTCTTACCTCAACTCTCTCCACCATGAGTGAATTGCCTATGTGCATTTGTCTGTTCTGAAGAGATGATATGAACGGAATTAGAGAGTATGTGGGTCCTCACATCTAGCATAGTGTTTTCAACTCTTGGAGCTGCAGAGTATTTCATTCTTGTGCCATGCTTTGTTATTATAAGGTCAAATAACATTTTTTGTGTTTAAATACAGCATAAATTTATCTCTCCATTCATCAGCCAATAAATCATTAGATTAGTTCAAGCTTTTTATTATAGTGTTGCTACGAGTACTTATGTATGTGGATTTTTATAGACACATTTTCCACATTTCAACTACTTGGGAGTAGAATTACTAGATCATATGGTAATTCCGTGTTTGACTGTTTTTAGCAAGCTTCTATCCAAAGCAAGTCTCCCATTTTATATTCTCTCCATATAGATATGAGCATCTAACTTCTCCATGGTCACACCAACTCCCTGTATTGACTGTTGTTTTCATTGTATCCATTCTAATATATGTAAATTAACTATTCTAATATATATAAACTATTCTAATATATGTAAAATAACTATTCTAATATATTGAACTAATTATTCTAATATATGTAAACTTGTAGTCCCTTTTCTTTTGATTTCCATTCCTCCAGTGACAAATGAGGTTGAAAACCTTGTGATGATTTGATATACAAATGATAGACCATTAATATGTTGTCTTTATTGAAAATAGATTCTTCTCTCATACAATCCATCCTGACCACAGTTTACTGTCTCTCCACTCCTCCAGTTCCCTGCTGCCTCCTTTCTTCCCTAGATCCACTCCCCCTCCTTTTCTCTTCAGAAAAGAACAGGCCTCACAAACACAACAAAAAAAACAAGATGCAATAAGACAAGGGGAAAGCCCTCACACTGAGGCTGGACAAGGCAACCCAATGGGCCCAAAGAGCAGGCCAAAGAATCAGAGACATACCTGCTCCCGCTGTTAGGAGCTGGTGGAATTGCAGGCTGGTACAACCACTCTGGAAAGCAGTCTGGCGGCTCCTCAGAAAACTGGGCATGACACTTCCGGAGGATCCGGCTATACCACTCCTGGGCATATACCCAGAGACTTTACCTGCATGCAATAAGGACACATGCTCCACTATATTCATAGCAGCCTTATTTATAATAGCCAGAAGCTGGAAAGAACCCAGATGTCCCTCAACGGAGGAATGGATTCAGAAGATGTGGTATATTTACACAATGGAATACTACTCTGCAATTAAAAACAATGAATTCACGAAATTCCTAGGCAAATGGTCAGAACTTGAAAATATCATCCTTAGTGAGGTAACCCAATCACAAAAGATCACACATGGTATGAAGTCACTGATAAGGGGATATTGACCCAGAATCTCAGAATACCCTAGACACAATCAGCATATCAATAGATTTCTAAAAAGATGGAAGGAGAGACCCCTGGTCCTGGAAAGACTGGATGTAGGGGAACGCCAGGACAGAGCAATGAGAGGGGGTTGAACAGAGAAAAGAGGGAGGGAAGGGGGCTTATGGGACTTTCGGGGAGGGAGGAAACGGGAAAGGGGAAGTGATTTGGAATGTAAATTAAAAAAAATAAAATAAAATTAAATTAAAAAAAAAAAATATCAAGCTATCAGCCATACATATACACAGAAGACCTTGTGCAAACCAAAAGGATGTCAGTACAAGTTGTCACCTGATTTTCTTTTTTCTTTTAGCTCTACTTTTAATTTTCTTTTTTTATTCAGTTTACATTCTGTTCACAGTCCCCGCACCTCTCTTTCCAGTCCCACTCTTACAAATCCCTCCCCCATTGCCCCCTCGGCTTCTCAGAGAAGGGGAACCCTCCCCCGTGGGTAACACACCACTGGGGGACATCTGGTTCCAGTAGGACTAGGCATGTCCTCTCCCACTGAGGCTCAACCAGGCAGTCCAGGTAGGGAGAAGGGGATCAAATGGCAGTAAACAGAGACCTAGACAGTCCCCACTCTACTTGTTAGGAGGTCCCACATGAAGACCAAGCTTCACACTTGCCACCAATGTCTAGGTCAATCTCCTGCATGTTCCATGGTTGGTGGTCCAGGCTCTATGAGCCCCCAAGGTCCTGGATTAGTTGACTCTGTAGGTCTTCATGTGGTGTCCTTGACCTTCCAGCTTGCTCACTTCTATCCTCCACTCTTCCACAAGACTCCCAGGCTCCACTTGATGTACGACTGTGGGTCTCTGTATCTGCCTCCATCTGCTGCTGGATGATGCTTCTCAGGAGATAGTTATGCTAGGTTCCTGTCTGCAGAGTATCATTAATAGTATCTGGTTGGCTTTCTTACATGGGATGGGTCTCAAGTTGGGGCAGTCATTTGTTGGCTGTTCCCTCAGTCCCTGCTCCATCTTTATCCCTGCACATCTTGTAGGTGGGCTGCTGTCTCCTTCCCTCCTCTGGAAGTCCTGCCTGGCTACAGAAGGTGATCACTTCAGTCTCTATATCTGACTCTGGTAGGAGTCTCAGTTAAAGTCACCCTGATATACTTCCTGTATTCTCTCCCTTCCCAGACATCCAGCTAGTCACCAGAGATGACCCCACCAATTTCCATTCTCTCTCCCAGCCTCTCTTGACTCCTCTCTCTGGACAGCTGATTTCCATCCCCATTCCTCTCCTCACACACCTTTCCCACCCGTTCTCTCTTTCTTTGCATCCTCCTCCAATGACTATTTAGTTTTCCCTTCTAAGTGAGATTCATGCATTTCCCTTGGGATCTCCTTATTTTCAATGGTGTTATTCTTTATATTGACTTGAAAGAGCTCTTAAATATTTTGAATACAGTTCCATTATAGGAGTTTTGAATGTTTTCTTTCCATCTGTGAGTTGCCTTTTCGCTGATGTCCTGTGATGTGATGAAGTTCTTAATTTTAAGGAAGCCAAACTAATTCATTAATTTTGGAATATATGTTTGGGGAATTACCACTGAGAAATTGTGTCCTGACGTGATGTAATAAAGACTTTGTCATTTTACTAAGAAGAGTTGAGCACTCGGGAGATGGCTTGTTGAATAAAGCATTTGTCTTGCAATTACAAGGACCTGAATTTTGTCCTAAAAGCCTATGTTGCTAAATGTCAGGCATGGTGACACACCCTAGGAATTCAAGCTCTGAGGAGAAGGAGGAGGAGGAGGAGGAGGAGGAGGAGGAGGCAGGTAGATCTCTGGAGCTCACTAAACAACCATCTTAGCCTACTTAGTGAGTCCCAAGCCAGCTAGAAACACTGTCTCAAAAAAAGAGTGAGTGTGGCCTGAAATCAACCCTTGAGTTTATCTTCTGTAGACCATACACACACATGCACATGTACCTGCACACACACAAATGATGTAAACACATAGACAGAGAAAAGGCATCAAAAATTTTATCTCTTAAATTTTTGTGTTTGCCCATCTTGAGTTCATTTTTACATGTGGTATAGGATAGGAATCCAGTTTTCTTCTTTAGAATCTACCAGTTATATTGGTTAGGAGGAAAAGATTTTGAGATAAGGTCTCACTATGTAGCCCTGGCTGATACAGAACTCATCATCCCTCAAGATTGCCCCAAACTCACAGAGATTCCGGTGCCTCTGCTTCTGCTTCTGCTTCTGCCTCCAACATGCTAGGATTAATGATGTCCATCATCACTCCCATCAAGGGCACTATCTTTTTACTTGATTCCTTGTCTTTCATATTATTAGCATGCTCTGGCTCTTTCTTGATAGATAATTTTAATAAAGTAAATCTCTCTGTTATGAGTTTCCTTATAGAGGCAGAGGCTAGAACAAAAGCCCTTAGTTCAACTACCACCAAGATTCTAGACTCTGGTAGTAGCCTATGAGCGAGCTTAGAGACATATGCTGTCCCAGTTAGGCCATAGCATGGCAGATAATTTTACTGTAGCCCATAAAAGTCCTGAGCTGGAGAATTAATCCAGAGAAACTCTTCTCAGACTCTTGATACACACACACATACACACACACACTCACACACATACAATATGTTCTTACATTCTTACATCATACCAGGAAAGGTGAAAATGATGAGAGAGAGAGAGAGAGAGAGAGAGAGAGAGAGAGAGAGAGAGAGAGGAAATAATCTGTGTTAGTCAGGGTTTCTATTCCTGTACAAACATCATAACCAAGAAGCAAGTTGGGGAGGAAAGGGTTTATTCAGTTCACACTTCCACATTGCTGTTCATCTCCAAAGGAAGTCAGGACTGGAACTCAAGCAGGTCAGGAAGCAGAAACTGATGCAGAGGCCATGGAGGGATATTACTTACTGGCTTGCTTCCCCTAGCTTGCTCAGACCAGATAGGGAGCATTCAGGGTGGTATGGCTGTAGACATACATTCATGGATGTGCATATGGAGACCAGAGGTCAATAATGGGTATTGTCTTCAGTTGCTCTCTGCCTTTATTTTCCTGAGTCCGGGGTTTACCATTTCAGGTAAACTGGCTGGCCAGCAGGTTCCTAGGACCTCCCTGTCTCTATGTGTCCAGGGCTAGAATTACAGATGTGCACCAATGCACCTGGCTTTCAGGAAGTTACTAGAAATCTGTACTCCAGCCCTCATGGCCATCTCCCTAGGCCTGGGGAAGATGTAGTGAACACTGGCAGGTAATCCATGCTATAAGCGTGTCTTTTCTATTGTACTTTATTCTGTGCTACAGTTCACCAATACATGGAAATTAATGCCAAAAGCAAATGAAACTATTACCAAACTCTGGGCTTTCAAATCCTTTGTTGCAGCTGTGTCTTTCCATGTCCTCAGTACTGTTCAGTTATTGGACCGGTCCAATCCTACTCAACACTCCTTGGTCTCATTTCCAGTGCCTCATCTGGAAGTCCGGTGTCTTACCACTAAATTGTACCTTCTATTCACAAACTCCTCCAATTTCCTGGTTCTTACCAAAGCCAGAGTGTTTCAAAAACCACATCAATGTCTTCTTGAATGGAAGAAACTCCTGCTCTGCGTGGATGCCATTTTCTAGTGACGGAATCTTTGGCCAATTAAATTCCTCAAAGCCTCAATATATTAATTTTTTAAATGGAAATAGTACCTGCCTCAGGATGGCTGGAAATTTGTTGAAATTGTACAGACAAAAAAAGTGCCTGGCTTTTCTTCATTCAACAGTTTTCCACACTACTAACCAGGGTTAATCTTAACATGACCTAGCCAGGGACATGCCAGTAAGGGCAGAAATAATTATATCTGGGACAACTAGCTGGAAGGAGCCAAGGATGTTCTCCTAGCATATAAATTTGAGGGTGTTTGATCAAAGTGGATGGAATATAAGACTGGATAAGTAATATTTCTTTGAATTAGGGGTATTTTAGTTAGCAGGACACACCACTCTACCAAGGGACTGAGGGAAGGAAAAAGGAAGCAAGTGTGGTTGTATGCAATTTAGAAGATTAGAATATACAAGGGTGGAATTCCAGCATGATAGAATGGCCTGAGTTTCCCTGGGAGATGGTAGAGGAAGAAATAAAGAAGCAGACATATATGAACATAATTCAAAGGATAAACTATTTACATCCGGAAGATCCACCAGAGATGCACATCCCATGAAAAATTTAAATGATTAGACATCATCCCTCCAGACCATCAAGAATTGCCATGAACTGGACAATGATTTTGAGAGAGAGCTGGGGAGGCGGTATGAGAAGAGTTAGAGGATCAAAAGGTCTGTCGATCTTCCCCTTTACAAGGAGATGTATAGACTAGGGATGATGGGAAGTGAAGTATCACACAGCATGGCTTGATGTCAACAATAGGAAAGTGGGACTGGGTAGATGACTGTGTAAGTATATTCCATAAGACTGAGCCTTTGATTCATAGTTGAATGAAGATGAGTTCATGAATGTGAGTTTAATCAGTCAACAAGAAACATCATGACAAAAATATCCTGTATCTTGCTAATTCTTAAGTAATCCATCATTCTGGTTATTCAAATAAAGTTTTTTAGAATTTATTCTATGGCCCTTGTGAAAATCATAAATGTTTGCAGAGAAAAAAATCTGGCTCCACAGATACAAATTGAAATGGTCTCCTTCATTTAGAAATATGTCATATAACTATGTCTCTAATCAACAGCAAGCAACACAAACTCTTGGTGTAATTTTTCTATAACTAGAGTGTAATAGATGCTTATAAATACTTTGGCAGTTATGTATATATAATCCTGATATTGGCTTGACATTCATATGTCAGCAATGTAGATACCTGATCCTAATGTTATTATCAACAGAGATTCCCAGATAGCAAACTTTTCATCTAATCCATGAACACAATTACATCAAGAAATCAGAATGTGTCTAAGTCATAGGTATCATGGCATCATGGAACTAGAATGGGGTTTTCAAATTTCTAACTACATTCTAAATACTTACTCTTTGTACCCACAGATAAGTGTAGCACTTCCCTTCAGCAAAGAAACTTCTTTTTTGCAGCAAATGAAGACCATTACAGGTATCCACAACTGGCCAAAAATGCAAAGAACAGACCTTATATCAATCCAAGTTGATACATCTAAAGGACAACCCTTACACTTAAGGCTCATGTTGCCTCATAAAAGAGGTGGTAGAAAGATTGTAAGAACCAACAAAGCAGGAGGCAGTCTGCTGCAGGCTAGTTTCTTCTATATATGACGGGGAAGCTGTACCCATAAAAATCTCAAAACTAGGTCACCTAAACAAGATGAACACAATGACAATATCAGTTAACATGCTAACCTCGGTGAGGGAAATTTCATAAGGCCCCACCCTAGATGAAGAGCTTCAGGCAACTAATGGGTGCTCAGACAGGAAGAATCAGTCTTCTCGGAGGATGAGTCCCTGATTATACCTAACAATATTTGGAGAAGTCATGAAGGGGGAGAGAATTAAAGGAGAAGGGGGAAGAGGAGGAGTGAAATACCTACTCATGAATGAAATTCTCAAACAAACTTAAGATGTTGTATTTTTTTTTAAAAAAATAGACTTTACATTTAAAAAGTAATAGGCTTTGGGGCTCCACAGCAGCTTTGAATGTCAACTTTATAACTTGATAGTCTCGTCCCAAGCACATTTGTTACCTTTTATCATTTCAGTGTGCTCTCCTATAAACAGAACAGACATAAAAGTTTAATCTAGGCAATATATAAAATAATATCAGCTGGAACCTGGTCTACAAAAGCCAGCTTCAGCAGGGTGCTTCCTGTCTATCTCTGTGCTGCCTGGAACATGGGGTTTACAATCCTGAGCATCTATGAAGACCAGCAGAGACCAAAAAAGACAGACCAGCTTTCAGTTGCCTTTTATTCACTCTAACAGAAAAGCCAGGAAGGCAGAAAACAACTCCTTTATCCAAATTCTTGTTCTAAAATTTCATACTTGTTTACAGATTTGTGAGATCACTAAATAAGAGATCTATCTACTTGATATCATATCAATATTAAAGTCATCAATGTTGAATTCATATCAATATCGAAGTCCTGTAGTTTGTTGGTACAATTTGGGGCAGTCCTTAGAACTTAATCATTTTTCATAGCTGAATTTTATACCCAGCTCTCTATTCCCCATTCCCCAGGTTCCAGAAAACACAATTCTGTTACTGCTCCTATGGTTTTGGACAAGCATCAGAAATGACCTATGAAATACTTTAATTTTCATTTCTGAAGGACATTTTGATCTACTTAGAGGGCTGCTAATGTAGCTTTTTCCCTGATTTGTCAAACTGTACATCTGTATACCTAGCCATCAGTTACTAGTTTGGCCTTCCTCTCTTCAGTCTGAAATATTGCTTTCTTACCATCTATGCCACTACCAATTCAGCAATAAATACTCATTAAAAATCTGTTTACAATAGTGAATGGCATAGCTTCTAGCTGTGTATCCATATAATGATGAATAGTCTCACAAGCAAGTCACAGGTGGAAGAATATTACTTCAGGCTATGATTCTATGATTCTATGTTCTCAGTTACACTATCAAACCATAAGTGACTAGAGAGAGAGAGAGAGAATATAATGCTTAGGGTGAGATATCTCTCTCCCAGTCTCTCTGACTCTCTCTGCCTCTCTCTCTGTCTCTCTGTGTGTGTGTGCTGTGTGCTATGTGTAGTTATGTGGACACATGAGTATGAAGGTGCCTGCGGCAGCTCTATGCATTTACAAGAGCTAGAGGAGGGCAACAACATCCTATTCTATTACTCTTCATCTTGTCACCTTGAGGATGCGTCTCTGACTGAACCTGAACTTAACATTTTTCATCTAGCTTTGCTGGCCATGTACATACCCCTCCCCAGTGATGGTCCACTCTCTGTGCCCCAGTGCTGTGATTAGTGGGCACACCCACATTTTACATGGGTGCTGGGGATTTGAACTCAGGTTCTGATGCTTCAGTGGCAAGTGCTTCTGGTGAGCATCCCTCCAACCTGATCTTCATTATCATTTAAGAAAGGCTTTAAAGAAAGATCCTACTTGGGGCTAGAGAGATGGCTCAGTGGTTAAGAGCATTGGCTGCTCTTCCAGAGGACCCAGGTTCAATTCCCAGCACGCACATGGCAGCACACAATGATCTGTAACTTTGGTTCAAAAGATCTAACAACCACCTCTGACTTCCATTGGCAGTGCACACAAATGGTGTAAAGACATACGTTCAAGCAAAAAGCCCATACACATAAGATAAAAACAAGTAAATCTTTAAAGACAAAAAGGAAAGTTGCCTCTTATATAAGAGTGGCTGATAAATGGCATTTATTGACTTTCTGAAGAAAACTTATAAGATGTAGATTAGTCAGTCTCAATAGGTAACAACCTCTCCCTCCAACATAACAATGAGATACAAATTTTTAATGAAGGGGAGGCTGTGTAACTGCCACCAAGGGGCTAGGATACTAGGGAATAACAAACAATGCATAGGATTGTCCTTACTATGGTTTCCATGTGGCTTATTTCTACCAAAGCTCATGTTGAAATTTGATGACTAATTTTGTGGCCATATTGAGAGGTGGAGCCTTTGAAGGGGTTAATATCCATTCCACATACTAGCTTAATTCTGTGGAGATGGATTAAGTCTTATGAGAGCTGTTTAACATATATATGTTATTATTTATATTTTTCTTTTTTTATTTTCTATATTTTTTTATTTACATTCCCAATGATTTCCCCTTTCCCGGTTCCCCCCTCTCCGAAAGTCCCATAAGCCCTCTTCCCTCCCCCTGTTCCCCATTGAAATTTATGCACATAACAAACATGACAGTCTTACATCATTTTCTCTCATATGATGTTATCTGCCCTACTAGCCACCTACAAATCCCTTTGAGAAATATGAGCATGAATCTATTTTTCCTTCATAAACTGCCCAACATCAGATATTCTGTCATAGCAACAGAAAACATGTTGATTGTCCCCATAACAAAAATTATATGACCTAAATGCCAACAATGCCAATATGAAGAAGTGTCAGTCAGACTCTGCTCTGCCTGGTTTGGGGAGGGTACAGTCTGTTCGCATTCAATAATGTAGCCTTAGAATTCATCCCAGGAGGACAAGGATGCCTGGACTGTGCAGAATCTTTTATACAGATTTATACTGAGGAATTATGGGAATACAGTCTCTGTCACCCTGTCTTCTCCTTGCACCCAAGGACTGTTCCCCTGCAAGAAAAGCAAAATTCATTCCAAAGAGTGCTCTGGGAAAGACACAAGAACCATGTTCTTTGAGAAGATAAGTTACCTTTAGAGAAAGATAGATGAATGCAAGGTGGATGTGAGGAGCAGAGAGGATGCTAAGACAGAAATAACTGGTGTATAACAACCACCATGACATCACTCCCCCTGCAAAAAAAAGATCAAGAATATCACACAGCTCTCAGGAAATAGACAATTCCTTTCTCTCTGCTTCCTTAGCAGAGGTAATGTAAAAAAATGTCCACAGGATCATTTGAATCAGAGCTTTACTCAGCCGGAATTCTGAAAATTCCGAAAGCTAACATACATGGAACTACACTTCATCTAACTATTCTAAATATAAACTTTTGTGTAAGTAAAGAGACTATTTCTAAATATGAACTGCTTGAGAACACCTTTGCCAAAAAGAGCATTATTGTGTCAACAGCTGATTCTACCCCATGCCAAGTTATGCAGCTTGGAGAAATATCAGAAGTTTTTTATCAACTCATAAATACTTGTAAGACACCTGGGTGTGTTTTATGAAAATCTCTTCATGTGTAATGAAACTGGGAAGGCTTTTTTTTTTCAACCAAGTCTCACTAAGTAGTCCTAGCTGGCCCAGGCTGGCCTCAGATTCCCAGAGATCCAACTGCCTCTACCTCCTAAATACTGAGATTAAAAGTGTACACCAGCACACTGGTCAGAAAAGTTTTCATTACATGCTCTATATTAGGATATTTGAGAGCAATAACTTATCAAGACATCAAGTCATTCAAAGTCTTTAATTATGGATCAAATCTCAGAGCACTTATTTTCCAGAGAATCAATAATAAATTTATAAACACACAAAATTCTTTGATCCGTTCTTGAAGTAAAACAGTTGTTGACAAGTTGCTTTTATCATCAAAAGCATGGGCCCACAAAGTGAACACACACACACACACACACACACACACACACACACACACATACACACACACATACACACACACATACACACACACATACACACACACACACACACACACACACACACACACACACACACACACAGGAGAGCAGTATGTCTCTGCCACCATCCTGTGCCTCTACTTCAGTTTCAAGCACATGGATAAATTATTAGGGTTTTTTTTTTAGATTTATTTTATTAGTTTTAATTATGTGTGTGTGCCTGGGCTTGTGCACTGGGCTAGTGCTTGAACCCCCTGGAAGTCAGACGCTTCAGATCCCCCTCTAACTGAAGTTACAGACAATTGTGAACCACTGGATGTGGGCACTCTAACATTGGCTTAAAAGTTGACAAACTCCCTCATCACCAAGCCAAACTGACAGAGATTCTCACATCCTCAGAATGTTGAAGACTCAACACACAAAAGCTTAGCCTTGAAGTTCTTGCTATATGCTGCACCAGGACCCAGAAAACGTGATAAGTAAAGAGTGTTGTCCACTTTATCTGTTCTTCAAGAACTTTATATATGCGTGTGATGGATTTTGATTATATTCATTCCTCATCCCTCTCTTTCAACATCTCCAGGACCTCCCGCAAGTCCCCCTCCCAACTTCATAGTCCCTTCTTTTATCTTTATAGCACATTGAGTGCAATTAGAGCTACCTGGGCATGGCTACAGGGGTTTCCACCAGAGCATGAGTAGCTTATAAGAAGCCAAACCCCAGAGAAATTTGACTTGCCCCCACCCCCAACAGTCATCAACTGCCAATGGTTCTCAGATATGGGGAGAGGCTGGAAGCCTTTCCCTCAGTGATGCTGGGATGGTCACTTGCTGGCTCTAGCCCAGGTGTAACCGAGGCAACCACAACTTCTGTGGTCCATGTGAGTTGAATTTCTATGTCATCCACAGAAAATGATGCTTCGCAGTGGTCCTCCTCGACCTTGCCATTATTTACTGTATTTTCAACTCTGTGAATTTACTGTGATTGTTTTGAATTAGATGAAGCTGAGACCCATTCCTCTTGTAGAAGCAAAGCTGCACATCTCAACCTTGGGCTTCTCCTGTGGAGTTGCTCCTTTACCTCACACTATCAGGTTGAAGCAAGTATCTATGAGTGTCTACATGGGCTAGGTGCAGAAGAAAAAAATTACCCATATTAATAAAAGATGTTCCCTCTAGTAAGCTTCTTTGCTGTTGGGGAACAGGGAGGGATAAATAGCACTGGGAAGAAGTAAATTGACTTGAGTTGGCCCGTGTTACAACAAATATCCTAATGCTTCCAAGATTAATGAATGACTATAAGTTTGTGACCTCCATCTGCCTGCCAGTATATGATTGTTTCAACCTACCATTAATTAGGATTAATATTTTTATTGACTTATATGTCTAAACAATACAACATCAACAGAGTGCTACCCTTTTGCTTACGTGATAACATTTCGTGGCTGTGAGTATATACATGCCATGGTTGTTTGGCTATAATGGGGGTATCAATTTCTTTTTTTTTTTTTTTTTTTTTTTTTTTTTAATTTAATTTTATTTTATTTTTTTAATTTACATTCCAAATCACTTCCCCTTTCCCGTTTCCTCCCTCCCCGAAAGTCCCATAAGCCCCCTTCCCTCCCTCTTTTCTCCGTTCAACCCCCTCTCATTACTCTGTCCTGGCGTTCCCCTACATCCAGTCTTTCCAGGACCAGGGGTCTCTCCTTCCATCTTTTTAGAAATCTATTGATATGCTGATTGTGTCTAGGGTATTCTGAGATTCTGGGTCAATATCCCCTTATCAGTGACTTCATACCATGTGTGATCTTTTGTGATTGGGTTACCTCACTAAGGATGATATTTTCAAGTTCTGACCATTTGCCTAGGAATTTCGTGAATTCATTGTTTTTAATTGCAGAGTAGTATTCCATTGTGTAAATATACCACATCTTCTGAATCCATTCCTCCGTTGAGGGACATCTGGGTTCTTTCCAGCTTCTGGCTATTATAAATAAGGCTGCTATGAATATAGTGGAGCATGTGTCCTTATTGCATGCAGGTAAAGTCTCTGGGTATATGCCCAGGAGTGGTATAGCCGGATCCTCCGGAAGTGTCATGCCCAGTTTTCTGAGGAGCCGCCAGACTGCTTTCCAGAGTGGTTGTACCAGCCTGCAATTCCACCAGCAGTGGAGGAGTGTTCCTCTTTCTCCACATCCTCGCCAACAACTGCTGTCTCCTGTGTTTTTGATCTTAGCCATCCTGACTGGTGTGAGATGGAATCTCAGGGTTGTTTTGATTTGCATTTCCCTAATGACTAAGGATGATGAACATCTCTTTAGGTGCTTCTCAGCCATTAGATATTCTTCAGGTGAGAACTCTTTGTGGAGCTCTGTACCCCATTTTTTAATAGGGTTACTTGCCTCTCTGGAGTTTAACTTCTTGAGTTCTTTGTATATCAATTTCTATTCAACCCAAATATACAGGGCAAGGACAGAACAAAGAAATTACTCTAGCCATGTCTAGATTGTTGGATGTGATGACTAATCTTAGTTGTCAACTTGAAAGGGTCCGTCATTGAATAAAATGTAAATTAACGGTCACTCCTATGAAGAACTTTCTTGATCAGATCATTTGAAGCAGGAAACCTACATGTGGGTGCTGTCTTCTGGCAGCCGCCCTGATAAAAGGACATGGAAGAAGAAAACTTTGCTGTTTGCTTGCTTGTGGTCAGGACTGCTAGAAAGCTCATCTTTTCTGTCCCTTCTTTGTTGCTCTTAGAACCAGCTTCTTTAGCCTTTCAACATAGAATGAAGACCGGGATCTCCAGGAATCATCCAGGGAAAGCTGAGACATCCAGCTTTTTGGACTAAGTAATTACTGGGTTCTCAGGCTCTCCAGCGTGAGACTCCATTTGAGCTACCCATCCAAGTTGGTATAAGAAAATCCTCTTTAGGGGCTGGAGAGATGGCTCAGCGGTTAAGAGCATTGACTGCTCTTCCAAAGGTCATGAGTTCAAATCCCAGCACCCACATGGTGGCTCACAACCATCAGTAAAGAGATCTGACACCCTCTTCTGGTGTGTCTGAAGACAGCTACAGTGTACTTACACATAATAAATAAATCTTTTAAAAAAAAGTTACTTTAAAAAAAAAGAAAATCCTCTTTATATATTAACTTATCAGTTCTGTTCCCTGATAGAACCCTGACTAATAGAGTGGGTTGATGAGTTTTGCGAGTTACTTATAGGAGCTAAGAGGTTACTTAGAGTAACGGGCAGTTTCACATTGTCCTTTCAACAAATGTTAACTGGGGAAGGGAGAAGTCTGAGGAGATTCTTCAGCTTCATTAACTTCCATCCCTGCTGACGCAGGGGACATTAACAGGCTCAGTCTTGTAAGGGTCTTGAATCATTTGTCTGACTCAAGATAGCAATGACCAAGTCCAGCCCAAAATAACCAAACAACTCTGCAACAGTTATGCTCCGAATCTCTTCAAAATTAACCTGCTGGACTTTTTCATTCTGATATGCATGACTGCTAACGAGGAAGGTGAGGTTCTCTCTGTGGGGAGTTAGTCTCATCAGGTGAAAGAATTTACAGACAGACTTGAAAGAAAACTCAGGGACAATTTTATTAGAATTTAAGAGAAAAACCACAAAGCAGGCAAGCTTTGAGTCTCAGCTTTCCAGAATAGGAGGATAGAAAAGTCTAAGAGCGAAGGCCATGTCTTTTGGTCCAGCATCTTCAGCAAGCAGCCCTATAGCACAGGGGCAGAGGGAAGGCAAGATGTTTTGGAGAAAGGGAGTAGAAAGGCCAAAATGTCAAGGAAATCACGTTCAGGTTTTGAAAGGGGGACAAAAAAATAAATTAAAATATTAAAGAAGGATAAAAAAGACTTTGAGAGCCAGAAATAGCCAACTAATTTCAGGGAAACTGTTTTCTGGGCAAGACAGGAATATTGCACACATGACATCACAGCAATTGTATCTGCCAGTACAAGATCAAGCCAGACAAAATCCCATCATGCACTGGGGAGGAGGTCACAAAGTCCCACCCCTAGCTGAACAGCTATTGGCAGCTGCTGGCTGCCGGAAGAGATTAAAGTTGGTTTGTTAGGAATGTGGTCCCTGATAGGCTGCCTTGCTCCTGCCGACTGCCCTGCACCCATGTGTATTCAGACGGCATGAAGAAGGATCCATCTAAAACAGATGATGTGAAGCTAGGAGGAAAAGGGATAGGAGGAATGTTAGAGAATTTGGAAGGCAGGGAGTTAGGGCATGCATTTGATCAAAACACATTATAGCCATTCTAAACAATAAAAATTAAATTTGCACTGTTAATAAAAAGAAAAATATTGAGATTTTTCTGAGGAAATGATGAACCATTTACTCAGAACCTCCATCTTAGATTTGAAAGCCATTTCATAATAAAGACAGACTAGGTTAATTCCTGTTTATTCCTTGTGTTTCTCAAGGATTGGCTATGCCCCTAACTACACATCATTTTTTTACTGCCTGTTCCAGGAAATGTCAACTATATCTTTGTTTCAAAAAGTTGGTACGAGGGCTCAGTGGTAAAGAGCACTGATTGTTCTTCCAGAGATCCTGAGTTCAATTCTCAGCAACCACATGGCATCTCACAACCATCTGCAATGGGGTCTGATGTCCTCTTCTGGTGTGTCTGAAGAGAGCAATGTATTCATAAAATACAAAAAGAATGACTTTTTAATGAAAAAGTTGGTATGGCCATCTTGCAACCCTTTGTTTCAAAAGGTTTTTAAGACTACCTTGTTATGACTACCTTGCTATGAAGTCTTTGGTATACTGATCCTGCCACCCCAACTATTTGCCTGCCAAATCCCCTATTTGGAATTCCCCTACCCCTGAGTTAAAAAACCTCTTATTGTGAGACTAGAGCAATGTCTCAATGGTTAAGAACGCAGGTTGCTCTTCCAGATGACCTGAGTTTAATTCCTAGCACCCACATGGGAGTACAACTGTCTATAGCTCCAATTCTAGAAGATCTGTAGCTTTCAAACATACATGCAGGCAAAACACCAATGCTCATAAAATGAAAATAAATAAATCTTTAAAAAGAAAACTCTTATCTTGCCCATGCCCAAGACTGACCTCTTGAACCTGGCCTTAGGGAGAGGCAGCCCATGGATGTGAATGAATAAAGCTTCCTTTAGTTAATTTGTCTGTGATGATTTGGGTCAGTGGTCTTTCTCCTCACATCTTTAGGATTTCAATAACTAGACAAGTAGACAGATCGAACAGATCTGCAAAGCAGTAGCTCTGCTCCAAGAAGCTTAAGGGATAAGGAGAGTAGCTCCATGACCTTTTATGGGTTGTTCGTATAACTCTGACAAGCCTTAATTTACTAGAGACACTTTGAGTGAACAATGTGGTGCCAGGGATCAATGCAAAAACAAGAGGAATTGTATTGTTCCAGCATGATGGAGTCGCCCTGCACACAAAGGAGAGAGAGAATGACCTCATGCAGTCCAGTTGGTGAGTTTTTATACAGTTTTCAGAGCAGTAGCCATTAGGCACAATGTAATTGGCAGAACAGTGTGACTTTTAAACTGATTGGTCTTTAGGGAATGAGGTGGCAAGGACTTTCCTCGTCTATAGGATGCAATGCCCATTCCACAATGTGTCTATGTGCTATGGGCCTCCCCCACCTACAGGTGGCCAATGGTCAGGTCCCCCCTCCCCAACCCCTGTGGTCTGAGGAATGTAATTAGCCTCTCCCTTCCAGAGGGGATGGGTGCATAAGTGCTCTATGACCTTTCTCTTCCAGGAGGGGAGGGGTCTGGTGGAAATTTCCAAAGGTCCTGAACTCTTCAAGTTCACATAGTGTCTGTCTTTGCTACATTCACAGAAGGCACAGGCTGTTGTTTCAAGGGAATGATCCCTTGGTTAAATGAAGCCCAGTGGACTAAAGAATTCTAGTCTTCCCCCTGTTGGTACTCTTTCCACCCACCCCCCAGAGGAATTTTGCTCATATTTTATTTTTTCTCTTTTTTTAAATTAGATATTTTCTTTATTTACATATCAAATGTTATCCCCTTTCCTTGTTTCCCCTCCAAAAACCTGTTGGGCCTAACTCAGCCAAAAATCTACAGCCTAAGATGGGCGGTGGTGGTGCACGTCTTTAATCCCATCACTTGGGAGGCAGAGGCAGGCAGATTTCTGAGTTTGAGGGCCAGCCTGGTTTACAGAGTGAGTTCCAGGACAGCCAGGGCTACACAGAAAAACTCTGTCTCGAAAAACCAAATTAAACAAAAAAAAATCTACAGTCTAATGGAAAGACCTGAATCTGGCTGAGTCCAGAGACCTGCCTCACTCACTTCCGCACTAGAGTATGACCTGCTTAAGCCCACCTTTGTGTAGCTACTGCTGAAGTAGAATAACTTCATTGGCCCTTTCAGTCACCCCATACCCTCTGTCACCCTTCCCCGCCTCCTACATCATTTCACCCTACCAAAAATCTCCACCCCATTCCTCAACCCTATAGAAACAAGAGACTGATACAATAAAACGAGTTCCTTCTTTGACAAGACTCCCAGCCTGGTGTGTTTCTTTTGGACCATCAACACTCATCATTCCGCTCAGCCCTGGACAGACCCGGCTGGACCTGGTTCTCCCCTCTTGCCTGGATCTGCCTGCAAAGAGCCAGCAAAAAACACCTATCCCATCCCCCATCCCACCCACTCCTGCTTCCCTGACCTGGCATTCCCCTACACTGGGGCATCAAGTCTTCTCAGAACCAAAGGCCTTTCCTCCCATTGATGCCCCACAAGGCCATCTTCTGCTACATATGGGACTGGAGTCATGGGTCCACTTTTTGGTTGGTGGTTTAGTCCCTGAGAGCTCTGGGGGTACTGGTTGGTTCATATTGTTATTCCTCCTATGGGGCTGCAAACCTCTCTGAATCCCTGCCCCAACCTCTTTCCTATTCTCCCTCAGTATTATTTGCAATCGTTAGTATTTATTAAATGTCTACATAATTATGACTTGATATGCCCTTTTCATAAAACACATTTCATACACATTCACAAAACAGAACGCCATCTTTTATAGTGCCCTGACTTAAGTGTGTTCGTCTTCTGTTTAATAGGATTAGACTCTCTCTCCCAAGCTGAGCCTGACTCTGTGGGTGATGCCTTAAGCAGATGACATGGCTGGAAATTGTTCCTTCTACTGAACCTGCCTGACGGATGTGGCCCACACCACTGTCCCCTATCCTGCAGGTTGTCAGTGGTTGGTTCGATGTTCCTGTGTTCTCGGCTATAATTTTGGTCTTTCCACCAAGGCAGTTTTATTTCCTGACAGGCAGTACAAGTTTATGAAAGTCAACGCTATTGGGAAAATATTCCAAATGCACAGGTTATGTGGTCGGTGGAAAACAGGCTTTAATGGAAAAGGGACTAAAACCAAAGACTCTTCCGAGTGCTATTTTGGAGCCTCTGGTTTTCCTGTGGAATTCCGAGTCAGTCGTGATTGCAAAACCAAAAGACCAAACAGAATATTAGAATTGCAAAGGACCAGGAGTTGTCGACTTTACAAATAGGTAAAGCCTACATCGTCCTTCGTGGGTTTTCGGTTTTAAGTCAGAAGATGTGAATGATTTGGACAGTCTGGGAGTGATGGATTTGAATTTCTGGTTTTTTTTTTTTCTTAGTTCAAATCATCCTTCCTGTGACTACGACCCGATCCCTTAGAAAGATTTCACGTTCGTAGCCTTTGGACTCAGAGGCTGCTGCTATGCAGCCTGTGGTTGTCAGCGCCACCTAGCTTCCACATTTCAAGTCAGCCTTTTTAGACAATGCTAGGTGAGCCCTCATCAGAGTTCAGCACCCACCTCAGAGGTTGTGAATGATGGAGGTTGGCAGAAAGTCGGAACAGCGAAACTGTTCTGAACCATGTCTGTGGGAGAGGCATGTCCTCTGACCTTGTGGAAGAAGGAAGTAGGTAGAGTTGTCACCCTCTCAGGGCACTCCCCGCCAGCCTTTGTTTGACAGATCTTCTCATTCAGTGCCATTGGATAATATGCAGAAGAGTTGTTTCTGACGTTTAGCTACTAGGTTCTAAATAGGAATGAGTTCTAGGAGAATCTTTATAAGGCTCATACTACTTCCCCATGAGGGAGCTCAAATGTGTCACTTATCATAAGACTATATTGAGCTAGAAGCAATTGAGAGACAACTTTCTCCTCTCCCCATCTTCCTAATCATAGATCATAAATTTCCCCTTACTAATATGTCTCCCTCGCACACACTGAGAAGAGGAAAACAAGCCTATCATAGAGACAAGAGACACTCTTGATAACTCTACGTAGTAGTTGCATACTCTGTAGCTTTGCTCTCTAGAGGTTCGGTTATCCACAATCAAAGCATTAAATAGAAGAGTTCAGAAATAATCGATTCATAACCTTCAACCTTGTCTCTGTTAGCCTTCTGCCACTGATAAACTTCCAAGGGAAGCTTGCATTGGCTTGTGACTTTAGAGGTTTGGGTCTACAGAAAGTTGTTCCATTGTCTCTGGGTCTGTGGTAAGACAGAACATCAAGGCAGGGAGTGACGCTAATCACTTTGTGGTATCTAGGAAGGAGGGGAAGGTGAACCAGAAATATGGTATAGACACTCCAAGAATATACTCCCAAGGCTCCATCTCTGAATAAGGAAGCCCAAAAATTATGATCTCCTTAATGGGCTGATCCATAGAGCCCCTGTGATCTAATCACCCACTAATATCCCTCCCCTGAGCATGGCAGAATAGGAAATCAAGTTTTCAATACTCGAGTCTTAGGGGGACATTTCATATGCAAACCATAGCGCATATTATTTGGATTATGCGAACAGACTCCCCTTCATCTGTTCTGTTCAGCTGAAGATGTGAATCTCCCCTTGTTCGAGGTACTCATTCATACCATGCACACATATGTGCATGCTCGGCACTCAGTAACTGTCACTGCTATACAGTGACACCTGCCTCAGTGCTCGAATGTTTGTGCGCTGATATTTATTTTATTGAGTGTTGGCCACAAAGCATGGAAACAAAGATGCTGGCATTCTGTTATCATCTACTGCTATAATTTTCCATTTGACTATTGATTATCAGCAACTTCCTATACCTAACTTATGCATTAAATTTATCTATTATAGAGAAGTATATGTACAAAATAGTATATATATACATATATATGTGTATACACACACACACACACACACACATATATATATATATATATATATATATATATAGAGAGAGAGAGAGAGAGAGAGAGAGAGAAAGAGCGTTCAGCATCATAGATTTGGGGAATGTGTTAATGTGTTGTGGCTATTAGAATGCATACCCTGTAGATAAAGGAGAACTCTCATGCAAATATTGATTTGCTCCTAATTCTCCCCATATGCACACCTTCCCATGATTTTCCATCATATAAGCCCAAACTCCCTTCCATGTATCCAGTCATTTCTCAATAACATATAGACCTCTGTTAAGATAGGTCACAAGCCCCAAAGTCTAACTTCTCTTCTCTATGATTTTTTTCACTTCCTTTCTGTGAATCCCTGATGCATGTAAGAAAATATTAACAGCAAGTAAAACTTGTTTGATTTTTCTCTGTTAGTCTACCTTTTGCCAGTTTAATTAAGTTTGGTCACAGAATGTGAGCCCAGCTGGGAGGTGAAAAGCCAAACCAGGGTCTAATATTAAGAAACAGTGGGTTATAGTCCAAATCCAGAGAGGCAAAAATGTATCTGGGGTGGTATATGGGCAGGTAATGAGTGGGCCACAGAAGCAGCAGGAGACTCCAGGAACAGTAAGGCATCCTCTCACCTTTCCATCCTTGGTATGTACATCATACATCAGGTGACCGGTGGCTCTGGGGTCATGCTTCCATAGAGTTAGGAGTCAGTCACTTATGGTGCCAAAGTGAGCGAGTTACACCCTTTCCTTCACCTGATAAGTTCTTGGGCTGTGTTTCACTGATATGATTTCAGTATACCCACGTGCCCCTAAAGTCTCAATTCACTCCCAATAAATTTATAGGACCACTGTCTTCTACTCCAAGGAATAAGTCATTTATCAGTTTGTGTTAGATGGGTGGTACTCAACAGATAAAATAGTTTCTAACTCTAGCCAGAAACTACAATTACCTTTCTACCTCAAATTTTAGTCAGAAGCTGCTCGTGAAATAGAGACTCCCATGGCAATGCACAGCCTGAGAAAACACTGTTTTATACAATATGGAGTAATTTGAAGTAGTGTATTTCCTAATCTAACATTCTTTAATCTCTAATCCAAAATGAGCATCTTCTTTAAGTGGTTTCTGTTATGTACACCGTCACAGCAAGTAGGAAAGTCATGAACCACTGGACCAGGCTCGCTCTTCAAGAGGAAGAACTGACAGAGACCATAGTTTGATACATTTGAAAGTCGATGAGCATTTGAAATATATAAATAAAATCAATGCAAAACAAAAGAGAGAGGAAATAGAAAATGTGTATTTTCTAGAATATCTTTTCATTTAAGTGGGGAAAATACAGATATATCCCATTTTCCTGTGATTCACTAATACTGTGCATTTAAAAAAAAATTGTAGCAGCTCGCCAGTGCTGTTCAGAGCATCCAAGGCTGGCCCCACTAGCACAGCCAATTCCTCAGCCTAGTTGGGTGACTCCTCCTAACTCTAACCAACTCATGCCATTCACAGCCTCCAGTTTGGTGAGTCCACCTGATCATAGTCTGTCCAAGCCATATCTAAACCCTAAGCCCACCCAGCTCATATATATTGTGTCCTGGTCCAGTGTGGTAAGTCCTCCTGGAGTCTAGTCTATCTGCACCATATCTAGCCACTGGTCCTAGTACACATTGCACATCTATGTACTAACCAACCCCATTGAGTCTCTAAACCTCGTCCATACTCACCATTCCAATCCTCTGCCCTAACCTTCTCACCCAGCTTGTATGCTAGCCCACACTGGTGGGTATCTAAGATTCTGACCCACCCAGGTCATCTTTAGACTACCCGGCACAGTTGGAGTGGCACAGCTTACATACCAGCCCCAGCAGATCAAGACATTTATATTATTTGTATGTTCTTTAACTCACCACCAAACCAGAATCATCCCTGTTCTTCCAATGAAAACTCAATACAAGAGTATCTGAAAGCAACAAAACTTGTGCAACAACAAAAGCAAAACCAATCTTCTGCTCTGTAGATGCAGCCTAGAATCTCCTATCAGGAACCCAAGCAATAAAGAAGCCTACATATGCAGGTCATGTCACCAAAAAAAAAAACCACAAATAATATGAAAAGTCAACACAGTACACCTACCCCCGAATCCCACATTGTTATAGAAATGTTCTCCAGAGGAAGTCATATATTTGAACACCAGAAGATGAAATTTAAAAAAAAAATCATAAAATTTGTCAAGGAATTCAAGGGTTTAAAGAATGCATTAGAAAAAAACAATTTATTCAACTTAAAGAATGACAAATGTCGAAGTGATGCCCAAGACAGCACAGGCATGTGGTCAAATTAAGTGATGAAAATAATTCAGGATTTGAAAACTGAATTCAATTAAAAAATAATATTGTAGAGGATTTAAATTGAAGTGAAGATAAAACCAAAATACTGAAAACCTCAATAACCCAACGAGAAAACTCAGGGTTAGGCCTTTGAAGGAGAAGAGATTAAGGAGAAAATGGAATATCAGTTCAGAAAGGTAGAGAAATTAGAGCACTCAAGCAAACATATGAAAAACACACAAAAGAAACGTGTAGGAACTGTGGGTTGCCAGGAAAAGAGCAAATCTTCATACTATAGGCAAAGAAGAGAACCACAGATCAATGACATAGACCAGATCTTCAATGGGACCATAGAAGAACACCCCCCATAACATACACACACACACACACACACACACACAAACCTAAGGTACAAGAAGCACATAGAACCACAAATAGACAGGACCAGAAAAACAAAAACTTTTTTGTGTCCTCTTAGACCTAAAACACTAAACATAAAGAACAAAGACAGAATATCGAAAACTGCAAGGGAAAAAGCACAAGTCGCAGAAACCTCGTCAGCGTGACAGCTGATTTCTCAAGGAAAACTCTGAAGAGCCTGGAACAATAAACTTCACAGTCTCTAAGAGACCACAGATTCAACCTAATCAGCTGTGCCCAGTAGTGCCATCGTGAACAAAGAAAGAAAAACTTTCCACGATACTAACAGGCTAAAGGAATTCATGCCCCGTAGGGAATCAGCCAGTCATGAAAGTACACACCCTTAATCCCAGAACTTGGAAGGCAGAGACATGCAGATCTCTGTGAGTTCATGGTCAACTGGGGCTTCAGAGTGAAATCCTGTCACTAAAGCCTAATAGCCCTTCATGGTATCCAATGCATGCTCTTGTAGGCATCTAACAGAAAAGAAGGGAGTCCACTGAAAAAATTTCTATTTTATCACACACACATTGGTATTATTCAATAAGGATTATTTTTTAAAGAAACTTATGTTTTTTAATCCAAGTAATTCCTGTGTCATTATACACATCACGACACCATCCAAAATACATTTGATGCAATATTTTACGTTCCTTTTATCCCTAAATTATTTTTTAAAAGATTTTTATTTTTATTTAGGAATATACTGTAGCTGTCATCAGACACACCCCAGAAGAATGCATTGGATCCCATTACAGATGGTTGTGAGCCACCATGTGGTTGCTGGGAATTGAACTCAGGACCTCTGGAAGAGCAGTATCCATTCTTAACCATTGAGCCATCTCTCCAGCCCTAAATTCTTAATAAGGACCTTTAAGACTCTTATTTGTCATCCCACATTTCATCTAACTGTACACTTGGGTGTATCTGGTAAAGAAACACATGGGCAACTAATAAATGTCATTTACCCATAAAGTGTCTTGTGCTCTCTGCTACATGACTGTGTCCAGTTACCCGATCCTGGAAGGGGCAGAGGAGTCAAACCCAAAATATCTAAGATGCATTCTCTGACTCATATATTAAATGCAAACCCAAGGAAGCGTAGTACAGAGGGGGAAAAAAACCCAACAGTCTTGATTGTAGCATAAGTCCCAGGGTAGCCTGACACAGGGATACCAGGATATGATGCAGTAGCCACAACAAGGAAGGCGGGAAGCTGTGATTCAGCCACGAACTCCTCACCCTGGGAATCCAGCTCTGGTGAGTGAGTCCTGCCCAAGATAATGACGGTATAAAAATATATTGACACAATAGTCATTGAAGTGGGGTGTTTTTTCATCTTGTTTTCTGGTCTGCTGGCTAAACAGGAAGTTTTTTGCAGGATGCTCCAATATCCTCTGTTCAGAGTAACAACTTTAGCACTTTGCTTTTCTTCTCTCCCACGATATGCTTAATGTTTCCGCTGCCGGGTCCTGGATTCAGCCACAGATTTCCTGCAGGCAGCTAAGGTTCCTTAACTCTTTGTGAGAATGTATTATAGTCCACAGGAAAGTCATAGTCGGCCTTTTGTAGATAGGATCATACTGCTACGTGCCTTGGGGGAAGTCAGACTTGGCAAGTTAACAAGCCATCAGTGTCAATCTCTGGGACACTCACTGGAAGTTGGTACTTAAGGTTGCTCCTGGTCATAAGGAAAGAGATGCTTGTTCCATTGTCATGGCCGTCAATTATGAAAGGAAACTCTTTCTCTAGGCCTTTCCTTGGCACTGGGAAAGCATTTCTCCAGGCTACATGCTACTCTGATCTAAAAACTGATGTTGAAAACAAGATTAATCAATCCAGTGAGAGTTGGCCATATTGTATCAACATCCATGGCTAAAGAAACTCTGGCTTGAAATCCCAGCACCTACATTGCTACTGATCATGAAATCACACTGTGCTTTGAGTTTCTCTATATGGAAAGAATAATTGCATTTTGTTGCAATTTGCAGAGTTGCCAATAGACTACGATGTCTGGTTAGATCTGTGGGACCTCACAGGCCAATGGCTCCAACTGTAACTGTGATTCATTCTTGCAGCTTAAAACTTATATAAGGTTCCCCGCCCCCAGTACATTAAGGAGTCAATACTTGTAAAGTACTCTGCATGGCACCTGTTAAATTTTAACTGATCACATTTTTATTATCTATCATTTTTAATAGGCAAGTATTGACCAAAAAAAAAAACATGAATTACTTGATAATACTCTAGAGAGTATGATCCTTTAGGGAAGAGAGTGTTTTTCCAGTCTTTTCCCCCTCTGCATTTGTTTCTGGAATAAAGCCTATTCATAGTATGCAGTAAATAAATATTTGCTATATAAATGGATAAGTTGATATCAGGAGATGTCTGTCTTGTGAAATGGGAAATGTGTTGAGGTAGATAGAAATCTCTCAAGTTAGTCCCTGTAGGCAGGTGCATTTTTAACATAGCAGGATAGATGTATCTCTTGCCTAGTGATAGAACAGTATAGTCAATAAGAGCATGGGGCTTTGAGAAGGAAATTCTGTTTGCACTATGATTCTTCAACGAAAGAGATACATAGAATTAACATGGATCATGGCTTTCCATTTTCTAATAACATGATCATTAAGGAAGAGATTGGGCTTAATACAATACCTATCCAAAAGCAAGAAACAGAGAGTTGGGGGAAAAAAATGGTTAAATGGTTAAGAGCACTTGCTGCTCTTTCAGAGAACACAAGTTCAGTTCTCAGAACCCACAACAGATGGCTCACAATGGCCTATAACTCCAGTTCCAGGAGACCCATCAACTTTCCCTAGACTCCTAGGGCACCCACATAGACACATACATAAACATAGATTTAAAAAAAAAATAAACTTTTTAAAGTAAGAATAGCCCAGATTGGCTGGGTACGTGAGCAGGTGCTGTAGCTCTTAGCATCCGTGGTCGGAGTCTGGTCTTGAGTCATTACATACTGACTGGAGATACTGGGGAGAGCCCTCACCTTGCTTCCACATACATTTCTGCTTTATTGGACGAGCAGAGCACACTGGTTGAGCTGTCAATCACAGGGAGCACAATGCCATAATTTCCTGTTACAAATAACATCCATTTCAGAAGAGACGGTCTGGGAAAGACGAGATCAGCCGCTCGCCCTTTCTTCTTTATTCGCTTTGATCCATTTGCATCATTTCCTTGGAAATGGTGTCAGACTTGAGGTATTTAAATTTTTATTCACCTAAAAGCAAGTCCGGCGCTGTAACTACGATGATTGTGATTGGTCATATTCGTGAACTTAAAAGATCATCAACAACAATAACGATTTAAAAAAAAAAATCCTTTTTGATGATTTCCACCGGAAATCTTGAAACCCTGCTTCATGTCCTGACCTTCCTTCCTGCCTCAGTAAAGGTTCTCGTGAGACTTTTTGTAAAATAGACTCAACCCCACTCGGGAGGGAGCTGAGCTCTGGCTTCTGGAAAAAGGATGTTGTTTATATTTTAGTTCCTGTTTTCATCCTGGATGAAGGACTGAGGCTGCTACCAGGTGCTTCTCCTTGTGTTATCAGCTTCTCCTCCAGGCTCAGACTGCGGGAGGCAGCTTCCTGCAGCCTCAAGAGAAACTGGACGCTAAAAACAAGAGACCGCCAGTCAAACGTGATCTTTGCGGGGTCACAGTTTCCAAGGTTGATCCTGTTGGTAAGACCATTTGAGTGACGGAGCCACAGGACACAGAACAGGAACGGAGCTATTGAGGAAGCAGGCATGGGAAAGAGAATTGAGCACCGGCAAGGCACCCGATATGGGGAGAGGGATTCCCAGTGATGGGTTGCAGACACCAATTAAAGTGACTTTGTCTGAATGAGGTAAACAGATGACATTCCACACAGTGACTTCTAAATTGCTTTGTGCATATCTGATGGTCATGCTGTTCCCCGAAATAACATACTTAGCTACCCAGAGTAAATTACTTTCAGTTCCCCTTCCAAAAGAAACTATCTTCACCTCCTCCAACAATTACTCAATGCCCCAAACACACACAGGGGACCAATTTTGCTCCAAGAGTCAATGATAATTGGTTAGGTAATCAGAACATGAAGATGCACCTACGCCCCTGCTCAGTGCTTTCATGACACCCAGCCTAGAAGACCCATCTCGGCTGTGAGCAGGTGGGCAGAGCTCACAGCGCTGGGAATGGAGACAAACTGGAAGTCCTACTGAATTCCTGTTATATGCTATATGCCTATATGCTTTGATGCCTACTAACAAAAAAAAAAAAAGCAGCCTGCCTGCTTCATAGGCCATGAACCCGAGGAAATGTATTTCCAAGGTTGTATCCTCTGAGTTACTAGTTATTGACGGTAAAGCAGACTTGACTTAGGAATTGGGAAAATATTGCCAGTGACACTTCCTCTAAGCCAGGCTTAGCTACTTCCTCCTCACTACTCATGAGTTCCTTCCGGCCACAGGCAGTCTGCAGCAATGGCCTTGAAGTTCCCAAGGAGACTCATCCCATCCCACACCAGAAAGTTCACTGGACCTGAGAGCAAATCTCAGTCATCATAGCAACGTGCAAAGTGCAAACACTATTTCTTCCCTTTTGGACAAACTAAAGGGGGAACACCAGGCAGACGGGTAATGAAGGGAAGCAATTTCCTAGAATTATTTTTGAGAGTAGTTTTTATAGATTTCAGAAAATAGATTTTCAGAAAATAGATTTTTCAGAAAACACAAATAATTGATTTTAAACTGAATTGGATTTCCTGGATTCATGTTAAAAATCTTTCCGAAATCCCTAAGGGTGATTACTTTCCCGTACTAGGGGGAAAAAAAAAAAGAAGTTTCTAAATCAAAAGGGAATTTGGACCCCTTCCTAATAAGCTGGAACTGAAGTATTTCTAAAGAGGGTAACACTTTAAATAAAGACATTTCAGAATCTCAAAAGTAATTCAGAAAAATTAATTTATTGAAAGACAAGTAAGTCCTATTATTCCACATGTACATATTTATTCTTTTGACTTGGAACTGCATTCAAAAAATATTTGAGTGCCTAAAAACTATAGGCACAGTATTAAACAGCAACTGTACATGCACACACTCAAATCCTACACACACAAATATGTACACATATGCATTCACACACACACACACACACAAGCACAAGCAAACAAAAGTTAGCCCGAAGCTTTGAAACATCAAAACAACAATGTATAAGCCACAAAGCAAATTTAAAAATCCATTCCTTTGAAGAATGGGAGAGAGAGAGAGAGAGAGAGATCTAAAAACTGTAACTAATAATGGGAGATGGTCCAGTCAATAAAGTCCTTCTCAGACGAGCATGAAGGTCTGAGTTTGATTCAATAGAACCCACACAAAATGTCAGGCACAGCAGTACAGACCAGTAATCCAGTAATCCCAGCTCTGGAGAAATGGATTTAGGGGAATCGTTGAGATTTTCTGGCTAACCAGTCCAGCTATGTCGGCAGCTCCAGGTTCAGTGAGAGACTGAAAATATCAAGTGGAGTATGAGGATGAAGAGCAGCAGACTTTGACCTCTGACCTCCAGGTGTAGAAACACACACATACCTTCCCATACATGAACATATTCACATACTTACACAGAGACACACACACATACACACACACACATAGAGCAGACTTTGACCTCTGGCCTCCAGGTGTAGAAACACACACATACCTTCCCATACATGAACATATTCACATACTTACACAGAGACACACACACACACACACACACACACAGAGCAGATTTTGACCTCTGGCCTCCAGATATAGAAACATACAAATACCTTCCCATATATGAACATGTTCACATACTTACACAGATACACACTCAGAGACACACTAAGACACACACACACACACACACACACACACACACACATGAACTGGAGCTGATACATGCAGGGAATAAGAGAGTCTTAAAGTTCACTTTGGCACCCACCACAGTAATAATAGTTACAAAGGTGGATCCCAACGGATGCTAAGACTGCTATGAAGTTTTTGCTGAGAAACAAAAGAATAGTCACATGAACTCAAAGTGGTTTTTCTGCGTATACTTACTTAGAAATGGTGAAATACAGCAATTTTACAATGAGGACAAAAACATCCTATGCTACCCTAACCAAACAGATGAAAACAAATATTTCTAATAATTAACCAAAGAGTCAAGATGTCTCTCTTGGTCGAGTACTCATAATGCCTGCCTAAAATGCTTATATACATCCAGAGCACAGCCTGAACTGGGATATGGCAGATAAAGGAAATTACCCGACCACATGCATCCAATATCAAGGAAACAGGCACTAAAAAGGACTGAAGAATTGTTTTGTAGTGTAATAAAGAGACAAAAAAAAATACAATGTGTGATACTGGGTAGGATGCCAACCTAGAATTTACTTTTCTCTTTTGCAATTGATGATATTATGAAAGAAAATAAATGAAAACTTATAAGGTCTCTTAGATTCAATCAGGAACTGAAAAGTTTTTTTCCCCTTGATCAGAAAATAAATCTTTCCATCTCTGCTGGCCTAAAAGTCTTTGCCAACGCCAGTGAATTCTGTTATTATAAGAAAAGATATTCATAGGGATCCTGTAAACAAATGCGCATGGCTGTGTATCATTAAAACTTTATTTACAAACAAGCAAAAGCGGTCATAAGCAGTCATAAACACATCATTGCTGCGATCCAATAAATATTCATTTATGATCACAGATGGTAAGCCATATATATATTTGTCAATATAAATGCTAATATTAAATGAATGTTGACTTCCAAATCTGTTAACTGCACTGCAATGTTTTAAGAAACAAAGCATTTAGGGATAAAGGATGTTATATTTGCAACCTCCAAAGATTTCAGAAAAAACAGAAGATAAATGATAAACACATGTAAAACTCTAGTATCCCTGAAGGATTTTGCTGTTTTGTTTGTCTTTAAGTCTGAAAAAAATTACCCCCCACCCCCCAAAAAGGAGTTTACAAGTAAAGGGTAACAATATGAATGAGTTGTGGTACTTGCTTGGGACACGCCCACTATTAGCATGACTGACAGATTCAGGAGGTTCTCGGGAAAGTCTGGTGAACAAAACTGTTCACCTGGCAATTTGTTTATTAGGTGCTTCCTTGGAGGTGTAGCACCTGGGAATAGTCACACTTTAAAACCCTTAGGAAATGAATTGTGGAAGAAACTCATTTCCCTTGTCCATAAGGAGTGCTGTGTGAGAAGTCAGGGGTGATTGATGTCACCAGACAAAAGTAACAGCTAAGGGAGAGAATGAGGCCATCTCCCCTGGGCAAGCCACCTTGCACAGATCAGCTCATACAAAACTGATTTCTACTCTCTCACAGGCAAAATTTTTAAAGAATGACCTAGAAGCATGATTTTCATATACCATCCCCACCACAAGTCTTATGCCAAGTACATAGCTCTGCAAGAAAATTGCTTCCATGGCATCTCCTTCTCATTCATGGCCTTCAGGCTGTCTAGGCCTTTCAAAATCCATAGGGATAAACACAAAGAGACATTAAGTGTTAAAACCAAAGCTTTTCTAGGTGGGTAGGTAGATAGATAGATAGATAGATAGATAGATAGATAGATAGATAGATAGATAGATAGATAGATTGATTCACGAATTTGCGTGTCATCCTTGCGCAGGGGCCATGCTAATCTTCTCTGTATCATTCCAATTTTAGTATATGTGCCACTTGGGTCCTTTGTAGAAAGGGGAACAAAATACCCACAGAAGGAGATACAGAGACAAAGAGTGGAGCAGAGTCTGAGGGAAAGACCATTCAGAGACTACCCCACCTAGGGATCCATCCCACGTACAGTTACAAAACCCAGACACTATTATAGATGCCCACAAGCGCTGGCTGACCAAAGCCAGATATAGTTATCACCTGGGAGGCTTTGCTAGTGCATGACAAATACTGAGGGGGACACTCTCAGCCAGCCATTGAACTGAACACAGGGTCCCCAATGGGGAAGCTAGAGAAAGGACCCAAGGAGCTGAAGGGGTTTGCAGCGCTACAGGAGGAAAAACGATGTGAGTCACCCAGTAATCCCAGAGCTCCCAGGGACAAAATTAACAACCAAAGAGTACACAGGGAGTTACCCATGGCTCCAGACTCACAGGCAGCAGAGAATGGTCTTGTTAGACACCAAAGGGAGGAGAGGCCCTTGGTCCTGGAAAGACTTGATGCCATATTGTAGAGTGGGGGGAGTGTTGACTGGGGAAGGGGAGATGACTTATGGGATTTTCTGGGGAGGGGGGAAACCAGGAAAGGGGACAACATTTGAAATATAAATAAAGAATATATCTAATAAAAAAGATAGATAGATAGATAGATAGATAGATAGACAGACAGATAGATTAGATAGAAAGATAGATGATAGGTAGGTAGATAGATAGATAGATAGATAGATAGATAGATAGATAGATAGATTAGATAGAAAGATAGATGATAGATAGATAGATAGATAGATAGATAGATAGATAGATAGATAGATAGACAGATAGATTAGATAGAAAGATAGATGATAGGTAGGTAGATAGATAGATAGATAGATAGATAGATAGATAGATAGATAGATAGATAGATAGATTAGATAGAAAGATAGATGATAGATAGATAGATAGATAGATAGATAGATAGACAGACAGACAGACAGACAGACAGACAGACAGACAGACAGACAACTGGGAGAAGAGTGGTTTTGTAAGATGTTTTAAGATGGTTTCCAAGGCAGTGCTTGGAACCATGACCAAAATTTGGATAATGATCCTAGTATTTAAATAAAAGTTAAGGAGTAGTCACTTCACCTACACTTGGGTAAGATAGCCCAAAGAAAGCCATACATGGATGAATGCAATAGCCAAGGTCAACATCTGACTCGTGACAAATACAATGTAGGTTTTTCTGGTGGAGAAATCTGACCAGTGTCCCTTCATTTTATGAAACCAGAATTTCACTATCATGGCTGCCAAGACTTCTTCTCTCTGTCAAGATGGCCTCAGGCTCTTCACATCACTGAAAATGACCTTGAATTTCTGACCCTCCTGTATTTTCCTCCTGAGTTCTGGGACTACAGGTGTGCCACAATTGGGGTTTACTATATGCTAAGCAAAGATTCTACTAACAGAGCTACAGCCTCAGCCCTTGCCCTTACGCCACCCTCTGCAACTCAGGATTCCAGAAAGAGCTGAGTGGTCCTCCTGACTCATGTCCAGACAGACCTGAAGTCAACAAGCCTCACCTCCAATTACATCCCAGTAACTAGCCAGTGCATCCACTTAAATACAAACAAGGCTAGGAAATTTAGGGAAGGAAGTGTTAGTATTTCCTAAGGGGAAAATATCTGTTGTCATGAATTCTCTTCTAGCTTTTGTTTAGTAAACCCTGAAATCTTTTATCAAAATTACTATAACAGGGGGTAGAACTGGAAATGCATCCAGGCTGCTGCATGACACAGCATGAGTCAGCTAATTATTTAAGGAATTCACTTCCCTGTTCTAAACCTATGCAGGTCCTATTAATAGCTCAATTACTTTTACTATTAAATCTCTTAATCCCGAAAGAGCATCACAAAATGTTTTTTGTGGCAGAAATGATGGCAAGTGTTGACTGTATCATTTTTGTTTATTTGGGAGATGGAGAGAGGACATTTGTTTATTTTTTATTCGCATTTTCAAGTTTTTGGAGGACTTTTACATATAAGTAGTATAATTTCATTATTTCAACCCTTCCCTCTCCTCTCTCTAACTGATCTTGTGTTCCTTTTTTCCAAATTCATTCAAAGTAAATATACTTTTTATATATTCCAAGTAAGTATACTTATATACTTCTTCAAGCAAATATATACAATATACATGCATATGTATACACGTCTATCACTGATTGAGTCCGTTCAATGTTGTCTGGATGCATTTGCATTTAGGGATGACCACCTGAGATTGGATAACCTATCAGAGAGCTGCTCTCATCAGTCACTGCCTGTCTTTCTTCTTCTAGAGGGTGTGACCTTGTGAGAGTTCCTCCATCCACGCTGGCCTATCAACTGGTGTTGTGACTCTGTTAGTCTGTTTTGGCAGCCATATTGTTGAGATTTCATGGGCGTGGCTTCCCCCCCATTCACCCCCCCGCCCACCTTCCACCTCCTGCTGTATATAGAAGACACTCTCACAGCAGATTCTATGGTCCTCTAGCATCCCTGACTCTTAAGTACGAGGATGATGCTATAGATGTGTTCATGGGCAGTGTACACCTCACAGTCTCTTGTTCTCTGCACTTGACCTGTTGCGGATCTCTGTAATGGGCTCCATCTGCTGCAACATGAAGATTATTTGGTGATGTGTGAGAGATGCACAGTAAGTATTTAGAATACAGTTAAAATATGTTCTAGGCAAGTGGGAGTCATGGGTTTTCCTATAATATCCATGACAGTCCCAACCATGGGTAGTTAGCTATGCTTAAAATCCCAGACATGAATTCTTTTTTTTTAAGATTTATTTATTTATTTAATGTATATGAGTACACTGTAACTGTCTTCAGACACCCCAGAAGAGGGCATCAGATACCATTACAGATGGTTGTGAGCCACCATGTGGTTGCTGGGAATTGAACTCAGGACCTTAGGAAGAGCAGTTGGTGCTCTTAACCACTGAGCCATCTCTCCAGCCCCCAGACATGAATTCTTAACTCTTGAGTGAACTGAACCTTAACTTCCATTAAAGATAACTATTAGCTGTTGTAAAAATTATTTCATCTCAACCAGGAGTTTCTACTCCACCTTAGGCCATTTAAGTTCCTGGATGAGAGACACATACAACCTTTATATTTACAATAAGCTTTAAACAGTATGAAAACTGGGCAGATGTCTACCTTCTGTACTGTTAGAATCTACTTTTCTATCGATAATTCAGAGTTATTTTTTACTATGTTTCTTCTGAGCTGTTCTTAACTCCATTTACTTAAAAATACATAGACGGTGTGTGTGAGTGTGTGTGTGTGTGTGTGTGTGTGTGTATGTGTGTGTATATGCGTGTGTGTATGTGTGTGTATGGGTGTGTGGGTGTGGGTGTGTGTGTGGGTGTGGGTGTGTATGGGTGGGTGTGTGTATGGGTGTGTGTATGGGTGTGTGTGTGAGTGTGTGTATGGGTGTGTGCATGGGTGTGTGGGGGTGTGTATGTGTGTGTGTGTATGGGTGTGTGTGTGTGTGTGTGTGTGGGTGTGTGTATGGGTGTGTGTGTGTGTGTATGGGTGTGTGTGTATGGGTGTGGGGGGGGTGTGTATGGGGGGGTGTGTGTATAGGGGTGTGTGTATGGGTGTGTATGTATGGGTGTCTGTTTATGGGTGTGTGTGTGTATGGGTGTGTATGTATGGGTGTCTGTTTATGGGTGTGTGTGTGTATGGGTGTGTGTGTATGGGTGTGTGGGGGGTGTGTATGAGGGGTGTGTGTATAGGGGTGTGTGTATGGGTGTGTGTATGGGTGTGTATGTATGGGTGTCTGTTTATGGGTATGTGTGTGTATGGGTGTGTGTGTATGGGTGGGTGTGTGTGTGTATGGGTATGTGTGTATATGGGTATGTGTGTATGTGTGTGTGTGTGTGTATGGGTGTGTAGGGGTGTAACATTATGCCACTTGAAGTGAAAAGGCCCCTAAGAAGCCATAAAGACTTTGTAACACAGACCCTGTACCAAACCCGGGAAACCTCCCTTTAAGACGTTGATCAAGGTGATCCAAGAGACTCCCCAAGCAACGCAGGCTCTTGCCCCTGCCCTTGGTCACCTCCCAGAACTCAAAGGTAAAAACCCTGTTGCTGAAGACACCACACACTTCAGACCCAGAACTCAGGGGACTCAAACTGGTACTGACTTAGTTCCTCCCCGAGGACTAGCTTCCCCCAGAAGACAACGGAGAAAAACAGTCAATGATCCTGGCCAGCTACAAAGCCTGCACACCACAACAATGGGCAATCCTGTTTTCCATTTCTCCTTGTGAGTGAGTTTGGAAAAGTACTCAACACCAAGTAAACAGAACGCCCCTATTGCAGTCATTGCGCTTGGAGAGAACAACATCTCCTGGAGAAAGAAGCTAATACATTTCTGACATTCCAAGGTGTGAAAGGAAGCAATCTGACGTCGGAAAGCCGGAAAAAAAAACAGCTTCTTGGCCCTGGCTGTTCCTACATGCCGAGGTCATCAAGAACATTATCAGACCTCCAAAATAAATAAAATCAAAATGTTATTTTAAATTATATCCTGTATCCCAAAACTGCAAAGTGACTCGTGAAGATGTGCACATTTTCTCGCACTTGTTTCAAAGTCTTGGATGAGGGGGTTATTGAACTCAGGAGAACACTAAAATTCCCCCAATAAATGTACGTCATATTTGTGAAAATTTTGTTTCACAACAATTGTGAAATCTTGTTTACATAATAAACAAGAGATTATCAAGAAATTGCAAACAGAGTTATTTTTACGGAGCTTACTATTAATATGTTACCTTGTCAGATTATGGCCCACAAAGAATAGAGTCCTAAAATAGAGACTGTGTCTATACACCAAAATGACTTAGATGTGATTCAGTTACTATTTCTGTATAATTCAGGTAGATTTGGGGTTTTCTGATGAGGAGAGCAAGCATGAACGCCTCTTCCATAGATTGCCTGGCTCCCAGGCCATTTCCCTCCCACCACTACACACACAGAGGAGTAAGTCAGGATTCATAGTGACAAAATAAACTTCCTTGGAAATTCACCTTCTTTATGAGGAGATGCCATCTAGAATGTCGTCACTGGCAGGCATAAACACATGGAAGAAGATGACTGGATGGTGGGGGTGCAGAACACAACTCATGGACTGTCTCTGCCTGTGTCCTTCCAGCTCCCCAGTAAGCAGCTGGAGATCTGGGCATGCTCATGAAATGTGGGGCAGTTGTTACTGCCGCGTTTTTTTTTTTTGTCAAAATGGATTATTTAGTTGCAAAGAAACTAAGATAACTGTTGTAAAGCTCAATATACATAGATTTAAGCATCACTGAAAATAGCACAATTCTCTTCCAAGATAACCTGAGTGGCTTCAGTTGTAGTATGTAGATTTAAAAACTTGGGCTTTGTTCCTCTGGTAATTTTTATTTTATTATTATTTTCTATATTTTTTTATTTACATTCCAAATGATTTCCCCTTTCCCATTTCCTCCCTCCCCGAAAGTCCCATAAGCCCCCTTCCCTCCCTCTGTTCCCCATTCAACCCTCTCTCGCTTCTCTGTCTTGGCATTCCCCTACATCCAGTCTTTCCAGGACCAGGGGTCTCTCCTTTCATCTTCTTGGAAATCTATTGATATGTGAATTGTGTCTTGGGTATTCCGAGATTCTGGGTTAATATCCCCTTATCAGTGACTGCATACCATGTGTGTTCTTTTGTGATTGGGTTACCTCACTAAGGATGATATTTTCCAGGTACAACCACTCTGGAAAGCAGTCCGGCAGTTCCTCAGAAAACTGGGCATGATCCTGCTATACCACTCCTGGGCATATACCCAGAGGTTTCACCTACATGCAATAAGGACACATGCTCCACTATGTTCATAGCAGCCTTATTTATAATAGCCAGAAGCTGGAAAGAACCCAGATGTCCCTCAACGGAGGAATGGATTCAGAAGATGTGGTATATTTACACAATGGAATACTACTCGGCAATTAAAAACAATGAATTCACGAAATTCCTAGGCAAATGGTCAGAACGGGAAAATATCATCCTTAGTGAGGTAACCCAATTACTGCCGCTTTTTAATACTGACTGACTCTTTTTTTTTTCTTTAGCTAACTGTAGAAACAACAGGAGGTCTCACAAAAGATTCTCTTCTAAAGGAGTTTCCAAGAAACTCTCACTTCTCCGGGAATCTGTCTTTTCAGTTCTACCCCTTGAAGAAATGTTCATCTTGCCATAAAGCTAATTATGTTTTCCAAAATGTATAATGTAATGAAGACACAGGAGTGGGTATCAAAGCAAGGAACAGATGAACAGGGTGTCAGTGCCCATTTAGCCTCCTAAAAAACCCTTCCCTGGGGAGAGTTTGCAAGTAGGAAGCTGCACAGGACCAGCTCCAGCCCTGGACTCTCTGGACACAAGGATCTGCATCAGCTCAGGATTGTGCCCATTTTGAGGAAAAGAAGGGGAAATAATGGGGCTGGTGAGATGGCTCAGTGGTTTAGAGCACTGACTGCTCTTCCAGAGGTCCTGAGTTCAATTCCCAGCAACCACATGGTGGCTCACAACCATCTGTAATGGGATCTGACGCCCTCTTCTGCTGTGTCTGAAGACAGCTACAGTATACTCATATACATTAAATAAATAATATTTTTAAAAGGGGGGATAACAACCTTCCCCTCATCCTGGATGGACCCACCGTGCTCCCTAGCACAGCTTCCTGTGCTCCCAAACTCCCCCATCTCCACAAGCAGCACTGTGAGACAAGTGTTACCATCCCACTTACAGAACTGGACAGGTGACCTAGCCTCTCCCTGTCTGTCCTGCTAGCTCCAGGGCCTGCCTAGAAATAGACAGACTGGCAGGAAGAGATGTCCAGTGGGAAACACAAAAAACAGAAACCACAACAGAAAAAAACCAAAAGGGCTAGCTACTTAAATATGTGTGTGTATAAATATATATGTATATGTATATATATATGTATGTATGTATGTATATGTATGTATGTAGATAGATAGATAGATAGATAGATAGATAGATAGATAGATAGATAGATAGAGAATGGCAAAAACAAAAACTGAAGTCCTGAGACTGAAAGATAAAGATAATCTAAAAGATATGTGTAGATACAAGAGCAATAAGTGAATAAGTAGCAGTAATGGAAAACAATTAGTTGAAGATAACCATATAGGAAAAAACTTAAATGAAAAATAAAGAATTTATTAAAGATTGATGTAAGTAGCTAAGTAGCAGTAATGGAAAACAATTAGTTGAAGATAACCATATAGGAAAAAAAACTAAAATGAAAAATAAGAATTTATTAACGATTTATGTAAGTAGCTGAGATCATATTATGCAATAATGATTATGGAGAGAGCAAATATTTGCAAGACAAACTCTCTATTTGCAAGAAACAGAAACTTTCACCTGTTGGTGGAAACATTACAAACTGGTTATCTTTCTGAAGATGGTTCACCATTATCCATGCACTGTATATTGGAAAACTGATATAGATGTAAATGTTATCACAACACAGTTATAATTGTGTGAAGTGACCAATACATTAGTCTGACTTGATAATTTCATGATTATCAAAAGCATCATGCTATACACTATATACAGATATATACATAGATAAACAGAATTCATTTGTCAACTGTTACAGCATGAGACTGGTTCCCAGCATCCATGCCAGACAGCTTACAAGTGCCTGTACCTCCAGTATTCCAGGGAATCTGGCGCCCTCTTCTGGCCTTCCAGATACCTGCACACACATGCATATACACAGAGACACATACACATAAAAATGATATACATATTTGTTATATCTATTTTTAAAGAAAATTGGAAGCAGCAACATTGATAACATTCTAAAATATACCAATAAGCAGCTAGGTGAATTAAAACTGCATTTTGTCATTGAAGAAGAGACCCAGCTCCAGTGTATCATTCACATCTCTGCCTATCATTTTCTATTCTGCTCTAACTTTATTTATGAATACTCCGGAATGAGGGGGAAGAAGAAATATCTTCAAATATTTAATATACCTTGACTTTTCCAATTTTTTTAATGCTCTCTCATTATAGAAACCAAATGTCTTGTCCAATAAACAGCATTTTTATATGGCTTCATGTGAAAAAGTAAAAATGACTCTCTTTTCCTGTGAATATTGTTTCTTTATTTGATTGATTTGTCACTTGGTTGCTTGGTTGATTAGTGGGTTGGTTGGTTGGTTGGTTGGTTGGTTGGTTGGTTGGTTGGTCCATAAGTTGGTTGGTTGGTTGGATGGATGGTTGATTGGTTGATTAGTTGGTTCGTTGGTTGGTTGGTTGGTTGGCTGATTGATTGGTTGGTTGGTTAGTAGGTTGATTAAAGTGGTTTTAGAGAATGAACCCAGCACCTCACACATTCTAGACAAACATTCTACCATTAAGTTAGGCTAAGTCCCACCTGCAAACTCTTATTCCTTCTTCTATTAAAAATAACTTTTTTCTCACACAATATCTTCTGCTTGAGGTTCTCCTCACCCAACTCTTCCCAGATCCTATCTACATCCCCATCCATCTCCATCCACACCTTTTCTTTTTCTCCCTCATTTGAAAATGGCCATTTAAAGAAGAAGAAGAGGAGGAGGAGGAAGAAGAAGAAGAAGAAAGATAAGATAAAGATTAACAAACTAGAATAGAATAAAATTTTTTAAAAAATAAAAGAAAAATAGCCAAAGGAAAAAAAGCACAAGAAATGAATATAGAGGCAGAGACATCCACATCCACACACACAGAAATCCCATAAAAACAGAAACCCGGAAACCATAATATATACACAAAAGGTACAATGGGGGAGAGCCCTGAAAAAGAATTATAAGATAAATGACATCCAAAAATGCCATTGTGTTCATTTTGTGTTGGCTATTTATTGCTGGGCATTAGGGCTTGGCCTTAAGAGTAGTTTGTATACCTAGTAAGATTCATTGGAGAAAACTAATTTTTCATTTGCAAATGGTTATCAGTTGGAGATAGCTTCTGGGTTAGGGATGGGGGTGTATGTCCACTTCTTTCAGTTCTAGGATCCATCTGGTGCAGGCCTGTGAAAGCCCGTGCATGCTGCCACAGTCCTGTGGTCATATGCATGTCATTCCTGTTGTCTTTGGAAGACCATGTTCTCTTGGTGTCCTCCATTCCCTCTGTCTCTCACACTCTTTCTGTCTCCTCTTCCACAGGGTTTCCCGAGGGGAGAGATTTGACGGAGACATCACATTTAGGACCGAGCGCTCCAAGGTCTCTCAGTCTCTGCACATTGCTCAGCTGTGAATCGCTGTGTTTGTTTCCATCCACTGCAGGAGGAAGCTTCTCTGTTGATGGCTGAGAGAGACACTGATCTCTGAGCACAGCAGAATATCGTTGAGTCATTTAACTGCCGTGTTTCTTTAACAGCACAGTAGAATTTAGTTTGCCCCTCAGTCCCTGGCCTATCTAGTCTCAGGTTCTTGGCCACCCAAGCAGTGTTGGGAATGTGTTTCATCCAATGGAGTGGGCCTTAAATCCAGTCAGATATTCACTGGTAGATCCCTTTTAAAATTTATTTCAAAAAGAAAAAGAAACCGGAAGTCGAGCTACTCGGGTGTTTGGGTTTAGTAATCCAATCAAAAGGAGATAGAAAAATAAAATCGTATTCATTCCCCTGAACATCCTCAAGACCCTTTGAAAAGTCGGCTGCCCGTTCCAGGCAATGGCTCTGGGCAATATACACAGATGACTGAAGACTCACTCCCAAGCTGTGTGTGTTTTCAGAACTAAGGGACCGAGCATTTCAGCCACTTCCCAGCCTCTGCTAGCCGGTCCTTTCATGCAGGCAGGAAGGAAATGGCTGACAACTTTCTCGTCTTTATGGAAGGCGAATTTTATTTCCAGCTACCAGGTCAAAAGGTGGCGGAAAGAAAACAGAATTGCCCAGAGATAAAGGCTAAAAATAACCACCTGTGAGGAGAATCAGCCCAGTTAGGGATCCTGAAGACAGCAACAAGGCGAGGATGTGCGTAGGGCTATATCTGCGTCATCCTTAGCAGGTGGTCATGAGCAGAGTCAAGAAGCCAGGGCAGGGAGGAAGGATCTCTGCAAACAGGTGTGCTGGGGAAGGGGGGAAGGGGGGGAAGGCGTGGGGTGGGAGAGGAAAAGGCCACTGGAACAAGCCTGGGCGAGGAGCCCAGACATTTTCCCAGCAGGTCACTTCTAGGAGATCCCATGGCCTGGACTTGGGCATGGGATTAGAAGACCGAAATTTGATGTGGGGTTTTGAGGTTTGGAGTGATTGGCTTTGAGTTTAAAACAGAAACGGATGTGCTGTCGCAGCCAGGTTTTTCTCTTCTATTTTCGGTTGTCCCAGACATGGAGACAAGCCCATGATGCACAGACCAGCGCCCTAAAAATGCAGGAGTTTTCATTTGCTGATTTTCTATTTTATAGGAAGCAAATCCAGGGTGGGGGGAGGGGGGATGGGTTTAAAACTCACACGAAGCACATCCTTTATGGATTTTGATGAGTATAGGATATAATGTTCTTTTACAAACAGAAGTTAAATTGTGCTTTTAGCAACATTCTAAGTGGGCCATGCAACCATCCAAAGACACAAATCAGGCAGGTAAGTTAGTATTAGTCATATTTTACAAGTTAGGAATGTGAGGTCAAGTAAATTAAAGAATTGCATGTGCTCTTATACACTGATTTATAATCTCAGTCCCTCTCTGTCTCTGTCTGTCTGTCTCTCTACCACCTATTCCCCTTATTACCCCCCTCACTATACTATGAGCAGGCCTTCGAATGAGAAATCTTATATTTCTTGTTGCTGTGATTAAATACTGGACAAAAGCAATTTAAAGAGGGGTAGGGGTGGAGCTATAGAAGTGGCTCAGTGGTTAAGGGCATGTGCTGCTCTTGCAGAGGACCCAAGGTATGTTTCCAGCACCCCAAGTCAGCTCGCAGCCATCATAACTCCAGTTCCAGGGAATTCAGCAATGACTTCTAGTCTCTGTAGGCACTAGGCAAGCACATGGCACAGATACATACATGCTGGGAAAAAACAAATCACACATAACATAAATCTAAAAAGTAATGTTTTTGAAGGAAGGGAGGGTTTGTTCTAACTCACAGTTCGCTGTGCCAGGCTACTTAATGAAAACATCGTCTAAAATGTGAGAGGAGATTATCAGTCACCAAAAGATGAGGACAAGGCAGAGGCAGAAGGCAGAGGAGAAAGAAATCGAAGTCAATAGACATGGAGATGGGGATGCGCGCTTTGAATGTGGAGTCGCTTTTGGAGGGACAGGCACAAGGTCTAGAGAAGGTCAAAAGCAAAGGTAAAAACAAGCAAACCAAAAGGAAAAAGAAGCAAGCTAACTCGTAGGGGGACCCAGGACATAGGCAAGAGGAATGGGCACCGAATCAAGTCCCAGCAAACCCAAGGCCAGAGCTCCAGATTAGCAGAGGTTTCTGGGAAGACAGGACATGATCATGACTTGGGGATTTTAGGTAGAGATAAAGGGAAAGTTTTATTGAGAGAGTAGGATAGGGCTGGGATAGTTGAGAAGCCTTCTTTTATTATTGTTATTTTAATAATTTTTATTTGAGAAACTTTCGATTGTTCATTTTTATATCCCCAGAAGGATGTGCACAATTTTTAAAAAAAAGCACCATACATATTCCATAAATACTGGCCAACTCACTCCCTATCAGGTGGCAAGGTTGAATCGATGTCCTTTTGTCAACACAAAGTAAATCACACACAGTCTTGTGTCCCTTGCTCAGACTCTCAATTGACCCAAAGCCTCCAGATTAAGGCTGAATCCCTTGCACAGTTGGGACTTCAGTGATGTGTGAGCAAGAGCATTCTATTTCCCAAGCCTGAGTAACTGGAAATCCCTTACCTCTCTGCCAGGGACAAAGCCAGCTCACTAACTCGCAGGGATCTATGCAAGTTTCCCCAGGATGTTAAGATGTCAAGCAGCACTCAGGAAGCCAGGGTATAATCGAAACCACACTTTCAGAAGAACTGACTCCACAGCACGTTTCAAATAAATATCTCCTTTCCCAGATAAGCAGAGACACCACATACCATTATCAAATATCCGATGCAACCTAAGTTATCTCTACAATGAGTGTCAAAACTTAAAGACAATTACCAGAAGATCTGGTCAGGGGCCTTGTCAGATGTCCAACATTCCCAAGACCAGAAAAACTAGATAAACTCTGCCCTTTGAGATAGCTGGGTTAATCTTCAGCCTGTCCCCCTGTATTCTTTCCTCTCACATACCCTGAACTGAATCCTTTATTCTGTTTCAAAAGGAATCAGTAACCAATCTCAGGACAACAAGACAAGTATTTCCCATTTCTTATGAAATGTCTAATATCTATGAAATGTCTAAAGGAAATGTTTCCCCATATGGGTCATTGCATCATTCTGGAATGATGACACCTTTAATAATATCAGTTGGGCTAAGATAAATTCTCCCTTTCTGATAAACAAAAAAACAACCATAAGAAAATTTAAAGCCCATCAATAAAGAGTATTATTTGTTACCTAGTCATTTCTGCTAGTCAGTTCTTTATTTGTGAAGAATATTGTGAAGTCACCTCTACCCCTTGAGTTGGTTGGCTCTCTTAATGATTTTTGGAGTAAAATTTATCTTTTGAAAAAGATATTTATTTGTATTAGTTCCCCCCTCCCCTTCCCTTCTCCCTCTTGCTCCGGCCCTGCTTGCTCCCCCCTCCCCTCACTCCACCCCTTTCTTTTGGTACCTAACTAGCTCTGCACCCTCCCCCCCCCCCTCACTACAGGCCCCGCTCACTCTGGGCCCTGTATTAGATTTTTAATTATGTGTGTTGGTGTGTGTGTGTGTGTGTGTGTGTGTGTGTGTGCGCGGTTGCCTACATAAGCCACCGGCAAAAGATCCTCCCCTGGTGCTGGAGTTGGAGGCAGTTGTGAACCACCCATCATGAGCACTGGGACTAGAACTCAGGTTCTTATAACTGCTAAAGATTTCTCCAGCACCCTAAAATTGGTCCTTACAATGGCAAATGAGATGGTGTTCACATATTAAAGACAGTATCTGCCAAGTCTCATTCACAGAACAAGAAGACAAAATAGTCATTAAAAGTACTGAGTCTTAAATGGGCTGTCTTCATCTAACTCCTCCGCTCCAGGTTCAGAGCCACACAGAAGAGGAGACAGAAAGATTGTCAGAGACAGGGATGATGGAGGACTGCAAGGATGCTGTGTCTTCCGGGTACCAACAGAATGGATGTTGATGTGAAATCACAGACTGGCAGCATGCCCAGGGCCTGCACAGGTTCAATCTAGATGGGATCCCAGGGCTGAGAGAGGCAAATGGGTACAAGCCCCCACCCCTAACCAAGAAGCTATCTGCAATTGACACCTGCCTGCAAAGGGAAAATGAGTCTTCTGCAACAGAGTCTATGTAGGTTCATTAACCACACTTAAGGGCAGGCCCCATACCCCACAATAGAAAGTCAATCAACATGAGCTCAAAGGGATATTTTTGTAGACTTTATACTTTTGTAGACGTTTTGTTTTATTTGGCTTTGTTTGATTTTTTTTTTTTGCCTTGTTGGTCTCTTCCTTGTTTATTTTTATTCCTGTGTTTTGGGGGAAGGTGTTTCTTGTTTGATTTTTGTTTTTGTTTCATTTGGGTTTGAGGGGGGTTTGCTTTAAAGAGAGAGAGAGAAAACACAAAGTTGGGTGGGTTGGGAGATGGGGAGGATCTGGGGAAGAACTGGGGAAGGGGAAAGACATGAACAATTTCTATACATTTTATAAATTTTAAAAATCAATTTTTTAAATAAAAAAGTAAAAAAATATCAACAGTTGATCCGCAGGAGATAGATTGTAAGGTTTTATTAATTTATGAGACACTGAGATGCAATAAGTGTGTATTTCCAGAATGTCCTCATAATGCCTAAAATATGGGTTGAAATTTATTTTTAACCTCGATTTTACCAAAAGGAAAGGGAAAAAAATTAAAATGTTGATACAATCTGTCTATGGAATAAGTACGAATGCTCAGTAGCACACGAGACAGACCCTCAACACGGTAAAAGAGCCATTTGTCCCTGCATAGCAAGCATAGTGCTGGTTCCTCACCTTCATCCCGTAAGCACAGGTTCTATGATGTATTTGATAGTTTTCATCGGCTTCAAACATTCTTCATGTAACAACTCTGCTAATGTTAAAATCTGGAGCATTATCTTTAAACAAGCAGCATCAGAAAGGTTTAAGCTTCCACTTACAAAAAAGGGACCACAAACAAAGATTATATCCATCAGACAAGACATGGCACAGCAATCTAAAATACAAAGTGGTTCCAGAGATGCCAACATGGGAAGAGCATCCAGAGGTACCAGACGGTCTCTCTACCACCAATATTAATACATGTATGAGTTGTGAGACCGTGAGAAGAGAACTTAAATGCCCATGGAGCATGGAACAGCTGCGAGGATAAATAGATGTGGCAAGAATTCTGGGGTCGTGTACAGTCATCTGGAGTCTCGAGGCCATTTGTGAGTCCTTATGATAACAACTAGAGATACCCTGCTTGTATAAAGGCTTCCAGTTCCTCCGAATAGCTTCTGACAAGCTATTGCTGTAATATTTATTTGTGAGCAAGGAATCTCCTCACAATGAGCAACCCCACCATGGGTGTGGGGACCTGTGCCTCTCTTCTTGATAGAACTCTCATTACCATTTAACTGTAACTTTTAAATGCTGCTTTTGTTTGTTTGTGTTTAAGGCAGAGTCTCATGCTGAAAGTCTAGGCCATCCTAGAAATCATGATCCTCCTGCCTCAGTTTGTGATGAAAGATTGTAGCATGTACTATCATGCTCAGGATTGTGATACATTGTTTTCATTTTGGTGGGATTGTGATACATTGTTTTATTTTGCTGGGATTGTGATACATTATTTTATTTGGTGGGATTGTGATACATTGTTTCATTTATCATCAGAGGATAAGCAAGTAATCATATACCGAGCCAATCCCCAGATTTTAGCTATTACTTTTAACCTGTAGGACCAAATGGGGTATTTTTAAATTCATTTTAACCAATTATCCCCCAGCTCTTGCAAGAATCATAGACTTTCACAGGTAAAGAGGGTTTGTTGATGAATCTACAGACCATTTTTCTGTTCAAAGACCGTCTCAAGATCTCTCTGCTAGCTAAAGTTTCCTGTGGTGGTCCTCGGTACTGCCATCTCTAGGATCAAACAAACACACAACAACAGAAAAACCTACATCGTTGTTCCTCCTGTTTGCTAGGTTTCGCCATGGTTGCCTGACAGCATTAGTAAGCCACATGGCTTCATCTAGCAAACCAATAGTGCCAACAACCTCACTACCACAACGTAGTATGTCTAGAATGTACTCGTGCCGATCCATTGTTATAAAATTAATCATCTCCTTGAACTTTTCATCCAAAAACATCCAGAAGCACCGTGTAGTTTTAAGATATCAAAAAAAAAAAAAGTTTTCCCTGTGCTACTAGCTACTCTGAAGGAACACAAATGGTCAGGAGAGGAAGTGTGTGCCCGAGGCTGGAAAATTACAAATATGTGAGCTGCTCTTCAAATTCCCCTTTGCACTGGATTGGAAGCAGGATGTCAGTCACATCTTACACTTCCAGTCATGCCTGAAAGATGGTTGGGGGATTTTCTAACCCAAGATAGACAGGGGATAGGCACTGAGTGAAAGTATATTTCACTACAAGTTTAGACATTTTTATCTTATCTTTATTTAGATGTGTCATAATCACTAATTACATCTTTTCTTTATTGAATATTGTAAGTGATAAAAGGTTTGACTTTGTCTCTTTAAAAAACAAAGGTAAGGATTTAAATTATAAACATAAAACAGGGGCTGGAGAGGCAGCTCAGGAATTGAGAGCACGCACTGCTCTTCTTGGGACAAGGGTTGTCTTCCTAACACCCACCATGTCAGCTGGCTTACTACTACCTGGAGCTCCAGTTCTGGGGGATCTGACTCACCTTCTGGCTTCTTTAGACATCTACATTCATGTGCATAAACCCACACACAGATTGACACTTACACACATAGTTAAAAACAGGAATAAAACCTTAAAATAAGTAAACATAAAACAGCAATCATAGCACTCAAGAAGCTTGAGATGGGAAAAATCCCTAAGAGGTCTAGGGCATCCAGGACGACCCAGAGAGGCCTTGTCTCATACAACTACCAAAACCAATGAAGCAGAAGGAAGATGAGTGCTACTCAGACACAGGGAGAAATCTTGAGGGGACCCTCCAGTCTGATCACCCATCATGCATGATCTCATCTGTATGAAAATGATCCACTGTAAAGAGCTTCAAGAATGTAAGATATTACTTGGAAGGCTTTGTCGGAGGTCTAGCAAGAACTTTGACCTAAGTGTATTGTATGGTGTTCAGGGCACTGCTGGTGAGCGCTGAGGAGTTTGTGAAGATGTATTACTCATCGTGAATAATTAACGCAACAGCTGCTCATGAGGCAAACACTGATTTTGATATAAACTTACCAGGAAGAGCTTCCAAGTTTCTCCGACTCTTTCCTCCCCCCTTGCCCTGGGACTAAGTCACAGTGGGTGACTAACCTGGATCATGTGTCCAGTGCATGGTGTGTGCAAACTAGCACGTGTAGACATCACACTCTTTAAGGAACTTATATCAAAATGATTCCAAGGGAGGAGCAGAGTCCAGTGTCAGAGTTACTTCCAATCAGGATATCCCACCTGGAAGGAAGCCAGCTTCTGCGCCTTTGAATAAAGCAAGAAAATCATGACCTTTCTTTTAACTGAACAATGCCATTGGCAAAACTGCTTCTGCCTCGCATCTGGCTTTAAGTCATTTGGGAATGAGTGAATTCAGCAATAAAGTCTTATTCTCCTTTGCTTTCTGTTGTGGAAGCTCAGGCAACAACAAAGGGGCTTCCTCAGCTAGCTTTCTTATACAATCCGGGCCCACCTGCCTAGGGGTGGTGCCACCTATGGTGGGCTGGACTCTCCTATACTAATACATCAGGAGAATTCCTCACAGGCAAATCTGATCCAGGCAGTTCTTCAGCTGAGCCTCCCCTTTCCAGGTGACTCTAGATGATAGCACCTTGACACCTGAAGCTAAGAAGAACCCAGAAATTCAGAATGGCTGGAGCAGGCTAATTCATCCTTTTTGGTTTTAAATCCCATGTCTGAGATGTTTCAGGGAGAGTAAGGACCTGAGAAGTTCGAACATTGCTGATTAGAAAACATGCAGTGAAGACCTTTTGGTATCTGGACACATTTTAAAACGAAAGCTTCCAGAATGTTCTTAACCTTCCACATGGAGGCACAACTTCAAGTGTATCCTACACAAACTTTGGCACTGCTATAAAAAATGTCCCAACCAAGACAAATTGCCCCAGAGTCACCATGGGTCTTCTGTTCTGTTGGGTCTTCTTTCTTCTCTCCTGTCTTCATCTTTTAGATGCTGGCCAGAGCCTGAGTAAGCTTTCTCTGGCACTGTGTGCTTTCTCACCTTCTCTCCAATGTTCCCTTCCCAGCCATGTGGCTGTCTATCTCCACGTGACTCTCACCTCCATGCCTGACTCAAACATCAGGGCTCCCTCCCTTTCTCTTCTCCTTCTTCCTCTTCTGGGCAGCTGTTGAGACTTACAGCTTAAAGTCTAAAAGTATCCTCTGACTTATACACACACAAAAATAATAATAATAATAGCATTAATAAATAATTTTAAAAGAATAATAAGAGTATGCCAATTCAGAGGAACAAAAGCAAAACTATTTCTCTTTTGTAATTTGTATTAAATTACATTGAATGTGTGTAGATGATAATAGCACAGACAGACAGACAGACAGACTACAGACACATATATTGAACATCTATACCCCAAAATGTTCATAGCTAACCCTGAATGCTAGGACTGGGTGTGAATTTCATTTTCTTTACTTTGCTTCTCTCTATATTTTATATAAGTAGACTTCTTAAAGCTGTGTTAAGTCTTGACTCCAGAGACACAATGGTTGGTTTGGGATCTGGGCTGATTTGACTGCCATCACTATTGATGTTTTGTTCTTTGTTTCCTTCTGTTATTTACTTTTGTTTGATGTTCACAGGTCAAGCTATAATGATACGTTCAACTTTTGGACCAAAGGCATTTCTCCCAAGAATAGTTGCTTATTATCCTGTTTTGTCTTTCTTCTCTGGTGGCCTGATGACATGCTTCCCACCTGCAGTGAATACAGAAAACCACCAAAGGATGGAGAGTCTAAACAACAGAGCTCGGTCTGAAGCTTGAGGATCTCGGCAACCATGCTGATGTTCCAGGCTGCTGTGCAGTCACCACACATCCCTCTGGTTCCGTAATTACACTTCCTTATGCTGGTCCTTAAATCCATAGGTCATGGGCATAATCTAGTTACACACACACACACACACACACACACACACACACACACACACACACACTTTAATTGCCTTGCTATTTTCCAAGCAGGCACATACCATCCCCCCCATGATGAACACATAACCTCCAGTAACCTTCACCAGAGTCACTACTCAAAACCTCAGTTCTCAAAGTCGTGAGTGAACTATTCTAACCTTTTGCTTTCTTATTTCACCCCATTTTTCTCCTTTTTATGTCATCCCCAAAGGAGGGGGTGAATACATGTTTTGAATCACCTGTGGCCTTGTCTTAAGTGAAATCATTTCTTCATGAAGGGAGGAGATGTGGCAGGTAGAGGAATGGTGGAAAAGAGCAAGAGAAGAGGAAGTAGGAAGATAACAAAAGAGGAGGCCTGAGGGGAGGAAGGAGCATCTGGGCCTACTTTGGTTCTCTGTGACTGATGTTTTACTTGACAGGGGGACTTTACCATGTGGGATAGGTTAGTGTGTCGTTCCAATAATTTTTCTAAGATTTATTTATTTATTTTATGTATGTGAGTACACTGTAGCTGTCTTCAGACACACCAGAAGAGGGCATCATATCCCATTACAGATGGTTGTAAGCCACCACATGGCTGCTGGGAATTGAACTCAGGACCTCTGGAAGAGCAGCCAGTGCTCTTAACCGCTGAGCCATCTCTCCAGCCCATCATTCTGATAATTTAATGGAGGGGAATATACAGGTAAATTTCTGATTAAACAAATAAGTATCTTTTGGGGTTTATTCATTCTCCATGAACATGTTCCTATGCTGAAACTTCACCTAAGGATCTTGCTTATAAAATGGAGCAAGGGAGTAGCAAAAGAGATGGCTTAATGGTTAAAAGCACTTGCTGCTGTCCCAGAAGTCCCAAGCTCAGTTCCCAGCATCCAGGTCAGGCAGCTCACAACCTCCCATAACTCTAACTCTGGAGCCCTCTTCTGGTCTCCTCTACACATACAGCCCACACTTACACACACATATACATAAATCAGTAGTAAAAATAGGTCTCAAAAACTGAAAAAACAAGCAGGCTGTGGAGAAGGTTTGATGAGTAAAAGCATGTGCTGTGTAAGTGTGAGGACCTGAATTTTGATCCCCTGCACTCACATCAAAAGGCCAAGCACGGCCACATGTGTCTGTGATCTCAGGAGCAGGGGCAGGGATAGGTGGATCCCAGGAGTTCAGTGTCCCTCCAGCTTTTGCCTCCTTTAACAAACAGAAGAAGCTCGCATCACACTATATTGGGAAAGACTGGGTGAAGCAAGCTCTATGCATCTATTGTGCAGACACAAAGACCTCAAGAACACACATTGATTCTAGACACCCATTTAATGTCTTCACTATAGACGAGTCTAGTCACTCTGACAATCTCTTATTTCTATAGACAAGGACTCCTGGGGTCGGGTAGAGGGTGTTGGAGGAAGTGTCTACCTGAAGAGACTTCTCCATGCATAAAGTACAGCCCATGGCTGGTTTTCCAGTAGAGGCTGGCTGGTTTAGGATTGGAACACTTGAGCAGCTCCTGCTTCCTCCCAGTTGACAGAAAACCCACCTCTTCCCTCCCCACATCCTCTATTGAGTTTTGTAGGCGTGCAGGAAAAGCCATTTGATTGTACCTATTGCCGTCCTTATCAAACTGCAGAGTCGTTTTTAAGACTCATCAGCAGATTCAAATGACGTTAGACATTTCCAGAAGTGTGTGTGTTGAGGGAAGGGAGGCATGTAGTAGTCTATATACCCAGATGTGGTTGAAAGTTCACCAACTGGCAGATTGAAACCCACAGGTTCAAATCACAGCTTTTTCAATGAATTTATATTAACCAAGTTACCAGCCTATTTGAACTTCAATGTTCCTATCTATAAAAGGGGATAGAAATTAAAAAAGAAAAAGGAAATGAAGCCCAAGAAGAAGGAAGATCAAAATGTGGATTCTTAGAAGTGTTTCTTAAAAGGGTGAACAAAATATTCACAGGATTCAGAAATATGGAGACAAAGTGTGAAGACTGAAGGAAAGGCCAACCAGAGACTGCCCCACCTGGGGATCCATCCCATATACAGTCACCAAACCCAGACACTATTGTGGATGCCGGGAAGTGCTTGCTGACAGAAGCCTGATATGGCTGTCTCCTGAGAGGCTCTGCCAGAGCCTGACAAATGCAGAGGTGGATGCTCACAGCCAACCATTGGACTGAGTGTGGGGTCCCGATGGAGGAATTGGAGAAGAGACAGAAGGAGCTGAGGGGGTTTGCAGCCTCATGGAGGGAGCAACAGTGTCAACCCGCCAAACCCCCAAACCCCCCGGGGACTGGACCACCAACCAAAGGGGTCCCATGGCTCCAGCCAAATATGTGGCAGAGGATGATCTTGTTGGGCATCAATGGGAGGACCAGCCCTTGGGCCTGAGGGTGTTCAATGACCCAGTTTAGGGAAATGCTAGGGAGAGAAGACAGGAGTCGGTGGGTGGGTGGGAGAACACACTCATAGAGGCAGGGGGATGGGAGGGGCGGGGGGGGTGGAGTCCAAAGCGGATACCTGGAAAGGTGAAAACATTTGAAATGTAAATAAAGTAAATATCCAATAAGAAAGAAAGAAAGAAAGAAAGAAAGGAAAGAAAGAAAGAAAGAAAGGCAGACAGAGAAAAACCTCTCATGCTGGATATGAGGATTAAATGAAATCACCCAACTCGTCACCAAGAAATAGTGGCTGAGACTATTCCATGCCAACTGGTTACTGTGATAGTTTTATGGCTGCCATGTTTGCTGAAGTCTTATCTTAAGGAAGACACTGAGCTAAGTTGGTGATGAACTAATTACTTCAGGTGATGTACAAACAGCCTATTGTATCCTTCACGGCTTCCCTGTGAACAGCTAAGACGCCTAAGAGGTGAACAGAGACACCCAAGGCTGTGTATCTCACAGCCTGAACATCCGACAGTAGCGTCCAAGCCGCCCAGTACCCTGGACTCTATCGGCGTTTTTTGTGATACTTCCTCTTTAAAAGTGCCCCGTAGCTGTGATTCGTGAGTAACTGCAGCGTCTTACTCAAGTCTGTTTCCTGTTTTTCAAACATTAAATCTGATCGACTTGAGCCTGTTATTATTTTCCAGTAAATATACTGAAATTCTAACTGGAGGAGGAAGAAGAGGGACTTAAAATTTGATCCACTGGAAAATAGAATGATAAAATATCAGGTTTGAGCCCTCCTTGGGTATAAATCCCTAGTGGTCCTTCTTTTAAAGACTTATTTTTATTTTGCAAACATGACTGGTTTTCGGCATGTCCTGTAGGTGAACACGCCTGGTTCCAGAGGAGGCCAGAAGAGGATATCAGACCCTCCCAGACTGGAGTTCTAGATGTTTGTGAACCTGCATGTGAATGCTAGGAATAGAACCTGAAAGGCTAGCTAATGCCATTAACCTCTGGCCATCTCTCCAGCCCCCTGTGTTTCTTCTAAAGACACTTGAAAAGCTGGTGTCTCCTAGACTCAGGACACAAAGCGCACACACACTCCCTCCCCCCCCCACACACACACACACCACCCAGACCCACTGTTTGGCTGGAAATGCCCGTGTTTAAGGATGTCTCAAGGCCCAGCCAGGCATTTCTGTTCTTTCATTTTTCTTCTTAGCCTGATTTTACCTAAGAAAGTTCTTGTCCTTGCTGCAACGCATAGAGAGAATCCCGTGTGTTTTGCTGCCCCCTTGTGGTCTCATTAAATCGGACTGAAATTTTCCAGTTGGAAAGTCTCCCAGTCAATGCCTTCTGTTCAGCTTTATCACCGGTGGAAAATGTGTATATACACTATCACACTGAGCACTATGAAGCTCAAATAATTTCTTAAGACTAAATTCTTAACTGCATTTGAACGAGGCCTTCTGATGGAAACTTCCAAACTAAAACGACGCTTCATTTCTCCAAAATGTAGTATCATATATGCCAGTATCACCTTAGAAGAATGAGTTTGTCGTGCTGTCAACATAAATATGGCCTTCTTCGGAGAATTGCAAATGTTTTGTTGTGTTATTTGCTATTTAAAAGGATTCAGATGGCATAAACATTTTGAATATACAAATAAGATATTCTACTTTTTAAAAGGAAGAGCCAACCTATGAGAATCTAGGAGTCATTTTAAAAGGGCTCATTTATGAGCACTGGGAAAATTTTAGAGTTTGCAACTTGTACTGGCTGGTTTTGTGTGTCAATTTGACACAAGTGGGAGTTATCACACAGAAAGGAGCCTCCCTTAAGGAAATGTCTCGATGAGATCCAGCTGTAAGGCATTTTCTCAATTAATAATCAAGGAGGGAGGGCCCATTGTGGGTGGTGCTATCCCTGGGCTGGTAGTCTTGGGTTCTATAAGAAAGCAGACTGAGCAAGTCAGGGGAAGCAAGCCAGTAAGCAGCACCCTCCATGACCTCTGCATCAGCTCCTGCCTCCAAGTTCCTGCCCTGTGTGAGTTCCAGTCCTGACTTCCTTTGGGGATGAACAGCAATGTGGAAGTGTAAGCTGAATAAACCCTTTTCTCCCCAACTGGCTTCTTGGTCATGATGTTTTGTGCAGGAATACAAACTCTAAGACATAACTGTAACTGAGAGATTGATCAGATAACAAAGAACCAAAAAGGAGTAAAACCATCACTAATTGTGTGAATTGATCAAAATACACACGGAAATTTCCAAGAGACATTTTTTTTTAACTAGGAAGTTTATGAATTTAAATGGTTTCTCAGCCTCTACTGTAAAGCAATTGGGGCTTATTCACATCCAAACCATACACAACATTAATACAAAATTTTTCCAAAACTATGAAAAACAAACATTTTAAGATATAAATATGAAATAATAATAAATATTTGAAAATACATCCTTCTTTTGCAGGGTTTTTCTTCCTCTTTTGTCAAATTTTACTCTTTGTAGCCCTGGAGAATTGGATAGCTAAGTGGTTATGAGCGCAGGCTGCTCGTCCAGAGGACCTAGCTGGTGGTTCACAACAGTATTTCCAGCCCAGGAGATCTGACGCCCTCTTCTGGCCTCTTTGGGAGCTGCATGCACATGGTGCACAAATACACATGGAACCAAAACAACCATACACACAAAATAAAAATAAATCTTTTTAAACTTCGTACCCTACCTCCACTTACATCAGCATGCTATATTGCCTTTGGTATAGCATAACCATCATAAAGTACATATATGTTACTTATAACAAATTATATATTACTGCATATTAAGCAAATAGTGATACATCAGTATATATAATTAGCCCTATGTGAACCATATTAATACATTTATTATAAGATACAATCTTATATGACTAATCAGTCTATAACTGTTTACTGCATTATGTAAAACAAGTATTTTATAAAACAGTTCCTGTTATTAATATAAATAATATATTAAACATATTAAGTGTGTATGAAACATTAAATGTATTATGTGTTGGTATACTACATGAACATACAATACAATATAGGGACATAAGCCATAGTGACTATTTAGACAGTGATTATTTACTTTGTGGAAAAGTTGGTGTGAATGCTTACATGTTCGTAGGCCATAAATATTCAGTCATGTAATCAGTGTACATGACAGAACATATTAATAAAATGTGTAAGTAGTAAAAAGCCACACAACTGAGCCCTTTAAATGAATTGCGAGACCTTACCCCAATAGGTTCTCTAAGAAAACAGCAGTACACACAAACTACACGATTTTCACTTAACTTTGTGAGGCTATAGCCCCTTTGAAGTTGGAGATGAGTCACAAGACAGTGGCAGCTCCCCTGGTCTGAATGATCCCCAGAGCGGTGTATGCAACACCAGCCAGAACCCTGAGGGACACACACCATCGCTGAGGACAGCGTGTATCTCAATGATTGCCACATAACAGGGCATGCGCAAAGCTGGGGCCCTGCAAAAGGGCATGCGCAAATCTGGGGCCTGTAAAAGGGCATGCGCGAAGCTGAGGACCTGCGAAATGATGCTTTGGGTGATAAATTTGAATATTCATTGTTATTTGATGTGAAGACAGTCCTTCTCCTCATTCACAGGTCCGGAAAAATGGTGTATACAATTATTCCATTGTATTTATGATTGCTGACAATGTTGCCTACTTCCTACGGATGTGCTACGCTCACAGTATAAAGGATAGTTTACAAATGACAATTTTACAATCTGATGTGGAAGAGTTGTTTGATAAACAAGATATAGAGGCGGCTATCCATCTCCTATGAATTGAGTCATTTCTTTCCTCAAAATAGGAAATATAAACCTCTGAGTGGTCGGGGATTGGGGGATGCTTTGCCAAAGGGGCCGAATTGCTAGCAAAGGGAGAGATTATCAACCCGTCTGATGTGCAATAGTCCTGAACCTTATAGAACGAGAAGAGCCGAAGCACAGGAAATCAGGCAGCTGTTGCTGGGGCTTCTAGAAAATGTCACATAAAATGCCATTTCGCCTCAGAATTTTTGCTGACATAGGAAAGTTAATGCAGAACCCGGCATGTTTGCCCCTGTGAGGAAAGTGGAAATTCATGTTACAGGCCCACGTATTATATATCATAAAATATTTCCATCTGCTTCTGAACTTTCCATAGGAGTATGCCCAACCTCCTTTTTATGGATTACTACAAAGTAAATGGAGAGTGTGTGTGGAGCTTTGCCCATCGACAGCTTCCCACCTCTCCCTGCCTTCCAGCTCCCCCCTCGCCCCCACACACACCCCTATGAACATTTGGCATCATTTAACTCTGAATGAGCTGGCTACACACATGCAAAAGATATTAACTTTACATTTCCACTAACTTCCTCTGACCATGAGAGATGTTTGTTAACTAACTGCCGGACCATCTGACACTTCGAAAATGTCTCCCCTTATTCCCCAGGACAAGACTGTGTCCTTAGCAGACTGAGACCCACCTCCCACCACCACTGCCTCATACCCCAGATTTTCCACTCAGATGCTGGACAATTTAGATACATCACAACAGTCACTGAAACATGTTAAAGGAACTGAAAAGATGCAGATGTCCCAACGCACATTTATATGTAGGGGAAACTCCAGTGAATGCCTATAAGCGTGGTGGTATAGATCAAGCCATGTATATAATGTTTCTTCCTACATCCATATACCGATAGTGGACTTACATTATAAATTAAATTTACAAAAAAATGAACTAGTGATCATTAGCTAATATTAAAATATAACACAGACAGCAATATACTGTAATAAAAATTAAGTGAATGTGGTCACATTCCCTTAAAATATAATACAATTCTACACTAACTCTTTTCTTGTGCTGAGGCTTATCTGAGGAGGTAGAGTCAGGTGGACAACTTACGATGCCCGTGTGACATCAGGCTACTTCTAAAGGTGCAGGCGCTGAGCTGAGCTGATAGCTCAGGTGGCTACTAAATATCCCACGTGGATCGATGTCACAGACGCACACCGAATACACTTCCAACTCGTGGATCCAATGGGATGGAAAACTGGAGATTTATTTTTTTTTTTTTTTTTTTTTTTTTTTTTTTTTTTTTTTAATTTAATTTTATTTTATTTTTTTAATTTACATTCCAAATCACTTCCCCTTTCCCGTTTCCTCCCTCCCCGAAAGTCCCATAAGCCCCCTTCCCTCCCTCTTTTCTCCGTTCAACCCCCTCTCATTACTCTGTCCTGGCGTTCCCCTACATCCAGTCTTTCCAGGACCAGGGGTCTCTCCTTCCATCTTTTTAGAAATCTATTGATATGCTGATTGTGTCTAGGGTATTCTGAGATTCTGGGTCAATATCCCCTTATCAGTGACTTCATACCATGTGTGATCTTTTGTGATTGGGTTACCTCACTAAGGATGATATTTTCAAGTTCTGACCATTTGCCTAGGAATTTCGTGAATTCATTGTTTTTAATTGCAGAGTAGTATTCCATTGTGTAAATATACCACATCTTCTGAATCCATTCCTCCGTTGAGGGACATCTGGGTTCTTTCCAGCTTCTGGCTATTATAAATAAGGCTGCTATGAATATAGTGGAGCATGTGTCCTTATTGCATGCAGGTAAAGTCTCTGGGTATATGCCCAGGAGTGGTATAGCCGGATCCTCCGGAAGTGTCATGCCCAGTTTTCTGAGGAGCCGCCAGACTGCTTTCCAGAGTGGTTGTACCAGCCTGCAATTCCACCAGCAGTGGAGGAGTGTTCCTCTTTCTCCACATCCTCGCCAACAACTGCTGTCTCCTGTGTTTTTGATCTTAGCCATCCTGACTGGTGTGAGATGGAATCTCAGGGTTGTTTTGATTTGCATTTCCCTAATGACTAAGGATGATGAACATCTCTTTAGGTGCTTCTCAGCCATTAGATATTCTTCAGGTGAGAACTCTTTGTGGAGCTCTGTACCCCATTTTTTAATAGGGTTACTTGCCTCTCTGGAGTTTAACTTCTTGAGTTCTTTGTATATCTTGGATATTAGCCCTCTGTCGGATGTAAGGTTGGTAAAGATCATTTCCCAGTTAGTTGGTTGCCGCTTTGTCTTTTTGACGGTGTCTTTTGCCTTGCAAAAACTTTGTAATTTAATGAGGTCCCATTTGTCTATTCTTGATCTTAGAGTATAAGCTATTGGAGTTCTGTTCAGGAAATTCTCCCCTGTGCCCATATGTTCAAGGTTCTTCCCTAGTTTCCCTTCTATTAGTTTCAGTGTGTCTGGTTTTATGTGGAGATCTTTGATCCACTTAGAATTGAGCTTAGTGCAAGGAGATAAGGATGGGTCAATTTGCATTCTTCTGCATGTTGACCTCCAGCTGAGCCAGCACCATTTGTTGAAAAGGCTATCTTTTTTCCACTGGATGGTTTTAGCTCCTTTGTCAAAGATCAAGTGACCATAGGAGTGTGGATTCATTTCTGGGTCTTCAATTCTGTTCCATTGATCTACATGTCTGTTACTGTACCAATACCATGCAGTTTTTAACACTATTGCTCTGTAGTACAGCTTGAGGTCCGGGATACTGATTCCCCCAGAGGTTCTTTTACTCTTGAGAATAGTTTTAGCTATTCTGGGTTTTCTGTTATTCCAGATGAATTTTTGAATTGCTCTTTCTAACTCTATGAAGAATTGAGTTGGGATTTTGATGGGGATTGCATTGAATCTGTGTATTACTTTTGGTAAGATGCTCATTTTTACTATATTAATCCTGCCAATCCATGAGCATGGCAGATTTTTCCATCTTCCGAGGTCTTCTTCAATTTCTTTCTTCAGAGACTTGAAGTTCTTGTCATACAGATCTTTCACTTGTTTGGTTAGCGTCACGCCAAGATACTTAATATGGTTTGTGGCTATCGTAAAGGGTATTATTTCTCTTACTTCTTTCTCAGCCTGCTTATCCTTTGAGTATAGGAAGGCTTCTGACTTGCTTGAGTTGATTTTATATCCGGCCACTTTGCTGAAGTCGTTTATCAGCTGTAGGAGTTCTCTGGTGGAGTTCTTTGGGTCGCTTATGTATACTATCATATCGTCTGCAAATAGTGATAGTTTGACTTCTTCCTTTCCAATTTGTATCCCTTTGACCTCTTTTTCTTGTCTAATTGCTCTAGCTAGAACTTCATCCCTTAGCCAGACTAACCAGAGGGCACAGAGATAGTATCCAAATTAATAAAATCAGAAACGAAAAGGGAGAGATAACAACAGAAACTGAGGAAATTCAAAAAATCATCAGATCCTACTACAAAAACCTGTATTCAACACAACTAGAAAATCTTGAGGAAATGGACAATTTCCTTGACAGATACCAAGTACCAAAATTAAATCAGGATCAAATAGACCATCTAAACCGTCCTATAACCCCTGAAGAAATAGAAGTTGTCATTGGAAGTCTTCCAACCAAAAAAAGCACAGGTCCAGATGGTTTTAGTGCAGAATTCTATCAGACCTTCAAAGAAGACCTAACACCAATACTCTTCAAACTGTTCCACAAAATAGAAACAGAAGGAACACTACCCAACTCGTTCTATGAAGCCACAATTACACTAATACCAAAAGCACACAAAGATCCGACAAAGAAAGAGAATCTCAGGCCAATCTCTCTTATGAATATCGATGCAAAAATACTCAATAAAATTCTTGCCAACCGAATCCAAGAACACATCAAAACGATCATTCACCACGATCAAGTAGGCTTCATCCCAGGGATGCAGGGATGGTTCAATATAAGGAAATCCATCAATGTAATCCACTACATAAACAATCTCAAAGAAAAAAACCACATGGTCATCTCATTAGATGCTGAGAAAGCATTTGACAAAATTCAGCATCCTTTCATGCTAAAGGTCTTGGAAAGATCAGGAATTCAAGGCCCATATCTAAACATAGTAAAAGCAATTTACAGCAAACCAGTAGCCAGCATCAATCTAAACGGAGAGAAACTTGAAGCAATCCCACTAAAATCAGGGACTAGACAAGGCTGCCCTCTCTCTCCATATCTTTTCAAACTGGAGATTTATAATGCTACTTTGAAAAATAGCTTGGGGCTTAGGTTTCTTCCTTTTTCCTTCTGCAAGCTTCTATGTAATGTTTTTAGGTCATCGTGGTTTGTGTGCAACTGGAACCACCAAAGAGAGAGCACGGGGGGGGGGGCAAACCATATTTCCTTCTGCTATAAGATATGTTTGCATTTCTGAATGATCGCGAGTTAGTATTTGACATAGCCCTTATAGAATAAAGCCCTCTCCTGAAGCCACTGGGCCTGATTCTTTCATCTGCAGCTGGAATGGTGCAGTTCCCTTGTACCAACCTTAAGACCCAAAGGACAAAGCCACCATTGCCCCCGTCACATTTCTTCACGGGTGCCTGAAGGTGACAAACATATGACTTTTCTTCCCAAGCTTCTTGGTCTTCACTGTCTAATTCTGTCAGCAATAAAACCAATCCCTGTCTCTCTGTCTCTGTGCATGCATGTATTGGCGAGCTCTCTCTCCCTCTCTCCTTCCCCTTTCCCTCCCTCTCTCCACCCGCCTCTCTTCCTCACGAATGTGGATCTGTGCCACGCCTGCATACCTCATGCCTACATGCCTGCTGTCATGCTTCCTACCACAATGATCATGGACTCACCCCCGGTAAGCAAGCCCCCAATTAAACACTTTCTTTTCTAAATTGCCACGGTCATGGTGTTTCTCCACAGTAATAAAACAGTAACTAAGACACCCACATTTTTTTTTTAACCACAATCCTCAAATAATGCCAAGTATGCACGGGTACAGACAGGTCACTGGAGCTGCCTGCTCCTCCCCCTTCTCTTTCATTGGTCTCCTCCCCCTGCTCTCTCATTGGTCCACCATCCAGGTCCTATTCAGACTCCCTTTGCTCTGCTCTGGTCAATACTGAGCCTCTATTCTTTCTGACCCTAATTGAGTGAAATGAGGTGCTACTCTAAAGCCTGCCCAGACCTGAAGCCCTGGTGATCTTCCCCGTGCCCCCTGGAATTCGTGTGACACGCAGAACCCCATGTCTGTCCAGTTTTGCTGGTGGGGACAGGCCAGACCATCCTAGAATCTGCTGGATGATTTGCTCTGCAGCACAAAATCACCCAAAGTACCAGTACTCAGTGATCCACTTAAAACATCACTTTCTGGGGCTGGAGAGATAACTCAGTGGTTAAGAGCACTGAATGCTCTTCCAGTGGTCTTGAGTTTAATTCCCAGCAACCACATGGTGGCTCACAACCACCTGTAATGGGATATGATGCCCTCTTCTGGTGTGTCTGAAGACAGCTACAGTGTAGTCATATACATACAATTAAAAAAAAAAACTTTTTTTTTTAAATCAGTTTCCCTGAAAAAAACTGAAAAGATATTCTCAGGGTCAATAAGTCAGAGAACGTTACAGACAGGGTGGTAATGTAAATACAAAGAGAGTAAGCCCCTTCTGTCTGACTCCCCCATTTTGTTAGCTGTGTAAACCTGGGTCATGGAGCTGTGAGATCTCCCTGCCCGACCAAAAGAATGTCAGCAGAAGTGCATGACTCCTTACATGTAAGAAGATTATGAGTCATTCTTAAGTTGTTCTAATGTCTAATGACATTAATAGCAATATCATTTCTGGTGTTTCCTTCTGAAGAGAACTGACATTTCCTTAATACACCAAAATGCTATGGAGCAAGAATGACATGAACACTGTGTGCATGGCTTTACATCGGCAGCCTTCAGTGACATGAGAACCACCACTATATCTAATATAGGTTCTGCGCATGCGCAAGTGTGTGTGTGTGTGTGTGTGTGTGTGTGTGTGTGTGTGTGTGTGTGTGTGTGTGCGCGCGCGCGCGCACAGACTCATATATATGTGTACACAGGTGCAAGTAAAGGTCAGAAGTCAACCTTAGGGTCATTCCTAGAGAGCCAGTCATCTTCGCTGGTTATGATGATGGGGCAACTCTAATTTGTCCGTGGCCCGCCAAGTGGGTTAGACAAACTGGCCAAGAAGCCTCGAGGGCCTGCTGCCTCTGCCTCCAGTTCTCTATCACATACGTAATAGCCCTTCCCACCACATCCAACTCTTTTACATGGGTTCTGGAGCTCAAACTCGGGCCGCCATGTTTGTCCCGCAAACATTTTATAAACTGCGCTGTCGTCCTAACTCCTAGATTCTTTCTTATCTTTACTATTGCCATTTTCCCTCCCCAGCACAGTTCTAGATTCTTTCTTATCTTTACTATCGCCATTTCCCCTCACCAGCACAGTTCTATGTTCTACTTGTCCAGGTGAAAATAAGCCGAGACCCTGACAGTATAGAAAATGTATCCACAACCCCAGAGACAAATAGGGAGTAAAGCTGAGGGGCTTACCTATGTCTGACGGCACCAAACAGCTTCTGCTTCACTTGGACATTATACACAGAGCCTTCTCTTAAAGTAGAATAGCAATGGGAATGTGGCTTTTTAAATCTCAAATCCACATGGCTTAGTTTCTCTAGTATTTTATAAACTAGAAGGATGCTGTCATTTAAAATTATCTTGAGTGCTTGAGAGATGGCTCAGCCATTAAGGATGCTACTACTCTTGCAGATGAACCACAACTCGATCCCAGTACTTACACTGAGCGGCTCACAACCACCTGTAACTCTAGTCCCCGGTTCCCAAGGATCTATACCTTCTGGCCACCGCCTCCGGCACCAGAATACATTTAAAGCGTACTGAAAGAACATCTTGGTTTCTGCAGCCCAGCCTAGTTAGCAAGCCATGCCATCTGCCCCTTATTCGCCTCATGTAGAATACTTCAAACCCAACACAATGGATCAAAATGTTTGCACATGCGCAGTGAGTTTGCTGTTTTGCAGCGGCCGGGTCTTCAACTCCTAAAACCCCGGCATGCAGAAGCGAAATGTTGGCTTTGCATTTACATGAATAAGAGAAGAAAATTTCTGGTCTAATACCCAACTAAAAACTAGAAACATTGTGACTTTAAGATCTGGTTCAACAGTACACTCCTACACTGTACACTCCTACACGTTCAGCCAATCAAAAGACAAGCGTTGCTGTGATACAAAGGGCTGAATGGTCTGAAATTAAATGTCTTCGTATCTGTTAACTGTACTTTCTTTATGTGCACTTTTATCTAATTATATCTGCTGAAAAAAGCATTCAAGTGACCAAAAGACAATCTTTAGATAAACACATCGTGTTACGGTATGAAGTATTTATACTTATGGACATGTAATCTAATACTCGCAAGACCTCTAAATAGCTAGTAGTATTATCCTGACGCCCGAAGGTATCGTAACCCAATCTAGCAAATGCCTTTTGGTATGGACTCATGCTGAGTTCTGTTGCCCGAGAGAACCCTGACTAATACTGCCAGTGTCCGAGATCGCTCAGCTAATAGCTCCTGGAGACAGAGTTTTGCCCAACCTCCATGACTCCAAAGCAGACCCTGTTTTCTGGTGTCCATGCTGGCACTCGCTCAGCTTATTTCATCTGCTTTCACTGTTTTGAAATAATTACCCATTTTTGTTACCATTACCAAGTTATATTTCAGCTGACGTTATCCCACAATGGTGTGCAATGAATCATGGGTATTTTGTGTTTAGGCACAGATAAGCCAAAAATAAAGCTCACAGGCTCCTTTTTTAATTTTCGGTTTTGAAAAAAATTTTTATTAATTCTTTGAGAATTAATTAAAAATTTCATACCATTTATTTTGAGCATACCCCACCCTCATTCCCTTTTCTCTGGATCCTCCCATTCCCTCCCATGCCAACTTTGGGGTTACTATTTTTTTTTCTTCTTTCTCCACCAAGTACAGGTTTTGTTACTCAGCGAGTTTGGGAATTGGGACCTGATGTAGAATGTAGTCAGCCAGCCAGGGTCACAACATGAAAGGAAGCTTCTTCCAGTAGCTATCAAATGCTGATAGCTCCTCGATAGTGGGGAGAGGGGGTGTGACTGACTGCCTTCTCTGTTCTCTGTTAGAACTCTGGCTGGAGGTTGCTGAGATCTTGTGTGTACTGCCACAAGTGAGAGCTCACGATGCCCAGAAAACAGTTTCCTTAATGTTATCAACCACTTCCTTTATTCTCAAAAAAATTACTTACATTTATAGGGGATCCGTGTTCCTTTTCAGTAGCAAACTGGCATCTCTATTTGCCCTTGAGTTTGACTGGAACCAGACCCAATGTAGGCTGCTTTAGGGAGCTCAAGGGTCTGGCAAGTCCCTATTTTAAGTTCATCTCTGGCAAAATGACTCACTGGATTCAGCAAAGGAGTCCTAAAAGCCAGTCAGTCAGCTCAAGGAGAGGATAAACATCCAAAGGCCATGATCTGCCCAGTGAGACTGATTTAGTCACTTTATGGTAGAAGTTGTGAACTGGCGAGAGGTTTGTCTAAAGCACACAGTGTAACCAGCTTGATATCCCTGGTTGCCAATGGGGAGGTGGGAGGGGGGAGCAAAAAAGATGCCGCACTCCCAATAAACATCTGTGAAGCTGTTGAAAAGGTCAAGTGGCCAAGCAAGTTCTTGTCTAATTTTTTGCCTCCCTCTTGGCTGTTGCTTTTGATCATAGAAAAATTGAGTGTTCTGAGATGGTTTGCCTTCTCTCAGGCAGTTAGTGCTAGGCCCTAAGTCAACCCCTTGTCCCTCCTTGGATGACAGGGAGATTGTACTTGCCAAGGAGGTTTCTGGCCAAGGCAACATCCTTTGAGGCCTCGCTCTGAGCCACGTAGTCACTCTCTCCTAGATCTCCTTTCCTTTGAAGCCAGCACCACGTTCTGGATCCTTAAGTAACTTTCCATTTGGAATCTAGGGAATAACTTTATCTACAACTGGCATAAGTATGTTTTTAAAAGGGGTCTCTCTCTCTCCTCTGCCTTGTTTCTCTGTTTTTTAAAATGTGTACAACATGGGCTGGAGAAATAGTTCAGTTGGAAAAAAAAATGCTTGCCTTGCAAAGATGGGCACATATGTTCAATTCCCAGAACTCACACCTAAAAAGGCCAGGTATGGTGATGCATACTTATAATCCCAGAGCTGGAGAGGTGGAGACAAAAACAAAAACAAAAACCAAGGCTCACCGGTCAGTCAGTGCAGCCAAACTGGCTATCTGAGGTCCCAGTCAGAAAAACTGTCTCAAAACACAATGAGGATGGCTCCTGAGGCAGAACACCTCTTCTTTGATTATTATCACAACACACACACACACACACACACACACACACACACACACACACACACACACACACACACACCACCCTACAACAAAAAGTCAAGGAAAAGGGGGAAGGAAGAAACTGTGTATAACCAGATCTCAGAGTACCAATAGATTTAAACATGACTTAACACACATAACCTTCTGTCAGCTAGACTTTACAGGCATCTGTCCAATATAGGTACTTTATTTTATAAGTCTCGGGTTATTCTAGAGACACCTTCTCGCTGTAGAGATCAAAAGCATTACAATAACATTTCATATCAGACCACCGCACTTTTGAAACTTGGTCTGATAAACTGATCAATGGTTCTTTTTTTTTATTGGATAGATTCATTATTTAAATTTCAAATGTTATCCCCTTTCCCAGTTCCCCACTCCCAAATAGCCCCCATCCAATCCTCCCTCCCCCTACTTCTACCCACCCCACTCCATCCTCCCCACCCATAATTCCCCTATATTGGGGTACCTATCGAGCCTTCATAGGACCAAGGACCTTTCCTCCCATTGATGCCTGACAAGGCAATCCTCTGCTACATATGTAGCTAGAGGCATGTGTACCCATTGGTTGATGGCTTAGTCCTTGGGAGCTTTGGTTGGTTGACATTGTTGTTCTTCTTATGGGGTTGCAAACGCCTTCAGCTCCTATAGTCCTTTCTCTAACTCTTCCATTGGGGACCCCACGTTCAGTCCAATTGTTGGAGAGAAGGGGAACAAAATATTCACAGGAGCAAATATGTAGGTAGAGCAGAGACTGAAGGGAAGGCCATACAGAGACTATACCACCTGGGGATTCATCCCATATACAGTCAACAAACCCTGACACTATCGTGGATGCCAAGAAATGCTTGCTGAAAGGAGCCTGATATGGCTATCTCCTGAGAGGCCCTGACAAAGCCTTACAAATATAGAAGTAGATGCTCACAGCCAACCATTGGACTGAGCTCGGGGTCCCAGATCGATGCTCCTTAAACAATGATTTGGATAGGAATCCCTGGAGGATAGTGTTAATGCTACACCCTTCTGTGTGTTGCTACCAGGCTCCTAGGTGGTGGAGTGACAGCAATCAACTGATGAGCAGGTGCACAGAGAACAAACTCCAGGACAGCGCCAAGCTTCATTCACTCAGGGGCCCAGCGGTACGGCACCTGGACAGTTCCTACTGACACTGTGAAGGCCATCGGTGACCACTGACAAGTCATTCATTTTGTCTGTATGTGTTGTCGTAACTGCAGAGCTTTGTCTGTAGCTTTATTAAGAGCTCTGTGGACTTGGAGCTGGGTAGGTGCTTGGGTAGGAAGATGCTTACTGCACAAACCTGAGGAGCTGAGTTCAGATCCCCCGGGACCCACCGAAAAACCAGCCCGACAGCACACATTTGTAATCCTATTCTCCTGCAGTGAGATGGGAAGTGGGAGACAGGAGAAAGTTTGAGACAGGGTGTGTTTATCAGTATTATATATATGTATATATATCAACCTTTTCCTCCCTTTTTTCCTTGTCTTTTATTGGATATTTTCTTTATTTACATTTCAAATGTTATCCCCTTTCCTGGTTTCCCCTCCAGAAACCCCCTACCTCATCTCCCCTCCCCCTGCTTCTATGAGTGTGCTCCCCCCACCCACCCATCCACTCCCACCTCCCTGCCCTGACATTCTCCTACACTGGGTCATCAAGCCTTCACAGGACCAAGGGCTTCTCCTCCCATTGCTGCCCAACAAGGCCATCCTCTGCTACATATGTGACTAATTCCGTGTTTCTATGCCCTATGCTTATTAAAAGGCTTTTTCTTAACAGTATTGTCCTCTGAGGTGAACATTTTCCTGAAACGCATCCCACTTGTTCCGTTTTGTTCTGGAGATGTACCCTGAGGACCACCAAGACATCATCAGGCAAGCAGGTTCCAGGGACACAAATCCCTACTTTTGGCAACTCTTAGGCTGTAGCTGGACCTGGAGCTGGGGGGTGAGGGGCGGGGAATGTGACAAGAATAGAAAGAGAGGGCTGGGCTGAGACAATAAGTAAAACTATGCTGATGTTCAGCCCTGAAGAAAACTGGGAAAATCCTTTGGGTCTTTCAAACATCTCTAAAGCACTATTACGCTAAAAAATATAAGAATATGAATATTACAAAAATGGAACAATCAAATTTTTCAATATAGGAATGGCTAAACATGCATGTATGTACACACAGAGAGAGGCAGATATAGATATAGATGATATATAGATATAGATATAGAAAATATTTCAATAAATATATATAAGAATATTACTCAGCCACTAAAAAGTGACTTGACAAAAGCATATAATATAATTTGGAAATCAAGGAAGGTGGATACTGAGGATACAGTGTAACCAGCTGCCTCCTGTGCCTGCCGCCACCCGCCCTCCCTACCATGGTGGACTGAACCCTCAAGCTGTGAACCGAAACAAACCTTCCTGCTGTTCCTGTCGTCAGTCATCTTATCACAGCAATGAGCAAAAGTAGCTAATGCAGCGAGCAACAACATCATAAGTCGGCAGAGGTTTGTAACGCGCATGGCTCTTCTGAGTACGTAGGTGTGGAGGCAAATTACGGAACAATGTATTTTTAAAATTCATGAACAATTAACTCAGAATAGGAGGTGGTATTTATTTTCCCCACATGTGTTCTCTAACTCTTCTCAAAATATATTATTTTTTAAAATACAAAAAAAAAAAAAGCTATTTCCATTTGAGGAGAAAACACCTACTCAGCAAGTATTTATGAGCCCCTGCCATCTGGGGTGGTGGGGAAACACAGACAGTTCTGTGAGTCACTCCTGTCAATGGTTCATTCTCTCTCATGTCAGTTTAACTCCGGTTATGGCTTGACTTTGCACAAAGGTGACTAACTCACCCTCAGTCAGATCGCGTCGTCTTGATCAAATAACTTCCCTTGATGAGATCATGGATTAGAATTAAGTAGAAACTAATTTCATCATCACGCATTTTAATAAACTTTTCTAGGTGCCTTTTGGCCAGTGATTTAGAAAGAGAGAGCATGCCTTGTCAGCATGAAGTCCTGAGTGGCCCCACCCTCACCCCAGAACTCATGCAAGTAAGGGCAGCGCGTCCCAAGATGGCTCAGAGGTAAGGAGCTTGACTGCTAAGTGTCTGACACCAAACCTGAGGACAGTTCAATTCCCAGGCCCCACATGGTGGCAGAATAATTCATGCAAGTTGCCTGCTGTCCACACGCCTAACATGGCACACCTGCCCACTGCACTCAAAATAAAGAAATAAAATGCAGTAAAATATTGTTTTAAGTCAGGAATAGTAATACATGCTCTGGAGAGCCAAAAATTGATGGATCCCTAGGACTCTGATCAATCAGCCTAAGTACCAGTGAGTTCCAGGTCAATAAAAAAAAACCCTGTCACAAAAAGAAAAGAAAGACTCTGCTGAGGAATGACATTCAAGGTTATCATCTGACCTTCACATATGTCACATACATGTATGCTCATGTATCCACATGACCATAAGCATACACAAAAGAGAATAAGATGAGGTGTTTTTTTTTTTTAAGTTTACTGGTTTATTTCCAACTGTGTTGCATTCATCAAGCATGGTAGTTAGTTTTCAAAGATTTACTCCTCTAAAATACACTTCTAATATTCATACTGGAGAACATCATAGCTTATTTGATGCTTCTACCTTGACCTTCTACATAACTAATTTTGAAGGATGCCTTCTAGTCATGGGAGAATTCTGACTATCTCAAGGTAGAAGGTCTGTGAAAACTCCAAGCTGGCCACCACATCGTGAGAGAGAAGTGCTAAATTAGCTCCCAGATATCACAGCCATCCAACTCTAGACACTCAGCAATGAAGGAAGCCATCCATGACTTACTCCAACCATCCACCGGATAGCAATCGCATGAGAAACACCAAGACAGACCATGCGGCTGAGCCCAGCAGATGCACAGGAATGCCAGACATCATGATAAACTTCTGTGGGATTTCCAATGTGTCTGTAGATAAACAGGACCAATAAAAAAGGGAAGGGAGCTTCTGGAAACTGCCTTTCTCCATCCTGAGTGAGGAGGACATGATTCTGATGGAGCAAACTAACACCAGACAGTATGAGAGGTGTACATGGGAGAAAGGTGTTACACTCTCCAGAAGTAGTTCTGAGATTGGAAGAGTTCTTACTGTGATAATAGCTATGGAGAAGGGGATAAAATAAGGGCCTTGGAAGATGATGCCTGAAAACCTTAAGCTTGACCAAGCCCTCAGTGATGCTCAACAATGAGGGTCAACTTGACTGAATCTAAAAAGTCTCCAAGGGAAAAAGCCTCTGGGCCTGTCTATGAGGGACTGTCTAACTTAGATTACCTGAGGTGGGGAAACCTACCTGCTATGTGGATAGCACCTTTCCATGGACTGGGTCAGAGTGAAGAAAAAGGAGAAAGAAAGCTGAGCACAAGCATCCGTCTCATTCCACGTCTTGATTGTAGAAAGGTGGCTGTGTGAATACCAGAAGCATCTGAGGGTCTTCACTGGTGTTTGTCTAGAGGCAGACACGATGTGACCAGGTGACTCATGTTCTTGCCTTCATGTCCTCTCCGTGATGGACTTGTGCCTTGAGATTGTGACCCCAAAGAAACCCTTCCTCCATTAAATTTCCTCTTAATGAGTATTTAGTCATCCCAATGAGAAAAGAAACCAATACCCCCACCCCATTCACACATCTCCCTCTACTTCTTGCATCAAGGAAGGCCTATCAGGTGAGGATAAAGGATCCTATCTTAAAGGAGTCTGGTTAGAGAAAGACTGTAAAGTTTATGGAAGTCATCAGAAAGTCACCTGGGTGATATGTGTAAGCACAGATAGCCTTCCACCTTGGAATCTAATTTCTGAAATGATATAATCTAAGGCTCAATTTGATGTGCACTTAAGTTTGTTGACTCCCGATTTCACATTGACATATTTAACCTAGAGACAAGACAGAAATGGATGTCTACTTACTGACACAATGGATGATTCATTGTAATTTGTTCATCCTGGGGTCTAGCCATTCTCCTCCAAACCACATTAAGGTGACTATAAATCAAATAGGGCTTAGACTATAAGACCAATCAGAAAAATTTGCAGACCCAACCATATTTACTTACACTAACATTTTCTTCTTCATCTCTCTGACGATCCAACTCATGGCACTATCATATCTCACAACAGAAATGTCCTAATCTGATGCCAAAGGTATCACAGAAAACTTGAAAAACTAATTAGCTGCAAAGTTCAGTGTCAGGAACACACAGAAAAGAAAAGTAAGTAGGTCTTGGTCATTTCATTGAACTCGTCTGATTTTAATCATGAGATCTTGGCCCTTTCTTCTAACCAAGGTTGTCTACAAGAATATTGAGTATGAAGTACATTATGAACAGAATGGTTTTTTCCTCTATTGTGTAGCTATGTTGTGTTCTGTTCCATTTAGGGCGTGGAGTGGGTCTTGGTTAATTTTTATTATCAACTTGGCACAACCTAGAGTCACCTGGAAAGAGGGAACATTAATTGATGAATTTCACAGATCAGATTCGTCTGTGGCCATATTTGTGAGAGACCATTTTGGTTTATGATTGATGTGGGAGAGCCTAGCTCACTGTGGGTGGCACCATTCCCTAGGCAGGTGGTCTTAGGCTGTATAAGAAAGCCATCCAAGCATGCGCCAGTGAGCACACCAGTAAGCAGAGTTTTTCCATGTTTCTGCCTTGGATCCCAGCCCTGCCTTCCTTCAATGTCAGACTGTGACATGAAAGTATAAGCCAAATGAGGCTTTTCCTTCCTTACATTGCTCTTGGTCACAGTAATAATTAGAGAAACAAAAATCAAACTATAGATCAGAAGAAGGATGAAGGGGTGAGTGTTAAATGTTACAGGCAATACTTTTCACCTCAGGGTTTTGCTTTTTGCTGTGGTGGCTCACAGCCAGAGCCTTGGTCAGTCTAGACAGGGGCCTTAACCCTGAGCTACATATGCAGTCCACCAGATCATTTCCCAAGGACAGCATTCTTAGAACACATCTCATGAGCAACTCAAGGATTATACTGACCCACTGTACTTTTTCAAATGTCTTTTATTCATCATACATTTTCTTATGAGATAACACACCATTTCACTCAAGGGCATCCCTCCTGAATGCTGATATTATTTGTCCCAGCTATGGAAGCACGGTTAGCACTTTGATAGAACAAAGTGGTTAGGCAGTTGCTTTTCTCCCTTTTCACTGTCTTCTCCACTGTTCGAGTCAGTTCACAAATTGATGAGACATTGAACATGACACACAGGGTTTGAAATTTTACACACACATACATACACATATATACAAACACACACACACACACACACACACACACACATGCATACAAACTCATCCAGGGAAATGAGTGTCATCAGCTCAAGCCATCCTCCTTGGCACCAGTGTGGAACTGAAGAACATCCTGAGATGGGAAATTAGAGTGGACGCTCCTTCTTAGCACAGAAATTCAAGTTTAACTTCATCTCTCTGTTTATTTTTCTTTTTTGAGGTGGTGAGAGAGGAGCTGAGAGAGCCATGTAACAACCATTGGCCTAACACCTCTGCCATCCTCTTGGTCAAATGCATGGATTCCAAGAAATTCGTCATAGCATTACAAAAACATACACTTCACACACTCTTAGATCATAAAGGGGACAATGATGTTCCACATTTTACAAGATCTGGTGATAGGAATTCCACCACACCATGACCTTTATATAAAACAAAACACCCCAACTTTGGCAAATTATTCCTGGGCTTGACAACTAACAGAAGCCAGTCACCCAGGCTATTACACAACCCTTATCAATGGTATCTGCAGTGAAATATGGATTTCTCCAGAATAGGATCCAGGCTATTTGGCTATTCCAAATGTTACAAACACACATGACGTCTTTAAGACCACATCATCCTTCATCTAGGTATACTCCTGAAAGTTTTGTTAACATCTATCATCTATCAACATCAATGTAAATATCTACCTCAAGTCCTACACATGAACTACTTATTGCCTTGATTTTGAGATAATATTGCCAGTTTTGACAAGCTGTTAAATTAAAACAAAACAAACAAACAAACAAAAAACTAGCTACCATGTTCAACTTGGATGACAAGAAAGCTAAGATAACATAAGAATTTAGGCCACCTCAGACAAGAGGCAAAGCACAGTGGCTGGATGACGAAGAGGGCATTTGGAACACTTAATCCCAAGGCTTTACAGAAGTCATTACTTGATATTGCCACCTTCTTTTTCCTTTCACCATACAGTAATGAGGGGGTGTTTCTGGTGTGGAAAAAAAAAAAAAACAAAACAATCAGCCCTGCCTATCTCCATCAGAGAAAACACAAGGTGAGGCCTCCACCCACAGCTCCTTCCCTTGTGTAGATCATAGGTAAGAATGGACGGTCCAGACTTAAGTCTAACACTTACCTCAAAGACATGGAAGCGTTCCAGGAGGCCCTTCCTGCACAAACATCTTAGTGAATTCCATATTCTGCAACTCAGCCTGCCTCCTTTGTAAAGAAACAGATCCTGGAACCCACAAAGAGAAAGGTGATTCTAGCCCAGGATGGTCAGCAGCATAGGGCACGTGGCAGCAAAGATAGAGTCTATAGGGGGATGCCCAGCATGGCCTCATCTTCTAAACTTTCCACACATGAAGTTTAAGGGGGCTGGAGTTGGGAGTTCTCAGGCAGAAGTGGATATCGCTCTAAACTTTTGGGGGTACCCAAAACAGTCATCCACATGAACTCATTCTTGCATCAAGTCATATTTGCTTTGGCCCCAAGAGCTTCCTTCAGAATACACACAGCTTGCAAAATAAAGTTGCCTTGTGACATAGGGAAAGAAACAATCATAGTTACAAATGAAACGTGTCTCCCATAAAGTTCACAGGATGTAAGGACGGGTGTTGATAAACATGTCTTAAGGGAACTGAATACCAAGCCCGGTTGCTCCTTTTTAAAGAAACAGGGTTGGCAAAGGACTCTGCATCCTTCTACAGAGGTACTTGCCCATCTGTGCTTACTGCTGCTGTGATCACAGTAGTAAGGATACGGAATCAGCCATCAACTGGTGAAGAGATAATGAACTCTGGTACACATACGAATGGAATTTGGATGGAACTCAAAAACATTAAGCAAGACAACCTGGGCAATGAGATAAAAGAAATATCTCACATCCCCTCTCATATGTACATCCTGGGTTCTCATTTTTATACGTGTGCATTAATGATGGAGGGAGTGTGTGGATGCCAGGAAACTAGAAACGGGCACACGAGAAGACAAAAAAGAGGCTTTAAAGTAGAGGGGTGGAGAGGGTGATAGAAAACAGATAATAAGAAAGTAGAAGAGAAAATACTCAGGGGGAGGGGATGAAAGGGCTTAAGCAAGGATGGGGAACAGGGAGATGGGGGAGAGGAGGTTCAACTAAAATATAGCGAGTTTCAAAATGTGAGAAGTACACTCACCTCCCAAGTGCTGGGATTAAAGGCATGCGCCACCACCGCCCGGCTGAAAGCTATATTCTGAAGGTTCTTGAAGTCAGGTTTTGTTTTCCCAGATTCTTTTCGATAGACTACCTGATCAAACATTTCAATAGGCCCTCATAAGGAGTCACTGAGATGTAGACGATACAGATAATATAGTTATTAATCAGGACACTATAACTTCCAAATGTGTCCAGTTCTGAAGATGATAAAGGAAATAGCAGAGATCTCCGGATGACTGCCCTCTTAGAGCAAAGGATACAAAGACTGGCATGGCAGACGATGACAGGGCTTTCTGGGTGCACAGGGACCCAACAGGCTCTGAGGTTCAGAAATTCACTGGGTGGGGGTGGGCTGGGGCGGGGCAACCCAAGAGAAATCACATCAGAAAAGTGGTGTTTTGCACAGGCCCCTTGAATCAGCAATGTACTAATGGGTCTGTAAGAGGAGTGTCCTGTCCAAGTTCAGAGGCAGACAAGTGGTCAGCATTAGTCTGATCACAAAGAGAACAGGAAGCTTCTATACTCACCACTCACCAGAGCACTGTAGACCCTAAACTATTTCAGAATACTCTGGGGGAAACAAACAAGCATACAAGTGTATGGGTGAGCGGGACACACTTCTGAAGATGTGGGTAAGAGTGGAACTGGCAATGTAGCCCAGTGGGTAGAGTGATTGTCTAATATGCATAAAGCCCTGGGCTCAATTCTCAGCACCACATAAAAACAGGTGTGATGGTGTACCCCTATGATCCCAGCACTTGGGAGACAGAGGCAATAGGGTTGCAAGTTCAAGATCATCCTCAACTACATAACAAGTTTGAGGTTAGTCTGGGATACATAAGATCCTATCTCAAGAACACCAAAAAATAAAATAAAATAGGATCAAGAGATGGCTTAGTAATTAAAAGTACTTACAGATCTCCCAGAGGACCTTTATTTAGTTCCCAGCACCTACATCAACCAACTCAAATTTCCTGGTAATTCCAGCTCCAGAGGAATCCAATCCACACCTACATATACCCATAGAGACGTACAGGCACATACACAGACATAAATTTAAAGTAAAATAAAAGAATCACATCTGCCTTCTATTTCTAATTCCATCTTTGGTCTCACGAGTCCACTGTAGTTTTGAAAACAGAGCAACAAAAAAAAAAGCTAATGTCTGGGTTTATGACTCATCTTGCATGCACATTCCACTGCAGAGAAAAAAAAAATGCAGTGAAGCTAACAGCAAAGGATTCAAGTAATATCTAAGAATGCACCTTTCCCAAACTAACCTAAGTCATGATGTCAACGACATATAATGGAAAGTATCTATCACTTAACCTAGAGGAAACTGATCTATCACCTTCTAGAATAATAAATACCTAGAGAAATGAACAGACAACACTCACAGTACTAAAATCTCCCCCACTTTTTCTGATTTTATTTTCCTGTATTCATCTTCCTAATAGGCCTCAGGAGCTAAGCCAAATATGGAGTTGAAAACTCCAGTCATATAGCTGATTAATTAGAATGTTCTGTTTGACAGTCTAAGACAGGCATTGGCAAACCACAGCCTGTGAGCTAAATACAACCCCTGCCTTGGTTTTATAAGGTTAAATTCATTTAGGCATTGTTTTCTGATGTCTTCAGATTTCAACAGAAGAGCTGAGAAGATACTACAACAACTACCACCAAAAAACCCGTGAAACAGAAAGCCAAAAATATTTACTATTTGGGCCTTTATCAACTTTTTGCCACTGTATTCAGGAATGAAACAGTCCTATATTCTATAGTGTTGATTGATCTACATTCTACAGTAGTCTTGATCTACAAGGTCCATAAATTTCCATCCCTCTCCCAGCCAAAAAATGCTTTCAAAATTGATGGTTCACACATGACATACATTGTCCTAGAGAAAAGGTTCTAGTTTTCAATATATTTCCAAGATAATTATAATTTAACCAATTAAGGCCATAGAAAACTTCCAGGCAGTGGTGTCACACACCTCGGATCCCAGCACTCAGTAGACAGAGGCAGGTGGATCTCTGTGAGTACATAACCAGTCTGGTCTACAGGGCAAGTTCCAAGTCAGCCAGGGCTACACAGAAGAACCCTGTCTCAAGAAGAGGAGAGGAGAGGAGAGGAGAGGAGAGGAGAGGAGAGGAGAGGAGAGGAGAGGAGAGGAGAGGAGAGGAGAGGAGAGGGAGAGGAGAGGAGAGAAGAGGAGAAGGAGAAGGAGAGAGGGGAGAGGAGAGAGGAGAGAGGAGAGAGGGAAGGGGAGAGAGGAGAAAGGAGAGAGGGGAGGGGACAAGAGAGGAGGGGAGAAGAGAAAAACTGAAAGACTATCTCTACCTGTCAGTACATTTAGCAGTGTTTTAAATGAATAGAGATCCCAGGAAGGAGGATCATGGCATCTCCAGAATGAAACATTAAATGCTTGTCCATTCACCTGTTGTGGTAACTGTTGCTTCAGAGATCCACTGTAGCATTTTTCAAGCACAATGTCTATCTTCAATGGCCTGATTGAAAAGTGTCTCTTCCTTTTGAAAAGTTTAAAAAAAAAAGTGTAGGGAGGGGAGGGTGGACCATGAAGATGACATTTATCCAAGTATTATTTCACTTGCTACCTTCATAAAAGTAGGAGACTCCTTGAGACAGCAAATCTCCTTAAATTCAGAGGCTTTCTGACAAACCCCTAGTGTGTGGTGTAATAGAAATTCTCTTCAGTTCACTAGCAGAACATCAACTCTGATGAATTGTGTGGATACACAAATCTTATTGTCAAAGTCAGAGAAAGTAACAACCACCCCCCTGCAAAAAAAAAAAAAAAATGAAAGAAAAAAAAAGGAAGAACTAGCTAACTAGATATCCATTGCACTTTTAAGACAAAAGAAACTTGTTTTTCCTAAACAATCCTGGAAGTTATTGCTCTGAGCAGAGGTAATGAAACCCTGTGGTTAATGAAGACCTTTGGGGACATGATATCCTAGCCCCTCTCCACTTCCTTTGTGATTATATAAGATCATATTTATTAGGAGAATAGAGAAAAGTGATTGTCTTGGTACCAGTCTCCTCTACTGCACAGACTATTGGCTGTTTCTGACTATTGCATATTTTTTTTAGGAAAAAATTGTATATGTGTGATGTGTATATATGTTGTGTGTGTATTGTATGTACTTTTCGGTGAGGGTGTGAGCATTTGTGTGTATGGAGGGGTGCACATGTATGTGGCTATGTGGAGACTAAAGGCCAGCATGAGGGGTCTCTCTTCTATCACTCTCCAAGTAAGGTCCTTCTCTGAACCGGAAGCTAATAGATTTGCCACAGTAGTTGGCCAGTGAGTTTCAGGGATCTTCCAGGTTGCCCTTACCTTCTAAGCCAAATCCCTAGCTCTGTTTTCTTTCTAGACCATGAAATCTATTAGCACACAACTGATAAACATCGAGAATGGCTTCGATTTAACTTCACAATTAAAGACACAGGTAAACCCAGAATATCAACAAGACAGAGAATGAAACAATATGGGGGTGGGGGGTGGGGGCTCAGTGATTGAGAACTCAAAGTCCCTGGTCAAAGACTGAGCAAATCTCAGCACTGCATATGCCCAGCATCTACAACCCTTGGGCTAAAGTAACTTATAGGCTTGCTAATATATTATGAGTTGTCAGGAGAAATCCTGACATCTGAGTGATACGTCTCCAAAGGACTGCTGCAAAGCAGCTTGGGCCTAATTGTTTGATATGCTGAGTATTAATGTCTTGGTCTTCAGCATCACACACACACAAAACGGAGAGGGCTACTGAGACAACCCATCAAGGGCACCATAAATAAGGAAACTTTGGCATATGCAAATTCTTGTTAGGTTTAGAAGATGGACAAAAACTAAAATCAACATCCATTTTGACTATATCCTTTCGTACTCCCTTCCATTTCAGGGGACCGTTTCATTCGTACTTTTGATAAAGTGCCCTCAACTCTAGTGTACATCAGGAGTACACGAGGGCCTCCCCCCTCTTTCTTCCTTTCTTTCTTCCCTTTCTTTCTTTCTTTCTTTCTTTCTTTCTTTCTTTCTTTCTTTCTTTCTTTCTTTCTTTCTTTCTTTCAATTCCCCAACTCTACCAAAACCAATTAATTCCAAGTCTCTGACACCCACACAGGCATCTAAACAGCTCCAAAGTGTACCAGGCTCGAACTAGCAGCTCTTCCCACTATGGTGTCTTTCAGGTTCCTGCCCTGGGATCAACAAGCCGAGCAGCACAGGCGCACGAGTGCAAAACGTGCTCCTTGTTAGAAGTGATTCACAGTAGGCAAGCAATGAAGAATAATCAGATACAGACCAGAAAGATGATTTACTTCAGGGTTTTCACCAGAAGTTGTAAGAGGGTTGGTTCCCCGGGCTTCTCCCTCATTGCTCTCTGTTCTCTTAAGATGATTGAATGGAGCAGGAAGACAGAGGTGACTTCCATGTCAAAGAAAGGAACTTTCCGATTTAGAAAGGTGGGTGGGAGACTGAACGGACACAATCAAGGGAATAATACCACTTTTCTGGAAAGAAAGAAATAAAACAAACGAGTCTTTAGAGCAGATGAAGCTGTGCTTAATCAAATAAGTGCTGGGCAGAGGGGTGTCTGGGGGGATGGAAAGAGGGTAGCCATGACAACACACTGGGAAAGGTCTGTCCTCAGGTGCGTTCTACCTTTTGTTGGAGACAGGGTCTCCCAATGGCCTGGAATTTCAGTACGTAGGCCAGGCTAACCCATCCATAAGCTTCCAGAGATCTGTCTGTCTCCCCCTCCTATCTCACCATCACTGGGTTTAAAGGCCTGTGCCACAAAGCCAGGTTTTTGTGGGTTCCAGGAATCTGAATGCAGGTCCTTATGCCTGAGATGCAAGTGTTTCACTGGCGGCCATCTCCGCATCCCTGCCAATGGGTATCCCTTAAGAAAGACTATAAGAGAGATGCTGAAGCATCAGACACACTACACAGGTGACCTGTGGAAGAGAGTCCCAAAGATGCAAATAATACAATGGGACTTGTACTGTTAATGCTTCCAAATCCACAGGGGATGGAAGGGAGAATTCCAAGAGGTCAGGGACAGGAAAGGAAAAAAAGTGTGAATATTTTTTTTCTTCCCTATTTATCAACACATCATCTAGGAGTTCCAATAGAAATTGCTCTATAGACCCAAGGAGTTGAAGAGGTTTGCAGCCCCATAGGAGGAACAATAATATGTACCAACCAGTACCCCCAGAGCTCCCAGGGACTAAACCACCAACCAAAGAGTATACACGGAGAGACCCATGGCTCCAGCTGCATATGTAGCAGAGGATGGCTTTTTCAGACATCAATGAGAAGAGAGACCATTGGTCCTGTGAAGAATCAATGCCCCAGTGTAGGGGAATGCCAGGTCAGGAAAATGGGGGGGGGGGAGTTGGTAAGCAGGGGGAAGGGGGATGGGATGGGGGTTTTTAGGGAGTTAATGAGGAAAGGGGATACCATTTGAACAGATACTACACTTGATCTTAGCCAAAAGGCGGAGAAGCGATAGGGGATACCATTTGAAATGTAAATAAAGCAAAGAAAAAAGAAAAAGAAAAGAAGTTGCCTTATGGTAACATTGTACCGAAGCAATAGTTCCTCACTGTTTAGCAAATATCTACCTTTTCCCTGCAACTCACAATACTTCTTCATCCCAGAGGCCCACATACACTAAAACTAGAGAACTCACGATGTCTTTAATCACAAGAATTCAGTCAACCTGCAACCACTTGAGAGTGGATGGAGCTACTCCATGGTGCTATGCTAAGACATGGCCTGAGCCTGTGCTGACTTGGCAGTTTGTCCCAAAGTACTGCCCTTCATTAAGTTTCCATTTCATTAAAGACTGCTGCCGTTTATCTTCTCTTATCGAAGCCCTTCTAATAATAAGACTTCTCCATTGGATGTGAGAACAAACCAGCAAGCAGGATGGTTCGTGCGTTACAGAAGCAGGCCTTGGGGCGTATCCATTGAGGAGGCACAAGAACAGAAAGCCTCCTTTCCCTCTGTGAGCTTCCGTATCTTCTCTCATGATTGACAGGTGTCCTTTTAACGAATACAGTTGTTCCTTGAAGCCACTAGGTAGGACTTGGCTTAATAAACGTACTCACACACACAAAAGCAGACACAACACACACACACACACACACACAAATATATACATACACAAACAAACACATACAGAGAGAAAGAGATAGGCAAATATAAAAAGCACATCACTTTCCATTATTTTCATTTTTCCACTAATACTATACCACAAATTTGAAGAGAACCATTGTATTTTTTTTTTTTACTCTTTGAGCCATGATACAAGTGATTCATGTTTTCCAAAGTTGGGGGAGGGGGAACGGGGAACAGTAACTTTGACAATTCATTCGAAAGATACGATGATCACCCATGGTTGAGCTGACGATCTTGAACAGCAGCCATGACAGCTGCAAGTCACACTGCACAGGAAGAGCCCCTTTGCTTGAGATTTTTATAATATTCTTAAAAATGCATATTAAATAACTTCCTCTGGACCACAGGCATGATTGAACTCAAAAAATAAAAGCCCTATAAATACTGCCAAGTCAGCCCTGTCTCTGTATCTCCCTTCTTGCATAAAATGGAATATTTCCAACCAAGCACTGAAACATAAATATTAAAATAATAAGTGGGATACACTACAAATCTACTTTACAATCTCTTCACTACTGTAGCACCTTGTTACCAGGGCCAATGCATTCATTTCATAAAGAACACGAGAGATCTGAGAAGCTTGAGGACTCGTATGGCTTGCCATTAAATATTTAATCACCTTTTCAAGTCCTAAGCCTTTATCGAATTTCATCCATCTAGAGAGTTCAGCCTATGCTAGAGATTCCAAGGCCCCCCTTTGGAGAGGAAAAAGAAAAACAGGGAGAGGAAACCCCTCAGAAAGGCAAGGTTCAATGATCTCAAGATGACTTTCTGCTGGCGCTGTAGTGAATTCACTTCACCCTGTAAACCCACCAATCCACAGTAGGGTCGACCAGTTAAGTCCATGGCGTTTTAGTCCCCAAGTATCAGTTTTACAAAAGATGCCACGTCTGCTGCTTTGGATTCATGTACAGTGAAAAATGGATGTTGCTGGGGAAGAGAAGAAAAAAAATGCAGGGCATTAATACTTGGCATTGATAACATATAAAGTTAGCAAATTAATATATTTGTTTAATAAATGGGTTAATATCTCTATTGAGGCAAACTGGCTTTCTCATATTCCTTGTGAGATCAAGCACACATTTATTCAAGGCTATATCTCTTGTCTCCCGTTTTGATATGTCTACGTTTCCAATACAAAAAAAAAAAATCTATAGCTTAAGTAACATATGCAAGTATGCCCCATAATTCCATCCATAGAGAAATACAAAGATTGGCTAAGGCCATCTCTCTACAAAGTCATTTTAGACAGCTGCGATACTGGAACAAGTAAAACTTCACAGAGTTAGGTTCCTCCACTCCACGGGACAAGGAACAGGGCGGCAGAAGAAGATAGCGATGTTGCTGAGCAGTAAATGGTCAAGGAAGGCTTCTGTGTCCTTGACATTTGAAAACCGGTTTGAATTAAAACAGCTAAGGCCATTTTCTAAGGCCACACACACAGCTAAGACTTACAGTACATCAATCTTGAAGAGTTTGAGCCATTCACAGAATAATGTAGACTGCCAGACTACTGGTCAATTTAGAAAAAAAATTAATCAACTCAGAAATTAAAGATTGAAAAAAAGAAAATATCTTTGTATATAGGTCGGACTAAGTCAACCCAAAGAAAAATACAACCCAATGTCATGTCTTACACTGTGTAGAGAAAAGGTAAGGCATAACTCAACAGCCACCATATTCCAAGCAAGTCAAATGGCCAAGCCATTTCTTCTGTGTAACAGAACAGTCCTGCTGTATCATTCAACTGGGTTATAATAAGGGTTGGGCTATAGAGCCTTCAATCTCCAGCTAGAGAGAGATACATTGCGTCATGCTCCTCGGCTCTTAAAGTGGGACCAGAAACCAAGCAAAGAAACTCCAAAGGACAAGTCCTTGAGGCACCCGTACCTACCACACACCCCTCTGCCTCACCTACCGTGCCCAGGCCTCTCACTAGCCAGCAGTACTACTTTCAGTGGCCACTGTGAATGGCTCAGCGTGACTGCTTTCTTTTGTAGTCATGACTCATTCTGCTTCCCTGATGAGGGGTTCAGTTTCCAACCTTCACTCTGCCTACCAGTAGGTTTTCTAATTATATTTGTTTGAAACCTGACAGCAGAGGGCCGGCTGAGTCAGCTCTGTGGGGAACTGAGTGCCCACCCATGCAAGTCTTAGGAAACAATGCAACGGAGGGAGGGAACAAAGGAATAAAAACCCCAAAGAAAGTGGGTGGTCACTCTTGAGCACCGTGACTCAGAACACGGAAAGTACTTCTGTTTCTGCCCATTAGCGGGTACGGGCTGAGTGCTGGCTCAGAGCCTTATGCCCAGTGTGACGTTCTAGATTCAGGGCCCCTCACTCTAAATTCCCCCATCTGCCAAACACGTGACCCCCTTTGATTACTGACCACTTACGCAGCACCCTTACCAAGACTTTTTTTGTCATTTTATTTTCACCACCGTACTTATTAGCTTTCCCACATCCCCTTGACATTTGGGGATTTTTCTAACGTGCTTTAAAAAGCTCTTGACTATCGAAACAGGATATGCCAAGTCTCGAATTGTCTGGACGGCTGAGTCCAGCGCCTTTCAGCTTCACCTCAAGTCTTATCCTGCTGTCGCTAGCTTAGTACATGGGGCTCCAGTCCATGAATGGATTAAATAATATGATCTGAAACCCTTCATTTAAAACAAGTTCTTTAGATATCTTTTAGTTTATCCCAGATTAAGGAAGTTCTCTGAGGACAAGAGATGAGAGAGGAAGGAGGCAAGTCAATCAACATGGAAGGTGGTGATGATCCTTGTGTGGGGCTTTGAAGTTGAAGAGCGTTGAGAACTTGATTCCTTCTATAAATGACTAAGAAAAGGAAGGACGGTAACCTGGAGGTGGGAAAATGGGGTCCCACAAACAATCTCCAGGCTCCAGCTCCAGCTTAAACTTCTCCCCCTAAAAAAGGCCAAGTCCTAAGAGGAAGGACCCTGTACCACTTAGAAGTCCTATGGTGCTGGGAAGAAGCATGGAGATGTATGGACATGCTGCCAGGAAGCAGAGAGGCAAGTCACAATCTCTAACGGACCCTCCAAAACATCCCAGGTATACACCTCAACCTCTAGGGCTGTGAGTTCAGCTCTCCTTGTCTCATGCCACAATTCAAATCTAGAGCTTTCTCAAATATTTGGAGAAGACAATCACTCCCCTGGGAAATCATCTGAACAGCCTGGCTACTATTTCTGGTGGTAAATATCCAAGGCAGGGGTCGCCAAACTATAATCCACAGACCGAATCGGACTCCTTGTCTGTGGTGGTTTGAATGAGAAATGCCCCCCATCTGGGGAGGTTTAGGAGGTGTGGCCTTGCTGGAGAAAGTATGTCACTGGGGGCGGGCTTTGAGGTTTCAGAGACTCATGCCACTCTCAGTTGGCTCTGCTTCCTACGTACTGTTCAAGATGTGAGCCTTCAGCTTCCCACTCCTGCCACCTTGCCTTGGCTCCACCATCAAAGGTTCTTACCTTCTGGAACTATAGGCCAAAGTAAACCCTTCTTTTACTAGGTTGACTTAGTTGTAGTGTTTTATCACTAAAATAGGAAAGCTACTAATACAGTGTCTGATTTTTAAATAAAGTTTTATTGGAACCCAGCCACATGCTCTTTTTGCCTCCCTACATTGTACGTGGGTACTTTCAGCTTAGTTCATTTGTTCTAACAGCAACTACATGGCTCACTAACCTAAAATACTATCTAGACCTTTACTAAAAAAGTGTTGGTTAATATCTGCTGTGAAAAAAAAATGCTACAAAAGACGTCTGAGGAGATGAGCCAATAAAGATGGGGCTTGAGGCACATAGAGACCTCCATCTGAATTAGGGTGAAAATTATTGGGGATTCTGTAAGAAGTATATATCTGGGTTGGAGCCTTGATAATAATATTTCTTTATTTGGAAAAATATTTTTTTCCCTCTCCCTACCTCTTCACAAATTCCTAAAACTGAAACAATAGCCCTTCCAGCACGTGTTGCCCAGTGCTGAAGTCAGGGAGTTCCGACTCAAAATTTCCATTTCAAAACCTCAATTCCACAGGAAAGCAGGGAATAGTTAAGGTCTTAAAAGGCATGTCCATTTCCAGTACCACAAAGACTAATGCCATAAAGGGGGGGAGGGTTGCCCACACAACCTTACAACATTAATAGACATGCCAAGCCCCCCCCCCCAACTCAGTGTTTGTTAGATTGTATCTGGAAGGCAGACGTCAATACCAGATGCCAATGTATAGGAAACATTTTTTTTTCCTCAAATGTTTTCTGATAAAAGTTTTGATAAGAGGTCACTTGCATTGAAAAAAGAGAGAGAGAGAGAGAATGTTCAGTACTGTAAATCACTCAACTACAGAGGAAATGTTCTTGTATTAGAAATTAGTTATATAACAGAGACTTCAGGATTCCAAGTGCCTTTGGATCCTATAGGAATCACTCCCTGTCTATCACACCTTGTGTGAAATTATCTGTTAAATGTTAAACGTCCATGCATACCACAAAAGGGGAATCAGACCTGGAAGGGTCCCCAGTTGATCACTTCTAAAAATTAATAATTCAAGAACAGATCTTCAACTCGAGCATGTAGGTATATCCTCAATGACCACACATCTGTTTTGGGTTTTCTTTCTTAGATGTATTTATTTATTTTAAGTCTGTGAGTACACTGTCACTGTCTTCAGACACACCAGAAGAGGGCATGGGATTCCATTACAGACAGTTGTGAGCCTCCATGTGGTTGCTGGGAATTGAACTCAGGACCTCTGAAAGAGCAGTCAGTTCTCTTAACCCCTGAGCCATCACTCAAGCCCCCACATATCTGTTTTCATATAGCTGCTGAGCTTTTTTAAAGGGGGACAATGGAAGATCAAGGAGATGGCCTGACTCTAATACTTCTAGTCAGAGAATGGCCCAGAGTTAAAAAAAAAAACCAAAAACCAAAGCCTATCCCCAGAACTCAAACAACACATGTCTAAGATGGCCACACAGGTCATCTTTAGATAACGCTTTTTAAATATTTTATATTTAATTATGTACATATGTGTATGGGGAGGTGGAATGTTTATATACCACAGAGGCCTGAAGCCGACATCAAAATCTCTGGAACTGGAGCTACAGGGCCCAACATGGGTGCTAGGAACTGAATTTGGTCCAGGTTCTCTACAGTAAATACTCTTAACCACTAAGCTATCTTTCCAGCCTCTCCTCTATAATTTTTATGAATATTTCCAAATGGTTCTTGCTCTGTGTCTCAGCTACCCCAGAACACCATTCAATAAGAGATACCAGGAGCTTGCGCTTCTATGATGCACTCAGTTGATCCAGACAGTGAGGTTGTGGGTAGGACAGAAGAAAGTACTGTGTGACTGCTATTAGCAAGTCCACTAACAAGGATCTCAAATTTTGCTCTTCCCTCTCTTGGGACTGAATGTCATAATTCTCCTGTGGTAGTTAGCTTTAACTGTCAACTTGGCACAACCCAAAACCATCTGGGAAGAGAGTCTCAGTGAGGGATTATCTACACTGGGTTGGCCTGTGGGTATGCCTGTGGGAGACTGTCTGAACTGAGTTAGTTAGAGTGAAAAGATTCAGCTCACTGTGGGTGGCACCATGCCCTGGGCAGAAGGTCCTAACCTATTTTAGGAGTGGTGAGGTAGAGTTAAATGCAAGCAAGCAAGCTAACAAGTTTACTTTCTGCTCTGACTTCCTGGCAGTGGTAGTATAACCTAAAACCATGAACTAAAATAACTCTTTTCTCTCCTAAATTTCCCTTTGTTGGGATAGTTCATCACAGCAACAGAAATGAAATTAGAAGATCTCCCTCCCACTGTTAAAATTATAACCTTGATCCTCAAGGTAAACCTGAGGGGTAGGCAGTAAGCACACATTCACATATAGACTAAATTATTTCTCTCCAAAATGTATTTGTCCCACATTTCTACATCTGTTTAGGTAGAGGCGCTATTATAGAGTAACAGTGTTAAGGTTTTGTCCTCCTCATATGTTACTGATAGGCAAAAACAATAAATTCAGGACTAGGTGCTTTACTCCCGTAAAAGGACTGACTTACTAAATTTCTTTCCACCAAAATGAAGACCAAAAAGCAGAGAGAAAGAAGATCACTCAATTTGTCCGAGAATTGTTATGAAACATCGATGGGCCACATGGCTTATAAGCTTATCCCACTGAGGTCTCTTGAGCTCACATTTCCAGCACATTTATAAGGGGAATCTTCCAGATTTGAAACCGTCAGATTCATGGTCATACATGTTTTCTGGGTTTACCAGCATGGCAAACATCACTGGGAATGATGACCCATGCTGAGCTTGCATCAAAAACAAAAACAAAAGCATGAATGGGGCCAGCAAGATGGCTCAGCGAATAAAAGTGCTTGCAGCTAAGCCTGAAGACCTGAGTTCAATTCCCAGGACCCACATGGCGGAAGGGGAGAACTGACTCCAGCAATGTGTCCTCTGATCTCTACATGTGCGCTGTGATACATGTATACCCACAAATACACAAATACATGCACATAAAATAAATAACAATTTTTTTTAAGAATTAATACCAGTGTGGAAAGGGCCCTTAACTTGTGTCCAGTTCCCGGGAATCATCCATATCTCAATGGATCAATTCCTCCCCAAATATTTATTTACATATCATCTTAGCCACAGCTACATCACTAGTTGTTATCTGCTAACACACACCAAAGTGTTCACACTCACCATAAGCTCTGGATATGTTGGCCGTTCTTTGGAATTCTTCTTCAAGCTTAAAGAAAAAAAAATAATCACATTAAAAAAATCTAGAAACCATTTTTTTTTCACTGTTAGGACTTTAGAACCATAACTAATAATTAGTAAAACCATAACTAATTTTTTTTTAATGCACAAAAAACAGGTTTCCTATACTGGCTTCTATGGTAAATTATAAACTCTTAGAAAATTATATTTTAAACCACTTTGGGCTTGCTTTAACATGAACAAGTGTGTGTGTGTGTGTGTGTGTTTATTTTCCTTTAATACATTCAGTCTAATTTTCTCACCTATAGTCATTGCATTTCAAAACCTATCTGTACTTTCTTTCAAGGTAGCTTTTTATCCCACCTCCTGGAAAAGAAATCGGCCAACGTTTCTTAAAGGACACTAAGTGCTCCTCATGGCCTCCAATTGCATGCCCCTCCCTGTTTGGAGTTCCTGCTCATATAAAATTTGCTTTTCTATGTTCCTACCCAAACCTGCCTGAGACAGAAGCCACAAACCTTTATTTTACTAAGGAGGTGCTTCTTGTTCACTGTCTTGGCGGATAAGAAAGGAAAGCACATTCAGTCAGCAAATTCGCAATGATTCTCAGAAATATTTTTGTGGTCATGCACTGCTGTCTAGTTGTCATTCTGTTCTCTGAATACTCCAACATTTAATAGCATTTGATACCAGAGGCAGTCCTCATAAAACTACAACGTGAAAGAGACCAACCCATCAACCCTGTCCTCAACCCACCCCTATCCTCTTTCCATCCCTGGGTCTAAAATGGAAAAAAGAAAAGAAGCAGTTTACTTGATGTTAGCGTTCCGGGTTATAAAACAGAGGAAAGGATGTCCTTGAAAACTACGACTCACAGAACAACCTCCCGCAGCCACGGGGCCATAAGATCATACATGAATGGGAAGAGAGTTGTCTACAAAGTCCGAGAACCACAGTGCGACAGCATATTGGCTTTTGGGGATTTGTGCTGATAGGTCCTTCTGAGCAACTGAGATCCTGAGCATCTGACATGAGCTCTGCTACACCCACAGAAGCAAACCCCCATGAGGGGCGCAAAGCACACAACCGTGGGGGAGTGACGTCACTGGGAGATGCTGAACTATAGGCTTATGCACAAAGTGAAATTCTCTTTAAAAATTAAAAGGAGGGGAAGCTTTTGAACCAAAACAACTTAAAAGCAGCCTACCAGATTATTCCAGGCAATGTTGTGGGTAGAAGCCAGGGAACCTGAGACAGGCTACAGGCAGAGGTGAGGACAGAAGTGTGTCAACCTGGAACTGAGGGCAGACCTAGGACCTAGTGGCCTCAGGGACCAGACAACCTATGAGAGAAAGTTCATCTCAACTGGGGATAAAAATGAGAGTGCGTTAGAAAGGAGAATTATCAACTGTCAGCGTGGGGCTGATATGAGAATGTGTGCCCGGGTGAAATGAATGAACTCCTAACCCACTTATGGCTTTGCATATGCCTGTCTCCTGAGAGTCAATGTTGGTGGTCCCCAATGGGAGCTATCCTGTATTTCCATCCCACGGAACATTTCTCAATGTCTGGAGCATCTTTGGTTGTCACAACTAGTTGGCAGTATCTGACCGAGGCAGAGGATGCTGTTAAGTATCCTTCAGTGTGCAAGCCTACCTTCCACAACAAAGACAACCAGGTTGGAAATGCCACTGGTGCAGATATCAGGAGGTCAAGAATGCTTAGACTGTGGGTAATTGGTTGGCTTTTTTTTTTTTTTTTAAACTTGCTATACCCTTCTCCCAATTGGAATGCAGTTATAAGAACCATCTCCAGCTGGTTTACATGACATTTGTTTATATTCTCATCATGACCACTTCATGCCTCCTATCTCTCTCTTCTGTCTTCCTAGAAACAAAAGGTTGCCTAAATTCAAGTATTAGTTCATCTAGGAAATAAATATGAAGAAATATCCTCTGGGAACACTGTTGCCTCGTTTATAGATCCTAGATTTTTTTTTAAGTATACAGAAGCCTCAAATATCCAGCTATTATTCAAAGCCAATCTAAACCCAGAATTCTCCTCCATTGGTTAAACAATCTAACTTCTTAAGTCAATAGAATAACACAAATACAACATTAAAACTACACTTAATATTCAAGGGATTAAATAGGAAATCTGAGGGGCCAGCAAAATGGTTTAACCGGCAACAGACACTTGCTGCCAAGCCTGGAAATTTGAGTTTGATTCTTGGAGTCCACACAGTAGAAGAGAACAGACTCCCGTAAGTCACCTTCTGACCTCCACATGTGTACCATGACAGCATGCACCACACACATATGGGGGAGGGGAAAGAGAGTGGGAGGGAGGGATGAAGGGAGGAGGGAGGGAGTGAAGGACGTGGGAGAGGGAGGGAGAAAAAATAAAAATATTTTAAATACACTAAATCTGAAACACTCTATGGCCCACCTTCCCATGACTTTTTACTCAACAGCAAAATGAAAGGATTGACTAGCCAAGAGGAATACCTTGACCTTGAAGTGTTAACATAAAGGGTTCTTATAGCGATCAATGACCTCTGTGACATCACTGATGTTTGGCCCCTGTTTCCTATGTAATCAAAGGTTTCTCTCTTCCTGGCTAGCTAAAGGCTTTAAAGATTCATTGTGACATTGCAGGGAGAATCCCAGACCTTGCACAGATTAGGCAAACACTCTGTCACCAAGCTACATCCTCAGCCCCTGGGCTTTCAAGTTTTAAGTAAAAGCGGCCCGTGAGACAGGACATTTTTTTATCCCCCAGAACAGTTTGCAAAACTTCCTCGCTGCTTTAGTCCATCTTTTTTTACATGTGGGAAAAATCACTTAAGTTGACCAAGCACAAAATATTCAAGATCCGTCAGACTTCAGAAGCTGTCGCTCAACTGCCCAATAAGCTAACTCGTGACTAACAGCCCCTAATCAGAAGGGAAAGTTTGTCCCCAACTACAGAATCCTAACAAAAAGGTCTTCACAGTGGCCAACCATGCTAATGATATCTGTAATTCCAGCTCAGGAGGCTGAAGCAGGAAGATTGCAGAATCAAGGCCACCTGGGCTACCGAGGGGCTTTTAGGACAGCCTAGTGTATACTGTAAAACCTTATCGAAAAAGAAAGGAATAACAGAATAGAGCAAGAGGGAAGAAACGGAAGGAGGGAGGGAGGTGGAGAGGGAGAAGGTGAAGAGGGAGAGAGGGAGGGAAGGAGAAGGAGGGAGAAAGGAAAGAAAGAAAGCAAAGTAAGACTATTCATTGAATTAATATAATAGATATAGCCTATTCTCCCCCATCCTTTAAAACAAAAACACTTCAAAAGAGGCACTAAGAATAGTAAAATACCCAAGATAAAGTTGGGGTAGAAGCAAATTTTCCATGTTTAGTAGAAAAGGCTTGAAACTCAATATAAAATAACAACCTTGGAGTTCAAAGGTACACCACTTTCCTCTTGGATGGAAGTCTGGCTTTTGAATGTTCGAGTGGCTTGTCATTTTCAAGTGCGCAATTAGCTAACTTCTCTAATTCCTCTTCCAAATGCCACAACACAGGCTCCTGACCATGGCTGACACTACAAACCCGATCCAGGCTGTCTTGAGAATTGCTAGCTTGAAGTTCGTGCTGACCAGGAGCTTTCTGCCTATTTGAGCTCCCTATGATCACTTCCAAGAAGGGCTACTTGGTACAGTCCACAGAATAAAAACACGGTGTACCTCTAAAGCCATACATTTATCAAAAGATAAATAAAGACCTACTGCCTCTCTTACTTTTCTGTTCTGAACAAACAGACTGTACTTAATCGACTGTTTGTTTTTTAGCTATTCTGAGTCAGACGGTATTGACATCTGGACGAGCCTCCAACACACTTGGGTATAGCACCAGGCTAGCCGGCTGGGCACTGAGACTCCAAAGTAGGCCTGGAGGAAATGCAAACATAAGTCTAACTATTTTAACAGCAGGCAGCTTATTCTAGTAACTTTCCTGGGTCAACACATGTGAAAAGGTTACAGAGAAAACTACTAGGCCAGACAGCAGGTTCAGTCCATAAAGTGTTCACCCCATGAGCATAAAGACACAAGGTTGACCCCCAAAACCCACATTAAAAAGCCAAGAGCAACAACACACACTTCTAATCTTAGCAGTGGGGAGATAGGGATAGAAAGATCCTTGGGGCTTCATGGCCAGACAGCCAGGTTGAATAAAAGACGCTGCCTCAAAACACAAGGTGGTCATACCCAAGAAATGATGCCTGAGATTGACCTTGGCTCCCCTCACATGCACACATACTATGTATATACCCACAAAACCACACACAGCATATGTGTATGAACACCTATATATACTCAAACACATGCACTATATATACATTATACAATATATATGCTTTATATATGTATATAAATATATATTTGTGTGTGTTGCATTATATATATACACAAATATATATGTATGTATATATATTGTATGTGTGTTCCATATAGATATGTGTCTGTGTGTGATCTATCTGCTAAGATTCCATTTTTAAAAATGAAATCATATTAAACCTTCTACAAGACTAGACTGTAAGAACTTTCTATTACAAACATGTAAAAACAAGACCTCTTCAGTCATGTGGTGGTTTGAATGAGAAACATACACACACACACACACACACACACGCACACACACATACATCATAGTCTCACACGTTTAAATAGTTGGTCTGTACTTGATGGTGCTGTTTGGGATGGTTTAGAAGGTGTGGCCTTACTAGAAGTAGTATGTCACAGGGGGGATGGTTTCAAGAACTTAAGATCTCACCTTACACTCTGTTCACTCTCTTGAGATTCTCAAGCTTCCTGCTTGAGATTCCAGACATGAGCCCTTGGCTTTTTTTGCTCCAGCTACCAAGTCTGCTGCCTGCTGCCTGCTGCCTGCTGCCTGCTGCCCTGCTTCCCTGCCATGATCGACTTATCGTACTGAAACCATGAACTCTTTCCACATGCTTTCTTGACTATGGTCTTTTATGTATGTAACGTGTAACTAATACAGGTCAGTACTGCCCACCTTAGAAGTTCTTTAAAATCTCGGTGATGAAAACACTGGGGAAAGGGAGAAGCCTTCAGTTGTGCTATTTTTAAATAAATACATAAAGGAGATATTTCTAAACCACTGTTTCTTTGATTCCCTCTGAAATACTTCAAGATATTGACATAGGCAAAAACTTCAAAAAGAAAAAGAAAAAAAGGACTCCAAAGCTACAGAAAATATTCCCAAGAATTGGTGAATGGGATTACATGAAACTTAAATGTTTCCAAGAAACAAAATAAATCTTATCAGAGTGAAAAGGACAGCCAACAGGAGAAAAATCTTTGCCATCTATATATCGGACAAGGATTCGCTATCTATACTACATAATGGCAAATTTTAAATGCCCAGATAAATAAATCTTCCAACCGATACATGGACTAAGGGACCAAATAGATAATTCTCAAAAGAAGAAACACGAATGGCCAATAAACCCTTGAGAAAATTTTCAGCATGCTTAGCTGTCCCAGAACTCCAGATTAGCAGTATTTTGAGATTCAATCTCATCTCAGCCATGGTGGCTCTCACCTATAGAAGGGACAGAAAGGATATGCAAGCCAGAGGTCGGGAGGAGTGCCCTGAGGTTCTGCGTATGATGTGGCTTGTGCGCACACCCACTTACAGCAGCAAGAAGATCTGAAGAACAAGACATTCCAGTATGGGTGTGGAAGGGGTCCCTGGAGACCCCACCATGGTGGGGGATCTGTGTGGCAGTAGTAAAAGAAGCAGAGTGGTGGACAGATAAAAATACACTGTATATACATGTGTGAAAATTTCAAACAATAAAATGTTTAAAGAAAAGTTTAAACAAACTCTGGTGACCGTGCAGGGGGGGTGGGGGGAGCTTTAGTCATTGCTGCTAGAGATGGAAACTTGTGAAGCTACTTTGGAAATCCATATGGAGGTTCTGAAGAAAAAAAAAACTAAAACTAGAATTACCATAGGACCCTGCTCCATGACCACCATTGCCAGCGTCTCTCTTCCCAGGCATACATGGAAGGAAACCTGAGCCCATCACCGAGTTGACAAAAGAGCATATTCTGGTACTAGTGATAACTGAAAGGTCCAATAGATAGTCTAAAGGTCCATTACCCATGTGGATGGAAAAAGAAAGAGTGTGTGTGTGTGTGTGTGTGTGTGTGTGTGTGTGTGTGTGTGTGTTTGTATGTATATGTAGGACTGCATGCATGTATGTAGGTATGTGTGTTTGTATGTACATGTAGGACTGTATGTGTATATATGTGTATATATGTAGGTGTATGTGTTTGTATGTATGTGTAGGACTGTGTGTATAGGTGTATGTGTTTGTATGAATATGTAAGACTGTGTGTGTGTAGGTGTATGTGTTTGTATGTACATGTAGGACTCTCTGTGTGTATGTGTGTGTGTAAAGGGACAGATGTACCTGTACAAGTTTGATGGCTACTCCAGGTTGTCAACTTGACTCTATCTGGAATTAACTAAAACCCAGGGGGATGGTTACCATCATAAGGATTTTTTTCTCTTTTTCTTTTTTTCTTAATTAAATCATTTGACGTGGGAAACCCCACTTATACTTCAGGTTGAGGTGAGAAGACACATCTTTCATCCAGATCTTTTGAGGTGGGATGATCCACCTGTGATCAGGGCACGCCTTCTGGTGGCAGCCTATGTCAAGGACATGGAAGAAGGAAGCTGGCTCCCCTTGCCTGCTCGTTCTCACTCTCACTGGCAAGTCCACTCCTTCTCTGGCATTAGAGCCTACTTCTTCAGGATTCAGAAAATCAATCAATCAATCTCTCTCTCATATATATATATATAGATATATATAGATATAGATATAGATATGAGTGTGTGTGTGTATTTAAATGTATATATGAATTTATAGTCATTCTTACTAGTTCTGTTTCTGTAAAGAACCCTGACTGTTCAATAGGGAGATAGAGAGAGAGAGAGAGAGAGAGAGAGAGAATATGAATGGATCAGTTCTGTTCATCTAAAGAACCCTAATACTGTAGCGTGTGTGTGTGTGTGTGTGTGTAGGTATGTGTTAGGTAGGGAGGTCATGATGTAAAAACGGACCATGAGAGGAAAAGCATCTAATGGGGAGGAAGGGAAGGGGGGGCATGTGACATGGAAGCAGGAGAGATGTTCCTGTGGGAAACAAACAGCCCAGCAGAGATAGCAGGCGTAGGAGAGTGCAGAAGGGAGCTGGGCAAGGAAACACTAAGGACAGAGTATGTGTGACACACCCCAATGAAACCGAGTACTCCGTGTGTAAAAGATTGTGAAGAAGGAAGAAACAGATCTCTTTCATCTCAGCATCTGTGAGGAGTAAGTGCCCTCACTTCCCTTTCATCATCCAACACGCTATTTGCTCTGATGCAACTGAAGAGAAAGAGAAAGAAAGACGCTAAGTACCCAGTACTCTGGGCTCGAATTAACTGGGCGCCACAATGGAGATTTTCCGGAGTACCCCCTCTGCCTCGCAGAAGGCCTTTTTCTCTGTGTCTCGCCCGTGTGTGTTCCCAATTGATGCTTTGGTGCACAGCTCACGAGACTTCTCTGCTGCCCTGTTGCACTTCAGACATTTCCTGCCTTTTAACCCTTTAACTGACAGCGAAACAAACCCAATCGAGACCCCTAGACTGTATCACTGCCGGGCTGTGCCACTTCTGAAATCCACAGTCCCCTTTCTCTGCTTGTCACGAAGATCTAGGGTCACGGGGAAAAGTTTGGAAGACCATAGCCTAGCTGAGTTGGATCTGTTTAATAACACTCGAAAAGAAAAGGTCTGAAAGTGCATCAGCAGGACAGCTGTGTGATTAGGAAATAGAACCGGGCAAGAGCTGGGGAGAAAATGTAGGCTTCGGAGATAAGCACTTCATGGAGAGTTCTTCCCACACCATCAAGCTCCATCCTAAACTGTCAACAGTAAAGCAAATGAAAAATAAAATTTTACCTATTGTGGTTTTTTGAATATGCTTGGCTCAGAGAGTGACACTATTAGGAGGTGTGGCCTTGTTAGAATAGGTGTGGCCTTGTGGGTGTGGGCTCTAAGACCCTAGTCCTAGCTACCTGGAAGCTAGTCTTCCCCTAGCATCTTCAGATGAAGATGTAGAACTCTCAGCTCCTCCTGCACCATGCCTGCCTGGATGTTGCCATGTTCCCACCTTGATGATACTGGACTGAACCTCTGAATCTGTAAGCCAGCCCCAATTCAATGTTGTCCTTAAAAGAGTTGCCTTGGTCATGGTGTCTGTTCACAGCAGTAAAACCCTAACTAAGACATCTATAAAGGTCTGAGGTACTCATAATATATAAAAGGTGTGGGTATGTGGTGGGCGGGAGTTGGGGGAGCCACTGCAAAAACTCAGGTAGTTTCAACCCAATTTTATGTTCATTCTCAGTATCACAGCAAACACTGTGGTGGTTTATAGTATCATGGGCAAAAGCATTACTGACCAGGCAACTACAGATGGTCCTGCTGTCCTAAAGTCCAACCAAGGATACACAAGGATGTTCAGAACAGCTAAACTGCCTCTCTTCTGGTATTACCCAATCTCCACAATGATAAAGAAAATTCCTCCTTCACATGGTCAACTCCTGAGAATTCAATTACAAAAAAAAGCAATACCAAATGAACACTCTGAGGAGATCTGTAGGGCCAGAGAGATGGCACAGTGGTTCAGAGTACTGGCTGATCTTACGGAGGACCCAGGTCCAGGCCTCAGCACCCACATGGTAGGGCACAGTAGCCTATAAACATAATTTTGAAGAATTTGAAACCCTCTTCTGGCTCCTATAGGCTCCTGCACACACATGTGGTATACAAACAAGCACTCAGGTACACATGCATACCCAAATAAATAAATAAATATGTTTTGTAACTTTGAAAGCAAGCCGTCCTTTGATAGCTTCTAGGCTGACATATTTTTAATGAACTCCATAAAGGAGATAAAGCCAATATGTTGTGTGAAAAAGAGGTGACAGAGATACCAAGATTTCTAGGCTTCCACTGGTTACAGGAAAGCCACAACTTGTCAATAGCCCAAAATATTTACAAAACTAAGCTATGGTATCTGGGGCTAAAATTCCGAGAGAAAGATGAAGAAAAGGCATTTCCCAGAGGAGCAGCCATGAGGATTCTGAGAGTCATGGGGCAGGGTAAGTCCAACATGGTCATTATAGAAAGAGCAACATCACCGGTACTTCAGCTCTCCCCACATATACGCATACATTAAAATTAGAACACGCTCATCTCTCGAGGTCTTGTTTTCTTGTATACGGGAGATAGAACTCAGAGCCTCAAACACACTGGGCAGTTGGTTGCTCTATTCACCTTGGCCCCAACACTATTTTTATAAATATTTGCCAAAAGTTTCAATGTTTTGATTCTTTGCAAAAAAAAAAAAAAAAAAAAAAACTAAAATAAAAAAAAAAATTAGCTGAATACGAGGGAGCAAAAAGCAGTTTGATACAGAAAAGTAACCGAATGATGTTAGCACTTGTAATGAGAAGCATTCAGGAAGGCTCAGCAGCTAAAGGCAGGTTCACAGAACTGACAGCTAATCCCGGGTCCTCACCACATGCCGAGGGATTGCATGGGAAGTTTGCTAAGGTTGCAAACAATTGAATAATGCCTATGCTGACAGTAGGGCTCAGGGGGTCAGCACCCGGGAAAACTTTGCCAGAGACTGACCAGTGAATGAAAAAGGAGAGTAGAGAATGCGCTATGTGGATTCACGCGGGGAGACTGAATTCAAAATTATTCACACCCGCCTTCTTCCCAAAGCTTCATGAAATACCCAGAATCCTTGGAGAAGGGGTTCAGGAGGAGAAGAGCAATAGAAAAGGAAACTTGAAGGCACTTCCTTACACAGGATCCTCCCCTGAGAACTCTTGGAGCCAACCATGCACCGTGACTCACGGCTTTTCCTATGTGACCTTTAAACACTTGAGGATAAAGGGGGGGGGAACATGAAACAAAACAAAAACACGAACGGTCAAGTTTTTTAATCTAAAAAGCAAACTCGTGACCCAATTTCAACGTGGCAGACGCACCGCCTCGCCCACACAAGTCACTCAAGGAAAACAGGAGGTGCTTCAGGAGACCGGAGAGGCGAGGGCGCATTTTTATTAAAGACGCCCAACAACACTGTCCTAGAGCTCAGTTCTCCAGCTCTCTCTGGTCTTTCAGCTAAACTGAAAATTCAGAATTACTAAGGAAAAGCACCAGGATGGTGAAGTGGTCCAAGTACTGGTCCAAGGGGCCGTAAGCAACCGAGCATCGCCCTGTGTCACCATGGTGCCCAGTAAAGCCGTATTTGGAACACCACTTCTAAAGGAACAAGGAGGCCAAAGGAGTGTTACTTCGGTAGCCTCTGTACCTCAGGGGGGCCTTCCCAGGTCTAGGTCAATCCACAGTGGCAAGTGTGGTCGGGAACGGCTCCCTCCAAGAGACACAGTTGGGACCAGAGCCAGCCACGCAGTGGGACCCACCCACTCCCTCTCGGCTTCCGTCTGCTTTCACAGGAGAGCCGTCTAAACTAACTGGGTTCCACTTCAGGCTGCACTCTGGACATCTTCCTCCTAGCTGCATCCGTGCCTGCCCCCTACCATCACGTGACGACGCTAAGCATCACGGCCGTCGTGCGGACAGATATCGTGTAAGTAACTGGAAGGTGTTAGGTCCTCTTTTATCCTCCCTGACTATACTAGTCATTTCCTTCTCTCTCCGTGCTCCAGCCCTCTTTGGATTTGCCTCCACACCCCCGGTAGTACCTATTATGCCTCCCGGGACAAGCCCATCCACAGTCAACATGGGTTCTGCAGAAGGCAAAGTTCTGTAGGACTTGGAAGCATCCAGGAAACATTCTCCAATGTCCCAGGGAATCTTTACATCGACCCACCCCAACCCCACCCCTAGCTTTCCAGTAGGCCTTGCTAAATTTTGCCTCTACGCTGTAATCAATATTCAACTCCTTACATCTGTTACTGGACTAAAATACCCTGATAGAACATGACTTAAAGGAGAAAGGGTTTATCTCGGCTCACAATTCTAGGCTATAGTCCAGCATAGCAGGAAGTCGTGGCAGTGGGAACTTAAACCTTGTCACACCACATTCACTGTCAAGAGCAGAGAGAAACGAACGCATACGTGCTTCGAGTAGGTAGCTCCGTTTCTCCCTTATACAGTCCGGGAGCCAAACCCAGGGAATGGCGCCATTTCCCTTTAGGCTAGATCCTTGCACATCAATTAACATAATCAAAGCAACCTTCCCCCAACCCCCCAGACTGCCCACAGGCCAACCTGTTCTAAACAACAGAGACTCCAGATTGTGTGAAGGTGGACGTTAAACTAACTGGCCATCACAAGGTCCTGGAGAGAGGTCTTTCTTGCTTTAGTGGTGCAATGAGGTACAATCCTTCCGCTAGGAACACCTCTCCTTCCTGACTCACCTTAGTTAGGGAGATGCCTCTCGTGGCCTCAGCTCAGGACTTATTTCCTCCAAAACAAAAATAATCCCGTCTGAATTTGTATCTTCCAAATACTTATGTATATCACTCTACCCGGTCTTGCCAATGATAATGCTTTCAAATAAATATTGGCTTGAGTGAGTTTCCTACCGTACTAGCCTTGGACCTGGGAGTAGAGGCAAAGGCTACGTTCTGCAGCAAAGAGGACATGCCCCATGATGCTTTTGGAATGAGTGTATGTGATGGATCAGACGCCACAGAGGAGAGTCATGAGAGTGACTTGTCGTCTTTGGCATAGATCGGTGGGCGCAGGGTTCTCTTACCACTGTGAGGTAAAGTCAACAAAGTCTGCGGAGAACTTGTCTGCTGGGAGTTGTGGGGAGGGCTCTTCTACCACCTGTTTTAGCTGTTGGAAGGGCGTTCCCCAAGAATCATAGGGAAACCGAAGGATGGCCAGCTCGATCTAAAAGGAGGGAGGGGGGGCAACATTTTAAGAAATGTTCATTAGAAAGCAGCTGTGTTTCTTTTTAGGAGGACTAGAGGTGAAGCTCAAGTATAATTAGGGAAGAAAAACAAGCTAAAAATCCCATTCTCACAAAATCTTAGCGCTGGCTGCTTCTTAAAATACTGTCTTACCAGTGGCAGATATTTAAACCTACCTAAATAAATGAGTCCCTTGATAACACCCGTACCTATTTCATAAAAACTTATCAGCCAAGAGCATTAAAATTCAACACAGGAAACAACCAGTTTTTCAAATATCTGGCCAGAATAGGAATGGCTTAAAGACTTTGGCAGTGGCCGGGCAGTGGTGGCGCACGCCTTTAATCCCAGCACTTGAGAGGCAGAGGCAGGCGGATCTCTGAGTTCGAGGCCAGCCTGGTCTACAGAGTGAGTTCCAGGACGGCCAGGGCTACACACAGAGAAAACCTGTCTCGAAAAACAAAAAAACAAAAAACAAAAAAAAAAAAAAAAAAGACTTTGGCAGTACTGTGCCTCTGCTGCCACCTACAGGTCTCTTGGTGAAATGGAAAATTAAAAAAAAAAAAAAAAGTTACCCAGTACCAAATGACTGATCTTTTTTTGGACTTGAGTAAAGGCCACTCTGCTGTTACAGAATCACATGTTTTCTGGGCAGGGACATGGAATAACTCACTGGATATAATCAGCTGCTGGTCCTGGGCAGTAGCCAGGACCATAGTGGGTAATTCCAGACCTCAGCGATATACTAAAAATGTACAGTCACAGAGGTTACAGATAAGGCACTGTATGTGTGGCCATAGGACCATGCTTGGGAAAGTACACTATCCATTATCATGTTCCGAGGAGAGATCTAACTTCAACATTCAGAACTTCCACCGTGAAGATGTTCAGTGCGGAGCTTGGGACGATGCCCAGTTGGCAGGGTGCTTGCATCGCAGCCATGAATGCAGGGGTCCGTCCCTAGCGTGGAAGCAAACCAAGCATGATGGTGCATGCCTGCAATCCCAGGACTCTGGGAGTGGAGAGAGGAGGATCAGAAGTTCAAAGTCATCCTGGGCTACATAGAGATTTTAACGCCAGCCTGGGCTACATGAGATCTGATCTCAAGATGTTAAAATATACAACCTAGTACATTTGGCCTATCAGGGCCCACACACATTAGCAGGGAGAGGGGTTTTTTTTGTTTGTTTGTTTTCTTTTGTCTTGTTTTGCTTCTTTTGTTGTCCTCATTTTGTAACTTAAGCTTTGTGTCTTGGTCCTAATCAGTTAATTTAAACTACAAAAAAATCTATTAATCCCTTTTCTATCAGAAAGATGGTCAGTGAGAATGCATGAGTTTTTGAAGGTCCTATGACTAGTAGAAGTCAGAAAAGGAGGAGAATTTGGACTGCCAGATCTCACTGTACGGTTTCCACTGTACAGTACTGCAAGCAATCAGTCCTGGAAAATAACCTGCCATCTGGAACAGAAAAGAGTGCCCAAGTGTGATATCAAGGGCATTTGCTTCTGTGTCCCCAAAGCCCACCCCACCCCATCCAGGTTTGGCCTCAAAACCTCATAGCCCACAATGATGATCATAGGTTACCATGGTGATGCCCAGACTCCAAATGTCAGACTTCACACTGTACCCCTTCTGGTTGAGCTCTGGATTTATTCGTTCAGGCTGGAAAGGAGACAGACAGCTAAGAAACAGAAAGACGATTGCAATGCCACGTAGCTCAATAAACACTCGGGAGGAGACAGCACCACTTGCCATATGAGTTATTTGACTCTGTTAACGTGCCTCCTGGGCCAAAAGACTGGCTAATCACATCCTATGAAATGTCTCCACAGGGCTTTCCTTCTCTATATTGGTCTTTTCTTAGAGGCAGCAATGAATTCAGATCCCCCGTAACAAATTGTAATTGCCTTACGAAGAACAAGGGTACACATTCAAAAGCTTCTCTATCCATTAAAATCATCCCTGGTAAAAATATCAACAGCTCAAAGCACACAAAAGCCTGCAGAAGTTCGTAGCTACCGTCTGATGTTAAGAGACCTCGGGATTTTATTCAAACATGGACAAGAAGTTTTTAATCCCAAATGCAAGTCACTTCCAAGATAAATGTGTTCCTCCAGTTGGGCACGCTGTGATGACCAGAACTGCCTTGTGTAAGGATTTTAAGATCTCCACAGTCTTCCATCCTTAGCGATCAAGCTAATACTCGGGTACAAGTCAGTGTATAAAACTGAGTGCCAGTGCCCAGTACTTACATGCATTTCCAAATAACATGTCCCTTTGAGTTAATTCCAAAAGGCAATATATATGCTGTGGTTTTCCTCTTTGTGTCATCCCAAAGTGTACATGTTAAAACCGTATTCTTCTGATGTGTCTGAAGACAGCTATACTGTACTCATAAAAATAAAATAAATAAAAATTCTTCTAAAAAAAAAAAACTTATTCCACCTGTCACCATAACAGGAAGTCTTATTTCTATAAGATGGCTGTGGATTTGAGGTAAGTTCCTCATGAATGAGGTTCGTATCCTCATAAAAGAAGCCTTAGAGAGATTCCCCTGCTCCCTCCACCACTTGAGGATACAACCAGGAGCCTCAAATAAGGCAGAGAAGCAGGCCCCCACCACACCCTGAGTCTTCCAATATCTTGATCTTGGACTTCCCAGAGCAAAAAGACTCATTCAAAAAAAAAAAAAAAAAAAAAACTATGGGGCTGGAGAGATGGCTCAGTGGTCAAAAGCACTGACTGCTCTTCCAGAGGTCCTGAGTTCAAATCCCAGCAACCACATGGTGGCTCACAACCATTTGTAATGGGATCGGATGCCCTCTTCTGGTGTGTCTGAAGACAGCAACAGTGTACCCACATACACTAAATAAATAAATTTTTTAAAAAATGTAAGTTCTTTTTTTAAAAAAAAAACTGTGTTCTATAAGGTGTCCAGTTTATGGCATTTTGTAACAACCTCAAAGGATGGTAACAATATTTGGAACAAGTCATAATGATTTCTGACATAAAACCTTTAAGGAAATGACACAAGGCAGAATTTTTCTCAAATCTGAGGTTCATTGCAATTCTCCGACATAGGAATGCATTTCTTATTTTCTTGCCTGGTTTTGCAAACAGGTGCATTTCTCAGACATGCACTCGCACGCAGCGCTACATGCTGGTACTTACAGCCATGTATGGTTTGCAACCCGCATCGATCGTTTTAGCAACAGAGTCGACCAGGTAGCCACTGATGCCAAAGTCACACATCTTCACTTGGCCCAGGGTGTTAATGAGCACGTTAGAAGGCTTGACATCTGAAGGAAAGAATGGAGGTTACTTCTTCACCACTAGAGGGCTCTAGACTCTCTACTTGCCTTGCAGCGCTGTCTTTGCTCACCACCGACCCTGGCTCACAACTGCACTCAACGTGTTCCTCTCCAGTTTGGACTTTTAATTCTCCACGGTTTGTCTGTGCTTTTCAGGACTGTGAATCTCAAAATGGGAAAACCTGTCTCCTTTGCTTATCTTATTTCATTGCTTCCATATGTGAAGTAAGAATTTAAAAAAAAAATACTATTATTAAACCAAAGTGATCTATGAGGGCTGGGGAGATGGCTCAATGGGTAAAAAAAGCATTTGTCATCCAAGCATAGCAACCTGAGTTCAAAATAGTCAGCACCCATGAAAGAAGCCCAGTTTACTGTGCCTAAGTGTGTGTGTAAGTGCGTAAGTGTGCACGTAATCCTAGCATTTTTGTATGGAGAAGGGAGAGACAGATAAGACGTTCACCAGGGGCTCAGGGGTCAGCTAACAGTATGTACACAGCAATGACCAACACGGTACTGTCTCAAATGAGGGAGAAGGCAAAGACCAACACCTGAGGTTACCCTTTGACCTCTACATGGAAGCAGTAACATATAAGCACCCACAATCACATAGGGTACAACACACACAGAGAGAGACACATACACACACACCCCGTGCTCTACTGAATACCTCGTGTGAAAGTCCGAGGCTGAAGAATGAAAAGGCGGAGAGTAACACAACAATATACCAGTGTGGTCGCAGCAACGCATTTTGATTGAAACCTCTCTTAAGAGATTCATCAGAGGCCATCACAGTATAAAACGTTATAAACCTGGGCATGCTCAAACGTGGGCAGGTCACTGAAGAAGGTGATAAGTGAACCACTCAGGTTAGCAAAACACAGCCCACCCACTGACGTGCCCCAAAAGATGAACTGTTGCAGTTCTACAGGTGATGGAATTAGAAAGTTCACTAAACGGGTGCCCTCTGGGACTCTTTCCACAAATGATAGTAAATAAAAAAGAATAGGTTTATTCTAAAGTTAGTCCTTCAGCTGGACATGATGGCACAGGCCTGCAATCCCAGGACTTTAGAGACAGAGGCAGGAGGATTATTTAGCTACATAGCAAGTCTGAGAGCATCCTGGGCTACAGGAAACCCTATTTCATAAAAATAAAATTAAATTAAAACATAAAAATATGTTTATTTATCCCCTTACTATTTTTCCTCTTAAACCGGATGGCATGACAAATATCATTTTATTATTCCCATAGCTGTAGTAAAAAAAAAAAAAAAAACTTCAATATTTTGAAGAAAAAAAAGTTCAAACGACTTCCAGGATTACAGATAATCTGTATACTTGTTCTTATCTCTAGCCCACTTCCTGCTAATACGCCACACTCTTATTTTTCCCAGCTTTACTACTACCAAGTAATACTCGAAATGGCAGGTACACTGCACAGGGCAATTTACATCATATCCAAGTTCACAGTGTAAGAATTACCCCAAGCACAGTCCTTGGTACCCGCGCCTCTACTGATTTCCTCAAAAACACACTTAATGTATAAAGTGCAAGCTGTCTCTGTCTAGAACCTTCCAGCAATAAGGAGCTCATCTTTTTCCCTTGATACTACTTCCATTTATGGTGCTTTCCTATTTCTAGGATGTTTGGTTGAAGTTTTTCTAGTTATTGCTTTATCGCTTTTTTGAGGCTCCCTATATGGAATCTTTACAGGATAGATTTTCCTAAGATGACTCTTAGGTCTTCTTAATGTTATTAAAAACATCTATCCTAAAGGTGACTGTAGAGGCTACAGAGATGCCTCAGCAGCGACAGGACCTGCTGTTCTCCTAGAGGACCCAAGTTCAGACTCCAGCATTCACATCAGGCAGTTCACGACAGCCTGTAACTCTAGCTCCAGGAGGCCAACGCCCTCTTCTGGCCTTGGTGGCCTCTACACTAATAGATTAGACACTAATTAATATTACACTAATAGACAGTTATAGTAGACTAATTAATAGACAGTTATAATAGACTAATTAATATTACACTTATAGACAGACAGAGGTGAGGATGGCTAGGCACCTACACACACACACACACACACACACACACATACACACACACACACAGTGCAAGCATGAAGGAACTGAATTCAATCCCTAGAACCCACATTAAAAGCTAGCCATGGTCACACATACCACTGACCCAGTTCTGTGGGGAGACAGGAGGATCACTGGGGTTTACCTGCTGCTTCTGTATGAGATCCTGTCTCAAAGAAATGAGACAGGGAGTGACAGAGGAAGAACCTGACATCCTTCTCTACATGTGTGCACGGTGAACTCTCCCACACACATGTGTGCGTGAGAAACACACACACACACACGCACACACGCACACATGCATGCACTCACACAAATTAAAAGAAATGAAAATTAAGAGCTAATAGGAGAAGAGGAAGGGTAGTAAAAGAAAAAAAGGAAAAATAAAAGAGATAAAGTCATTTTTTTCCCCATTTCCTGCAGCCTGGAAAAGCTCTGCTTTATTCTGGAGATTTCCGCACTACACCTGCGCAGACACATCTGGGGATCCTGTGAAGATGCAGGGTCTAATTCATCACGTGATTTTGCTTTTCTAATCACCTCCTCATGCTGGATACCCAGTACAAGCTGGGGCGTTCTCTCAGGTGCTTTCAAGTTCTCAGTGTTATCCATAGCTCTCCTTGGTGAATTTCTATTCAGTTTAGGTAGAATATAAAATTCATTTGTTCTTATATTCTCAGCCAAGGTAAAGAAAGGCCACATCTTACAGCCTGACTCTTAAACACCTTCCAAAAACCCAGATGCTACACAGGCTTAGTCTTCAGTTTAGCCCTATTGGGTAAGACTGAAACCTTTAAAAGGTGGGACTTGGAGGGATGTTTTAGGTCACTGGAGACTGCCCTTGAAGGGGATTATGGGATACCTGTCACATCATCTCTGTTTCTTTCCTGGCCATAAGGTGAATGAGCTTCCTCTACAACATAGTCCCACCATCTTGTGCCACCTCACCACTGGCCAAAAAGTAACAAGGCTAGTAAACCCCAGACTGATCCAAAATAAACTTTCCTCTTCATCAGTTGATTGTGTCGAGTGATTTGTGACAGTAAGAGAAAATTAAGGCAACTACTTACATTTTTCCTACAATCCCAAAGGAAACCCTTTAGCTTCTTCTACCTAAGTCTTTCCCACCCCCATACACTCAGGGAAGAGTGGGAGAGGAAAGGAGACACCAGGAAAAAGAAATGAAGTTGGCAAAAGCAACTGCGAGGACAGCTCTATACATGCTTACCTCGATGGATAACAGAGAGCTTACTGTGTAAATGTTCTAACGCTTTTACAATCTGCAAGAGAAACAGAGTCGATTTATTAAGCCCATCACTAGAAAGAAGCTGAATGCTAAGTGTATTCAATTTTATTAACGCTCCCTGCTTAAGGTTGCTGAAAGAGTGATTTTTCTCAAGTAGTAGTGGCCCTAATGGGGATAACAGCAGGAGGAAGTTACCTAAATTGGGTGCCTCTACCAAGGAGGATTATATCTTAAAGCCGATACAGTTGTAAGATTGTATCTTAAAGCAGGTCCTTTAGCTTTCTTAACCATCATTTTCCTCCACCTTCTTGAACCTTGGTAGCCATTAAGGTTGCTTTGTCTAATTCCATAAGGAAACATTAAGGCTCACGAGATGGCTCAGTGATTACTCACTGACTACTTTTCCAGGGCTCCTGAGTTCAATTCCCAGCAACCACATGGTGGTTTACAACCATTTGTAATGGGATCTAATGCCCTCTTCTGGTGTGTCTAAAGACAGTCACCCTGTACTCATATACATAAAGCAAATAAATCATTTTTAAGAAAGAAAACATTTTGAACTATAATATGTACTCAGATGTAGAAGTGATAGGTCAAAGATGATGGATACATGTGTGGAGCCCATGGTGGTCAGTATAATTGTCAACATGACACAATCCAGAATCACTTTGAAGGAGAATCTAAAGAGAGATTGTCTAGATCAGGTTGGCCTGTGGGCTTGTCTGTAGAAGACTGTCTAGATCTGTTCATTCAAGTGGGAAGACCCTGTCCACTGTGTGTGTGTGGGGGGGGGGGGCGGGAGGGTTACCATTCTCTAGGTAGTAGATTCTGGATTGCATAAGAATAGAGAAAGTAAAATGCAATAAGTCAGTGCTCTATGCATGGATGTAATATGACTAGCTTCTTCCAGCCCCTCATGCCTTGACTCCTCTAGAATGCTGGTCTGTAACCTGGAATTGTGAGCTAAAGGAACCCTTTCTACCTTAGGTTTGCTTTTGTTGGGGTTTTGTTGTTGTTTTGTGTTTGGTTTGTTTTGAGGTTTTGGGTCTTGGTCTTGTGTGTGTGTGTGTGTGTGTGTGTGTGTGTATGTATGTTTTGTCTTATCACAGCCAAAGAAACAAAACTAAAATAGAAACATTTGGCATGGTTTCTCAAACCAGGTCAATGGCTGCATGTTCTACACAGAGATTGGTAAGAAAAGCATTTGCTTAGCCTCCCGCTGACACAGTAGCCAACAGATATGTGTTAGATGGTAGTTATTAGGCAAAGACACAAAGCCTGGACTTCTCCCGTTCTCCCTTAGTAGGTAGGGTTCATGAGATACTCACAGAAACTGCTATCTTTCCTAAGATATCCTCTGGAATTGTTTGGCCTTTATCAATAACTTGTTTGTAGAATTTGTCTAGTGACGTGTCCATGAGCTCCATGCAGATCCACACGTCGCCCTGGAGACCAATCAGTCCAAGGGTTGTCAATGAAGAGGGAAATGGAAACAAGAAAAAAATAACCAACCATTTTCCCAAAGGGCTATTTCTTGTTTGAGCTTTTGGAAGAAAGGGAAGGTTTCTCCTCAAGATTCAAAACCATTTAAAAGCAAATACAATTAATTCCAAAGAGCAGCCCACCTGGCAGAGTAGTGAGGCTATGAGATCAGAGACTCTTACGTTGTTGTTCCTTGGGCACTGGCCTGAAGGATCACTTACCTCCCGGAAGAGTGCACCATAGAAGGTCACAGTAAATGGACAGTCCACCGTCCTCATGGAAACATCCAGATCCATCAGTAGCCGTTTCTGCTCCTGACTATTAACTGTGGCCCGTATCCGCTGAATGGAAACACATATCAAACAACATACAGTTACTACTCTGAGGAAGAGTCACCTGAAAAAAACAGGGACCCACCAAAGCCCCATCCTAACAACAGAATCAAACTTCACACTTGTTAGCAGAAACCTACCCACAGCATCTCTAAACATGAGCTATGTGAACAAATGAAAAGATAAGGAAGATGGCTGACCATCTGGCTTCCTGACCAGCCCCTGCTTAGAAGCAAAACAAGGAGTGTATGTCGTCAGGGAATGGGCAAGAGTGTGGGAAAGCATTTCAGAGCTGCAAAAGCAACCTCATTTAATGTTTATGTCTATTCGATACAAAATGTGATACTCTCTGCTTACCTGGGTCCAAACCGCTTAGGAAAAGAGAATAGCCAGGGCTGGAGAGACAGCTCAGCAGTTAAGAGCACTGGCTGCTTTTCCAGACGACCCAGGTTCAACTCCCAGCACCCACACGGCAGCTCACAACTGTCTGTAACTCTAGTTCCAGGGGATTTGATATCCTCTTCTGGACTCTGTAGGCACTGCACACACATGGTGCACACACGTGCAATCAGGCACACATATATACACATACAATAAAGATAAATAGATCTTTAAAAGAAAAATAAAATAGCAGAAAAAGGTGAAAATCCCCACTTTGGGGGATGCTTGAAGTACCATAGTTATAGTCACCCTCAGGTATGACTTAGGAATTCATTCTGGGATGAATTTGGATGACAAAAGGCACAGATGATCATGTCTCTAACGTAATGTGCTATCATTTGGACACATAGCTTCAATATTCTAAGGCCACCCCTAGACTATGCAGAATCTACTCAAGCCATGTAGACTGACTCCAAACTTCTGCCTATATCTCAAAATCTACATAATCAACACTAGATACATTTTACCTTCCTTTCCCTACAAATATAGATGATTTTCTTTCTCAGTTTTTGCTTCTTGATTTTCAAGGGATGGTTCTTTTAAAGCATCACAATGTGCCATCAAAGAGCCTTTTGTTTGGAATCTGATTTTATAAAAACAACAACAGAATAATAACACTTCGATATAATCCAGGAAATTTTATTCGGATTGGTATTAGATGGGTTTTTTAAAGTACTATAAATCATTTTAAGTGCAATTAGTTACACAGTGTGTAAGTAGGGCCCAGAGAGATATCTCAGGGGTTAAGAGCACACACTGTGCTTGTAGAGAACCAGAATTCAGTTCCTGAATCCCAAATCAAATGGTTCACAATTGTCTATAATTCCAGCTCCAGGGGATTTAATGCCCTCGTCTTATAATGTATCTGTACCCATGTACCCATGGGCATAGACACCTATTCCTATTCTCTCTCTTTCTCTCTCTCTCTCTCTCTCTCTCTCTCTCTCTCTCTCAAAAATAAAACTCTTTAAAAACTAAAAGTTGGAGACAAGGAAGACTTAGAAAATAAATATAGATAGGCCAACAGAGAGCACCTTCCTCAAAGTTCAAGATCCACAAAAAAAAAAAAGAATACTTCTTTTGTTTTATTCTATTGCGTGTTCCTTTGCTTCTGTAAAAAGGGCCAGTTCACATTCAAGATGGGCAAGCGCATACACTGAAGAAATAAAACGTTTTGCGGAATGTCAACTGTACCTTCACCGCCATGATCTGCCCGCTGGGCACGTGGCGCATCTTCTCCACCACCCCGTACGCACCTCGTCCCAGCTCCACTATAGGCTCCAGGTCGTCTGCCTTCACCTCAAAGTTCTGCAAGGAGGAAAGGTGGTCACACAAGAGGAAAGTGAGTATTAAACAGGACACCAAGTAGGCTATCCTTTATCGGTTTTCTTCTGGTGTCCATGGTGTGATATAGCTCGGTCCCAAGTCCTTTTAACATGTCGAGGTGCCACTCAAAGCCAGGAGCACCAGGAAATGTTCAGGATCCCACGGGAGACTATCTGGTTGTGTGTCTTTGAGAAACACTGTCCCAAGAGAAGCATCTATTGCACTCAGATGCCTTCCTTGGGGATCACAATCGATTGATTACAATTCACAATTCAAAATAGCAAAAGTGTCAGTAGTCAGTTCCCTTTGAATTCAACACTCTTTTTTTAGCCCTCGCCCTGACATTCCACCACAGGGAACAGATTTCTCAGCATCCAGTGAGGAAGGGTACATACAGAGTGATCAAAGGGCCAATCGGTAAGGTATGACTTTTCTCACCTGGTTTCCAATAGATATGCAAGCCTTGGAGTCTAAATCCCGAGGTGGCCTAAGAAAGATAAGGGATAAAAGAAGCAGTGTGAGATATTTGGTCAACTGTGTCCTTCCCAAATAGGTCAGCTGATGGATTTGCTCTAAGGAAACTGGCGCAAGTTCACAGTCAAACAGAGGGACGGCGGGAAGAGGGCGGGGCTTGAAATAAAATGCATTTGGGTTTCACTCACACCATCTCTCAGAGTATCTCACTCTTCTCTAACATGGGATAGTAATACATATACTTAGTGGCGGCGTAGAGATGAGTATTAATTGAGATACTCCAATTAAAATCATACAGCAAATGTTCAATAAATGAAGAGGCGTGGGCGTCACAGAGAACAAAGCTTTTGAAATCACTTCTGACCCCATGCGCTGTATAACTGTGGTGGTTATGGAAAAAAAAAAAACTGACACCAGGAAAAGCTTTCTGAATGACCAAAAGTCAATCCAAAGATCAAAGCCGTAGTGAAACGGATTGGTTTCTGATGGCACTCACCTGTGCTGTGTGGGGTGGCCTCTCTACAGCCTCGGTTCTGAGCACAGAACATGCATCCTTTCCACAGCATGTGCTGTCACATGCCATGACATGTCAATGTCATGAAGGACCCTGGACGCAGTTAAAGACTATTGCATAGGATTGTTGATGTGATTCACTAGGCATACAAACCTCTCTGCTTCATAATGGTTCCGTGATAGGAAACAAGGCTTCAATATCACCCTACTAACATTGTATTGGAATCTTTAATTTTGAAAACTGCTGTTTGACATGCTGACCTAAGTTCCATAAAACAACTGTTAAGTATATTTTGACTTGGGATTAGGACAGAATTTCGAACAATGTCTGAAATGGCCCTAACTGGAGTCTTGCTGTTTTGCAATACCTAGTTGTATCAAGTGGCATTCTCGGTATTGACAGTTAGGAGATAAAAACACTGATCAACTCAGAGAAACATTGAAGACACTCTATATTATGCTGTATCAAATATTCAGCCACTATATTAAATTGTTTATGTAAAAACAAGCGAGCACATCTGTTTCATTATTATGCAAATTTGCTTTAATATTCATCAATGGCTAAGTCATACATCTGCCAAGAAATTACCGTAAAATAAAGTTATTTAGGATTTACTATTAGTAGATTTCTGATATATATTCCTCTTAAATTCCCATATACGTGAGGTTATATTTTAAAATTCATTGACAAAAAACAGGTCATGAGTGGAAAAAGCTTAAGTAGCCCTTACAGACAATAATGCTATGATGATACACTTTTAATGCTCTCTTTCATTCAAGAGTACCAACATGTTCAATTATTTTTACCATTTGTTTCCATAATTGCTTTTTTTTAAACTGAAATGTTGTCTTAACTTACAAAATTCATAGAAAACAAGAACTCCAAAATACTATGTAACTCCCTCCCTGCTTCATCGGATGTCCAAAAGGTCTAGGGAGGCCAAGTGATTTGTTCCTGACCAAGAAGAACTCAGGTCTCCTGACTACCATCTCAGCATACTTTCCTATCCACAGGCCCAAGCCCGGTGACATTTCTTCTGTACATACGGAACATTCTATTCCAGGATTGTCTCAGGAGCCAGAGGTTTGCTGACTTTGTGTTTCCATGGTCTCCTCCTGGGCATTGGTTTTTATTATCTGTGCTCTGGGCTGGCAGAAATCAGCTGAAGAGAACAGTGTTTGGCTCTAGCTGGGTACCTCACAGGGAACGGAGAAGAGTACCTTCTCAAAATAAAGGCAGCAAAAATAAGAGATGCCAAGACACAGGTGCTTGACATGATCAAGCAAACAGAACAAGCAGAAGAAGAAGACAGGCAATGTAGGCGCTACCCTTACAAAGAACAGACTGCCTAGCAATTCTCATCTCCTTGGAGGCATGTTTGTGCCAGAACTGTTTGCAGAACGAAATAAAGGAAAATGGAGGGAAGGGGAGGAGAAGAGAAGATGAAATGGGGAGAGAGTAAGGATCACTCACCACCCTAGTTAGATGGAACTGTGGACTTGACAAGCCTACTGTCATCTGAGTGAAGAGCATAGATTTGGGGATCGAGTAGATCAGACTGACCTGTGTTCATGCCTGTAGAGAACTGTCGATTACTAATTAACTTAGGAGAGCCCAGTCTACCATGGGCGGTGCCATTCCTATTCACGTAGACCTGGGTTATATAAGGAAGTTAGCTAAGCATGAGCTGTGGCCAGAGACTGAGCCAGAGAGCAGAGTTCCTCTAGAATTCCTGCTTTCAAGTTCCTGGTTCAGTTCTTATCCTGACTTCCCTCAAAGATAGGCCATGACCTGGAGGTATAATCCAAATAAAGCCTTTCCTCCCCTAAGAGTAGTTATCACACAGAAACCAAAAGGTAATTGGGACACCTTCTGAATGTTCATTTTCTCCTTGTGTATTATGGTTTTATCTACTCTGCTGAAATCAAACATACAAATAAAATAACGAAGGTAAAGGAGGAATAGAAACATAAATGTGCCTGTCAACCTGAGACTTTCAGGGCAAGCCCTCCCTTACTTCAAACACCATTTCAGCTTGGCAGAACACTGGAAGCTTTCTTAGACTAACTCAAAGCATGAGACAGACTGGGAGAGGAGAGAAGACAACTGAAGTGTCACACATAAGCATGCAATTTGTCTTCAGAAAAGCCTTCCAGAAGAATCAAATTTCTACACCCTAATTTCTCATTCCTTTTTTTTTAAAGATTTATTTGTTTTTTTTTAAAGTTACGTGTATATGCATGTACTTCCATGTGTGGGTATACACACATGACTGTAGGTGCCTGTAGAGGCCAGTAGAGGGCATCAGATCCCCTGGGACTGGAATTACAGGTGATTGGAAGCCACCCAACATGTGTGCTGGGAACAAAATTCAGGTCCTCTTCAAGAGTAGTAAGAACTCACACCCCTGGACCATCTCTCTACCCCTAACTTTTTGTTCTTAAAACAGTCAAAGCTGTTTTTCCTTAGTTGTTACAATTTGTTTCCACTAATTGTAATAGTCCTTAGAAAGGAAGACAAATGTAACTTGAACAAAATCTTTTGACACTTTTCCTTGGTAAAGTTATGGAGGAAAAAGAAAGGTTACTAAATATCTTAGTCAAGGTTTCTATTCCTGCACAAACATCATGACCAAGAAGCAAGTTGGGGAGGAAAGGGTTTATCCAGCTTACAATTCCAAATTGCTGTTTACCACCAAAGGAGGTCAGGACTGGAACTCAAGCAGGTCAGGAAGCAGAAGCTGATGCAGAGGCCATGGAGGGATGTTCCTTACTGGCTTGCTTCTCCTGGCTTGCTCAGCTTGCTTTCTTATAGAACCCAAGACTACCAGCCCAGAGATGGTACCACCTACAAGGGGCTCTCACCGCTTGATCACTAATTGAGAAAATGCCCACAGCTGGATCTCATGGAGGCATTTCCCCAACTGAAGCTCCTTTCTCTGTGATAACTCCAGCCTGTGTCAAGTTGACACAAAACCAGCCAGCACACTAAATATTTGGGCTACCTCTATTTTCTTGCCAACCAATGAGATCACTGGATAGGGCCTCTTCCAGATCAAATCTTCTATTTGAAACCATGGCGCTTGAAAACCACCACCTATGGCCCAGCCAGCTATGAAAGTCTTTCATATAGTTAATGATTCCACAATATTCTATAAGAATAACCAACAAAGAATATACAGTTGATGCCATCATGGCCCATTGCAGCCCAGAAGACTTACTCTCTGGCTTTCTCAAATGCTTGCTGCCCCTGACTCTGATCTCTGCTTATATTTCATGGCAACATCATAGGGCACGGTGCCATTTTCTAAAGGAAGAAAAATGCACACCAGAAAAGCTCGGTGATTTTATGAAGAAACATAATTGATGGCTACACTTAAGAATAAAACTCATGTCACCCGATCCTCAGCCTTGACCGAAGGAGAAGGAAGAGAAGAAAGAAGTTTAAAAGCTGGATAAAGTGCCATGTAAATCAGACTGAATCAAGGGATGAGTTCCCAATACTCAGGCTTCTAATGAAAATGACTAATCCACCCAAGCCTCAGGCCTCTGGGTTCATCAGGTCTGCCAAAAGCATCAAAGGATGAGGCCAACCCTGAGAGCTCAGGCTGGATTAGCTGACACTGTGCTCCCCATATCCAGGGTTGAACATATTAGTTTGCCTGGAGTGGCCACAGTTAGCCACAGGAGGCTAAAACCATGGGTAGATATTTCTGCCAATTATTCAACATTTTATTCCTCTGGGGAAAGAATCAAATTCAGCAGAAAATTCTTTCCCTGGAAGACCAAAGGTATTCCAAAGGTTGCCGAAGATAACCAATGAATACCAGTGATGGCCTAGTTTGATAATTATTTATCTATCTACAACTGTATGCAAAGAATCAGTTTGTTGGTAACTATTATAGGTACTACTCATTTATTTTATTAAACACTCACCTGCTATGCAGGTAAATCAGCTCACTGGATACTATTACACGCATTGTTTGTTTATCTTATTAAAGACCCACCTGGATCAGAGACATTTATATAAAACAGCTTCTTTACCTTTTGTGATATTCAAGGTGCTGTGTCTCCACTTCGGTGGGAGGAATTAACAGCAAAAGACATAAAATGACTGAAGACTCTTCAATAAGATAATGACATGAAAACCCAATGCTATACCATGATGAATTCTCACTACAAAGGTCAAGGATTCTCATTTATTAACCAAGAACTGTTATGTCTGATCTCATATATAGCTAAGAAGATCCCTGAGCCTCCAGGATCCCTAGCTTTATATGCCAGCTTGTATGCCTAAAAGCTACGCCATGAAACAAAATGATTGCAGTGACCTTTCACTGAGCAGCTAGTATGATGGACTAAGATCTGGGCCACAGATGAGGGTTCCTAATCTAATAATGATCTCATTTGGTCCTAATCTTTTGAAAAGAATCTAGGAATCCTGCCTAAACTAAGGTATTCGACTGGAGAAGCTTAGAATCCGATCATGAAACTATGCTGAAGGACCTTGCACACAGCACCCGACCTTTGAACAGTCTACTGTTATACTTCACAAGTGAATAAGAAAACCTCCCTGACACACATACCGAGTGACGTGTCAAGGTTACATGAACTGCTAATTATTAGCATAGACTTGAATTTGAACTACCAGTCAAGGGAAGCGACAACTCAGAAACCAGAGGTAAAGACAGTGACTCCAGAATGAGCATGTGATGAATCCACACAGGGTGAGCTAAGGAATAGCACTCCAGGCTCTCTGTTCTACCCCAGCACAGCAGGAAGGGGAGGGGTATACATGGTACTTGTCTCTATTCGATATCAGATCTGCCTAGAAAGTTACAAAATGCAGAAGCTCTGCGCTTGGAGGTATATTTAAGCCTCAGTATTAATAAGACTCTATGAGCAAAAATGCTGAAGTCCATCAAAACAATGTTCCTGAGTGTACACAGTGGAACGAAACTGTATGTTATATGCTCTAATCCAAGAAGAAACAGACTAGAAACCACTTCTGTCCTTGGGTTTGCTTTCAAAACACAGAAGATTGACAAATGTTAGAAAACGGGTAAAAAAAAGATTTAAAGAAAAGGATTATAAGGCAGCTGAGTGGTTGATATAAGAATATATATGTATATTTACATATATACATATATACATTTATGCATATATGTGTACACATATACATATATGTTATATATATAATCTAAAGTCAAGCTTCACATGCTAGGCAAGTACCTTAACACTGAATTATATGCTCAACTTAATATCAGAATATAAGTTTAGGAGCTGGGCATGGTAGTGCATACCTTTAATCCTAGCACTGCAGGGGTAGAGGCAGTTGGATCTCCATAAATTTAAAGCCAACCTAATTTACATAAGTTCCAATCCAGACAGGGTTGCATGCAAGAGTCTATCTCAGAACAAAAGAAAAGACTATAGCTTCAGGAAAACATATTTTAAAAGGATGGGAAACAACATTGAAAGCAAAAAAAAAGCAATCAATCAAATTGTGTTAAGGAAATCAACACACTTGCTGAGCCTGGTGGTGCACACCTTTAATCCTAGCACACAGGAAGCAGATGAAAGAAAATCTAAATACCTAGAGAAATGTATTACGTTCCTGCACTAGCAGCTCAGTGTAAATGAGTTATCAACTCTGCCTCAGTTGACTTCTAAATTAAACTTAACTCCTAAGAAAATGTGAACAAGGACAAGGCTATTCTAAAGCTAACAGAAAAAGACAAGACTCTTTCAAGGGCCAACATAACTTTGGAATACATGTTTGTATATGTATGTATGTGTATATGTAGACATATGTGTGTGTGTGTGTATTACAAAAGCCTAAAAAAATAAAAAAAATTAATTTTCAAAAAGAGCGAAATAGGAGAAAGCATATTCCCTATGGCCATAGTAAGATAGTGCGAACCCAGAGAAAGAGCAGACCCAAAAGTTAAGAAAACAGAACAGAAAATCCAGAAATAGACTAATTACTACTAGACAAAGGAAAATGGCAGTTCACCAGGGAAGGGACAGTTCACAGCAAACTGAACTACATCAACTGGAAGTCAACAAAAACAAACCAACCCCCCCCAGTGACAGTGTACAAAACCTTAGTTCCAAATGGATATTGGGCTTCAAGGTAAAGGCAAAATTTCTAAGCAGGAATCCTCAGGACCTAAGGTAACAAGAGTTTTCATGTTACCAGAGGCATAATCTGTAGGAAGAATAACAATTAATAAATAATATTCCAGGGTCAGAGAGATGGCTCAGCGGTTAAGAGCACTGACTGCTTGCTCTTCCAGAGGTCCTGAGTTCAATTCCCAGCAACCAATGGTTCATGACCATCTGTAATGGGATCCGATGCCCTCTTCTGGTGTGTCTAAAGACACCTACAGTGCACTCAGATACATAAAATAGATAAATACATCAAAAAATAAATAATATTCCATCAAAATCAAATTTTTCTGCCCTATAAAAAAGTCCCAATGAAAGAATGAAAAAGATGGATTACACGCTGGAAGAAGTATTTTCAAATGAGATAACTGGGAAAGTCCTTGGGCCTAGAATATATAAATAACTCAACAGCCAATCACAGGGAGGCAAGGTAGCTCAGTGGAGAACAATCTCGGCTTTACCAAACCTGGGGTCCTAAGTTCAATATCTGGGACCCACATGGTGGAAAGAGAATTGATTCTCTCTGACCTCCGCAGACAAGTACATACATACACACACACACACACACACGCTCACTCGTATGGCTAGTGAACTCAAGCAAGTTCTCTCATCTGCACCAGCATGGCTTCCTTGGTTATGAGAACACTGTAGAGTTGTCTAAAGTTGTTAACAAGCAGGCAAGCTGGCGTCTATAGACTCGGCCAAGAGCACACTGGATTTTCACGCACATTCCTTTGCAACCCCCTCTAACTATAATCATGTCAAAGTGCAGTCCCATAAAGTCCTTCACAGATAGCACAAGGAAGCGCCATATTTTACTGCAAGCCCTCTACAAGCCAGAGGAGAAATGCTAAAGAAATAGGATCACTTTTTTTTTTTTTTACATTTACAGTTGGAGAGAATGGCAAACTATGCAGACGAAAATTCCCCTTCAGACAAACCCGATATTCATGTAGGTAGAGGAAGAATGTCCTCCTACACTTCTTCATGAAAGGAATATTCCAACTGAATTCAGTCTCTCAGCTACCCTAGAAAGTCTCTCTGTTGCTGCAAGGCATGTGAGGGCCTCTATCCTGGGCAATCTCTTGGTCATTTTCATGAGCACATCCTAACACTAGGGGGCACTCTTTCTGATAAGATGTGTCACAGCTAAGGTCAAATTGCCTTTACCAGGAGGTTTAGTGAATTGAGGTCATGCAGACTCAGGGGTCAGCTCTCTGTACTTGCTCGGCCATTCCGGCCCTTCTATTGTGGTTTATGGCCTTGGATTCCCTACTCCCTGGACACAGATACATTGATTCTTAAGACCTCCACCTGCACCGGAGATACCCAGCCAACCTCATAGATATACAAGAGGACCTGAGCTCATTTAGAGCTTTGGGCCAAAGCTTCAGCTAATCAAGAGGCATTCCTTTAGTTTATTCTGTTTCTATAGATAGGGTTAAGTGTGAAAATGCCAGGAATACCATCAAATATCACCCTACCGTCTCAACTCAATTTTAAGAGTATTATCCCCCACATAAACACATGGATTTGTCTGTTCATTGGTATCTACAGAGAAGTGTTGAGCCAGTCCACACCTGGGGAACTTGCTGGGTATATATAGGATCTCAACTCCCATGTGGTATAGAGCGCTCACACAGCTAGTAATTTGAGATACTGACTTCAAAGCTGTGGATCAATGTAGACTAGAAGGCTGTTTTAGAGCTCAGAAAACTGAGCTACGGACTTTCCTCTCAGAGGGCTGTATTTTCTAACAGCCATGAGCAAACTGAAGACCTCGCTCACTAGTCCAAAAAATGAGCCCCCACAGCAAGCACGGAAAATACAAGTGTCTCGAACAGAACCATCATCCGGCCAACTTACGTAGAACTGGTCTGAGGTTGTTCAAACGCTTCTTTCGGAATCTTAAGGCCAGGGTTTCGCTTCTTGCCTATGGGGAAGGACATAAGGAAAAAGTTAAAATTCACCTTATCTTACCACAAAAGAGCGAAGGAAGAGACTCCCAAGCAAAGGGAGAAACTCATCACAGGCACCTGCTCTCATCCCCCGGCTCAGAATACAACTTGCTAAGGGAGTAGCCAGGGCATCACACAGCTTCTCAAATGCAAGCTGAGGCCAGACATGGCATGCCCTAGACCCAGGCGAGCATATCATAGTGAAAATGTTCATTCTTGCTGGGAATATACCAGCAAACACTTGCCTACATGATCCCTAGCGCTGAAGAAGAAATGTCAGCTGTTTTGCTGAAGAGGCGGAGCCTTCCTACCTGTTGACACAACTGTCACCATAGCTTCTTTGCTTGTTCTTTTATACAGCAACCGAGCTGGCAGAGGACACTGAGTCTAAGGTGGGACATTTTGTTTGTTCCTTTGTTTTCGTTTTAACTGCAAGAAAATGTCATCACCCTGATCTCCATATCCGACAGTTTTCTAAATCGAACAGAAGTTGTTAGATGTGATGGTGGAAGGGAATACAAAACACTTCTCGGAGCTGGGTCATGGTGGCACATGCCTTTAATCCAAACACTGGCACAGAGAGGGTGGGTCTCTGAGTTCGAGGCCAGCCTGGTCTACAGGGTGAGTTCCAGAACAGCCAGGGCTACTACACAGAGAAACCCTGCCTCAAAAATACAAACAAAAACCCCACTCCTTAGCTATTCTATCTGTACTCAGCCCTCAGCTACCACTGAGAGGCTGAAACACTGAAGAGAGTCTGACTAACCACTGGGAGCATGCAATGATACATTGACTCTGCTCTAAAAAGGATTAGAACAGCCGGAATCGTGCCTGGAGGTTATCGCTTCTGGGGAGTCCAGATGGGAACACAGGTTGCTGTTGCTCATCCCGGGGCCGAAGCTACAGGAGCGTTTGGCTCAGGCACCTTCCCTGATGAGTCAGAAAGACCAGACTAGGAAATGTCAGCTCAGGAACCAGACTGTGAAAAATCAGTCATGTTAAGGACCTGGGAGTTCCTTCCTAGCTGTAGATAGCAGGTATTTGCGCTTGGCAGAAGTCGAAACAAAGATGGATATGATGCCTATGGTCTTGCGTCTTTCCTCCTCTCCCCTCTGCACTCCAAGTGGGCGCATCAGTGTATGGGTGTGAGTGTTTTGCCTGCATGTATGTCTGTGTACCACACGCATGCTGTGCCTGAGGAGGCCAGAAGGCAGTGTACTGCTCCTGGAATTGGAGCTATAGACTTTTGGGAGCCACCTCGTAGGTGTTCAGAATAGAGCATAGGTCCTCTAGAAGGGCAGAGAGTGCTCTTAACCTAGGACTGGTGTTTAACTCTGAGTCTCCACGGTTGTAAAATCCAGAATAGCATCAATATTTACTTCTCTAAAAACTAAATGTAAGAATCAAACCGGACAGGACATATGAAAAATATTGAGACAGCCAAAGAACCTTCCATTATGATCATATAGAGAAATGATCTATTTGTCTTATTTCAAAAAATAGTAAGAAATCCATAACTAAAACAGGTTATGTTATTAGAACCCTAAGACAATAAAACTGAGTTTTTTCTATGTATTCTTCTAAAAAAATCAGAATCTAGATCAATTCGGCAAGCAGTATAAAGGCAATGGTAGTCAGTAATGAGCAGAGAAAAAGCCTTTGGGGTACATCTTTTAGTAAACATATCAACTATCTCTTCATTTCTGTCAAGTGTTCTACAAGAATCAATCAGTGTACACCATTACCCCCTCCCTCCTGAATCTCAGAGGCCAAGCACATATTTACGAAGTTAATCAGCCCCATACGAGGTGGACTGACCAAGTATAAGAACTTTTCACCCCAGCACTGCTAACTGCCCTGTCTGATGGTGAGGTCCCAAATGCATGGAGGGCTTAACTCTGAGGAGCCCCGTGTCCATGAGTCTCAGCCACGAGACAAGGAGATGCAAATGGAGAGGAGACACTCCAGGGGGGAACCAGATGCCCTACTACAAATCGTGTGACAGATGGCTAGCAACACAAGAAAAGTGGTCACCGGGAAAAGCACAGCAAATATCACCTAAGGGTCCTCCCAAATGAAACAAGAGTAAGTATATCCTGCCTGCAGTAAGGGCTCTCTGTGGTCATTAGGAAACCTTAGGCAGAAGTTACTCATCCTCACTGCTAACTTGGGTCCTATATGTCAGGTGTGAGGAAAGATCAGTTTAAATCTGGAGGAAAATCACCTTTTAAAAATGCTGAGCACACCAGGAGTGGTTCCTAAGCAGCAACCAGTTACGACACCATCATGCAATAAATTCTCAAAGCATCTATCTAAGGACAGAAAGGCTGGGAGGAAGCAAGTGAGCCACGGAGGAAGAGAGGGGGTGGGAAGAGAAACCAACGGAGTAGATGACCAAAACAGCAATACAGTCAGCCCTTGATTCTCCCCCAACTTCCCAAGTACACCCAGCACCGCACACCACTCTGCCCCCCACACCCTGAATTTGCAGCCTCTAGTCTCTCCTCTGACACCTCACTCTCTACAAGTTAGAGATTTTTCACAGTGTTCAAAGTTCTCCGCAAGTATAAAATGTCAAACCATTCAGCTCCTGACAGCAACAAGAAAAAACCTCAGGAGACACAGAAGAACCCAGCAGGACGTCACTTAGAAAAGTGTCCTCTTTCCTTGAAGATGTAAAACCAAGCAACCTGAAAACCACAAGCATCTCTACGACCTTCCAGAACTTACTTGACCATCTCCAGAAGCTTCACTGGCTTCCAGGGAGGTCTGCAAAGCTGCAAACTTGGAGCGGGCAGAAGGAATTCCCGCAGAAGCCATCCTTAGCTAAAAGCTCCAAAGTCGGCACGCTTCAGCAGGAGACGAAGAACAGGGCAGGCTCCGCCTCCTGCTCTTGTGTGGTAGCAAAACTCTACAGAGTTCATTGTTCCAGGGCAGTGGAAGCCACGGGGGGGGGGGGGGGGTGCAGAAGGTTAGCACGCCCATTCAGACACCCAGGGGTGGCATTGATCATTAACCAGTCCCGCAGTTATAAAGCCCTGAAGTAACTCAGGGAGCCCAGTGCTCTCAGCCTTTTATATAAACGGCTCTTTCATTTCCTAACAGAAAGAAAAACAATAGGTGGTCAGTTTCCAGCTGTGTTTATTTCAGGGCAATCTGTTCCCTCAAGGCGGCTGCCAACACCTCGTGCTCACATTTAACACTGTGCTTGGGGGGGGGGGGGGGACCCAACCGGGGAAGGAGAGAGATGAGTGTTAAGTGGTCAGGAACATTAATTGACCTTTCCTTTGATAATCCAAACCAGAAATTGTCTAAAGTCAGAAAATGGGCTTCATCTTCGGTGAGAACAGAATGCAAGGATTCTCAGAGGGAACCTTGCCTGTTTCTTGTATTCCCTTTTCTTGATACCGACAGGAAAGGGGGAGCCAGCTTGACTGAACACACAGACACATTGTGTTTCATCAGCATGCACACGCAAATGTGTTTTTGTGTATATGTACGTGTGCATGCATGTTTTTTTTTGGGGGGGGGGAAGGTTTCTCTGAAAACAGTACCCTCACAGTCCAGGTCATGAGAATTCAGATCAGAGGCAAAATAGTACTGGGCTGAAAAAGAAATTTTTAGAAAGATAAAAAAAATTACTAAGCCACATAGAAACGTCCTAACATTAAGTGAACATAAAATGATGGGGTACAAATGAGGACTCGCCCAGCGCCCGCTCCACGGGGGTGAGCACGAAGGCCTTTTCTGATGTGTCTTATTACATAAAATAGAGGGCTGTGCTCTGGTGCCAACCCAAACAGCACACAGCCCCACAGGGCTGGCAGAAGGTGCCACCCTGAGATAAGCGGGTGTCTCAAAATGTGTCAGCTCCTCTGAAGGCTGTAGAGAACAACTCTGGGGGTCTGCACCTACTGTCATGGCCTCCCAGCAGGAAGAACTGCGGGTAGCCCGCCGGTGCTGAATTTATTTTTTCTAGTGTGTTTCCTGGTGTGAATGGGGCTTCCAGCCAAGTTCCTGGGGACCTGGAGGCCTTGGCTGCCCTCTCCCTACAAACTTGCATCTGGCTTCATGCTCCAAGTGGAGCTGGCAACAAAGCTCACAGAAAAGTGTCATTAGATGCCTTTTAACTACAAGGATCGTATGCAAAGCAGCTAATGGAGACCAGAGGAGGCAGGAGGTGCAGAGATAAAGCTGCCTTTACAAAGGCCACTAGGAAGAAGACAAGGAGGCTCCAATGCGACTCAAAAAACTACATGCTATTTTGGCACATCACTAAGACTCCACACAGAGTGCAAAAACTGGGCGCGGAGTGGGGGTGGGGTGTTACACAAAGTTTACAAAAGAAAACTTGGAGAGCTCATTTGAAAACTTAGAATCACATTAATTAATTAATCTCCTAGGGTGCTTGTCCCTACATGGTCCCCACTACAGGGAGAGTACCAGCTGCTAGCAGATTTAACCTTCTGAATTCAGCAAATTCACAGAAACCCCACAGAACCTCCCAAGTCCTCCCCCGAGCCCCGCCCATTCTATAACACAGCTCCCAGGACCACCATCCGTGTATGGTCCTCATCGTCTTATCTCAGTGCTTTTAAGTCCACATTTGCTTATTACTGACTTGCTGTCTGTCTCCCCCTCAAGAATGTAAGTTCCACGGCAGCGGCAAAAATTGTGTCCAGTGTTTCTCATCATAAATATCTGTTTACCGAATGTTTGTTGTCCTTTTCCTGGCAGTTTGAACAGAGAGACATGAGAGGAGGAAGGAAGGAAGGAAGGAAGGAAGGAAGGAAGGAAGGAAGGAAGGAAGGAAGGGAGGAAAGAAAGAAAGAAGGAAGAAAGGAAGGAAGAGGAGGGAGGGAGAGAGGGAGAAAGGGAGAGGGGAAGGAATAGGAAGGGAAGAAGGGAGAAAGGAAAAAGGGAGAGGGGAAGAGGGGAGGAAGGAGGAGGGAAGAAGGAAAGTAGGTAGGAAGGAAGGGAAGAGAGGGGAGGGAGGGAGAGAGGGAGAGGGGAACAGGAAAGGGAGGAGAGGAAGAGAAGCAAGAAGGAAAGAAGGAAGGAAGGAAGGAAGGAAGGAAGGAAGGAAGAAGAAGGAGAGAGGGGAGGGAGGAAGGGAAGGGAGGAGAGGAAAAAGGGAAGAAAGAAAAGGAGGGAGGGAAAGAAGAAAGGGAGGGGAGAGAGGGAGGGAAGGAGAAAGGAAAGGATGAAGGAGGAGGAGGGAGGAAAAAAGGAAGGAAAGGAATGAGGGAGTAAGAAAAGGAGGGAGAGAGGGAGGAGTGAAAGAAGATGAAAATTACAAGGGAGAGGGAAAGGAGGATACAGGAAAGCGTCCTTTGAGCACCTAGTCTCCACAGGTGCTGATGGAGTTCTGTAAGTACACTGTGTCAGCTGAGTGTGTGGGTGGCCTGGTGTGACTGTCTGTTGTCAGCTCCACTTTTGTTTACCATGAGGAACATTCTTCAAGATCACACTGCAGCCGGGCAGTGGTGGTGCATGCCTTTAATCCCAGCACTTGGGAGGCAGAGGCAGGCGGATTTCTGAGTTCGAGGCCAGCCTGGTCTACAGAGTGAGTTCCAGGACAGCCAGGGCTACACAGAGAAACCCTGTCTCAAAAAACCGAAAAAAAAAATCACACTGCAAATGAGTAGCAGAACTGGTGTCTTGGTTCATTTTCCTGCTGCTGTGATAGCAGAACCCAACATAAGCAAATTAAGAGAAAGGTCAAAGTTCTGCTCACAGTTCAAAGTACGGGCCATGGTGGTGGGGAGGTCAGGACAACCAGAGCTTGATGCCGCTGGCCACATTGTAGCAGTGAGAAGAGAGCCACGAAGACTTGCATGCTACTGCTGGCTCACTCTCTCCAACTTATGCAAGTCAGGTTTTCTTGCCCAGGCCATAGTCCCATCCACAATTAGAATGGTTCTTCCCACAGCCATATAAGGGAATCAAGATAGTCCCTTAATAGAATACCCAGTGGTTCATTTCCCAGGAGACTCTGTATCGTGTTACAGTTACCACAATCCATCACAAGGAGGATTTCAAATACCGTCTCTTTTTTCCCTTCCATTTATTTATTCATTTATTTATTCACTTTACAACCCAATAACAGTCCTCCTCTCCTCCCAGTCCCTGCCTCACATAGCCCCTCCCCCACCCTCCCCTCCCCTTCTACAATCTTAAAGATGATTCCACTTCATTTGGGGTTTTTTTTCCCCCTTCTCATATTTCCCTCCCTTCCACATCTGTACTTCCTTTTTAAATATGTATTTTTATTTTTAATATGAGGTTAGCAGAATGCGTTGTCATAGGCACCTTGTGCCTTCCAGTGACATCCTCGGAGCTCCTTCCCTTGTGTGACTTGTGCTAAAATTACATTTCTCAACAGCTCGCACAACTTGAACCCCATGGTCAGTGCGCCCACCAACTATGGAAGCAAGACTACAGACTCAGATTTTTAAGAGTGTGACCTCAAAACTCTCTCTCTCTCTCTCTCTCTTTCTCTCTCTCTCTCTCTCTCTCACACACACACACACACACACACACACTGTCTCTATTTCTCTCATACACACACTCACATATTCTCTACCTCTGTCACGTACACACACAAACACGCATTTAAAGCTCCACAGTAACTTAGATTCCAACCAGGGTCAAGAACCACTTGCCCAGCATCGAGTATATCTAGATAAAGTTTTTCAACCTCACCATTTCCCACCTAATAAATGCTAAAACCCCTGTCCTCCTAGGCACCTGATACTTCCCTTACAACCAAGCGAGTTGTAAGAGTTCTAAGAATTAAATTCCAGGAGGCTGGAGAGATGATTCAGGTGGTTAAGAGCACACGCTGCTCTTCTCAAAGACCAAAGTTCGTAGCTAGGCAGTGGTGGTGTACGCCTTTAGTGCCAGCACTAAGGAGACAGAGGCAGGAGGATCTCTGAGTTTGAGGTCAGGATGGTCTACAGTGTGAGTCAGAAAAGCCAGGCCTACACAGAGAAATCTTGTGTAGGAAGAGGAAGGAAGGAAGGAAGGGAGGAGGGGGGAAACATTAAAAAGAAACCTTGAGAGTTCTGTTCCTAGCACCCACATCAGCCAGCTCACAACTGCCTATAACTCCTTCTCCAGAACATATAGCACCCTCTTCTGGACTTCTTGGTCACTGCCCTCATATTCACATACCTACCCACAGGCGCGCTAATTACAATCAAAAATAATAAATCTTTTTTTAATAATTAAATTCAAAGTTAAGTTCCTCACTGTGCTGAGTCGCTGAATTGAAACTGGCAATAATTCATGAAAGCAGACATTACAAGGTGTAAAATCCATTACTATGCAAATTCTGCTTCGAAGGAGTCAGCAGATAGGAAATTCCGATATTACGACAGCAGCGAACTTATGTGGTGGATGATACCAACATTGCACTCTGAAGGCAAGAGCGGGGAAGTCAGACACAGAGAAGAAAATGTCTCACAGAGAAAGAGGTACTATGGGTAGCCTTTAATAAGTGACTTGGGGATACACGAGAGTTCACTATTGTGATGGGTGAATCTCAAGCTGTCCTCTTGACTGGATCTCTAATCAACTAAAAGAAGCATCTCCGGGTGGATCTATGAGGTCATTTCCTGGAGGAAAGGATGAACAAACTGGAGGTACCATCCCCTTCCCCATCCCTTCTCCTCCCTTCCCTCTCCCATCCCCACAGTGGGCAAGCTTGATGAGATTTGAAGGGTAAAGCAGAACTCCATGTACCCTCTTACCTTCCCTCCTGGCTGGTAAACAGATCAACTCTGCCATTGCTGTTGATGTTTCTTCTATCTTTAGCTGACATCAGAACCCAGCCTCTTGGGTGAAATGAAGGACCGGAAGCTCTCCAGGAGTTCTCCCGATCATCACTGAAACCCAGGTACTACTGAGGCAGAGCAGCTACTGGATTCTCAGCCTCTCCAAAATGAAGACAGCTGGACTACTTACTCAGCCCATGTCGTGTAAGCCAATCTAATCTAGAACCCCTGTGAGGTATATTTATTCTGTGGGTTCCGCTCCTCTAGAGAACCCTGACTGATAAGCATCTTCACCAACCCCCACCATCCTTGGGAAAACCTTCTTGTGCGCTGTGTAAAGGTTGTCTTTGTATTATTCAAATGATTTCTGTACCAGCAGTGTTAAGTACTGTCCCGACTTTGGTATTGTTATTCTAATTGCTCAGCACCTGCACCATATTTTGTAAACATTCTTCTCCATCACAACTTCTGATTGCTTTAATAAAGATCTGATGGTCTATAGCAGGACAGGAGGGGAAAGGTGGGATATCCAGGCAGAGACAGGAACTCTGGGAAAGATCAAGTATGGGGAGATTCACCAGCTAGAGGAGGAGGAAGTCGGATGTACTGGGAAGAGAGGTAACTGGCCATGTGTCGAACGTGGATTAGTCTAAATGGGTTATTAAGCTATACAAGCTAGTTGGGAGCAAGCCTGAACTATAAAGCCTAAGCAGTCATAAATAATATGTCTCTGTGTCATTATTCAGAAGCTCGGTGTCAAGACAGACCATCAACACACCATCATCATCATCATCATCAATCACTACTATCACCACAATCTCCATCACTACCATATCACCATAACCACCATTATTACTCTTACCGTCATCATCATCATCATCACCATCACCAGCAGCAGCAGCAGCAGCATCCCCATCATCACCATCACTATATTGTGTCCCATAAACAAGCATGCAATTAATACCATGAGTTTCGATTCAGAAGTACTAAATGAAAAAGAAATACTGGCAGAACATCGGACAGATGATGGGCAAATGAAGCTCGACCGTGAGCTACAGAAAAATGGGAAGATCTGAAAGCAGAGACGATGAACAAGGCAGACAAGGTAAACAAGAAAACGGAGGGAAAAGAAGGCAGCCAGGCGGACAGGGAACCACGGTCTGTCCGGTCAAAGAGTATGTTGGAATGTGAGCACCTAGAAGGCTTCTCTTACAGTGCTGGGGCACTTATTTAAGACTTGGTGCGTTTAAAGTATTTTCTGTCCTGTTTAGCAATTTGGTACTGATTATGTGCTCTCGAAATATCCCAAATGTAAATCCCAACAAGGCTCTCTCTACTTGTGGTCTAGACCCAGGGTGAAGGAAGGAGGCTGGCAGGGGCCCTCTGGGGAATCCCCGTCGCCCTGATACATCTTCTTTATTTATGGACTACTCCGTTTCACGAGCCATTATCAAAAGGAAGTGTGTGGAAAAACAGCGCTCTGAAAGAAAAGTATAGGAACAGATTGCGAAGAAATTAGGGATGCGGTTATCTTTTCAAAATGCACACTGAGTTTTGGAAGAGTTTTAGACAGGTTCGGGGTTTTTGTTGTTTTTTTGTTCTTTTGTTTTAGATATAAACACTGAGATGTTTATAATAGTGTGCTTCTAGGATTTGCTTCAAAATAATGTGGACAACTGGAGAGAACTGCAAACTGGAGATTAAAGTGAAAAATCTGTGGCTGTGAGCTGGTAATTGTTGAAGCTTGGTGATGACCGCTCATTAGATTACAGTACTTTGGAGTGTATCTGAAATGTCTCAAAATGTAAATAACAATGAAATTGTGCTCCCTGTGTCATCTTCATTCCATAAGGCAGAAGCAGGCTTTCCTCTTCCTCCATGAGTGGGTCAGGACCTCAATGCCCCAGCACACTTATTCTGTGCAGGGGCAAAGTGGGGGAAGCTAGCCTCCTTCTGGGTCTTTCTAATTCAATGCTAAATGGGCAGAAGAACCACAAGATGACCTCTAGCCCTTTCTCTGGGTTCTGTCCTGAACTCAAACTCTCAAACTAAAACAAACAAACGAACGAACAAGAGCAGTCTAATCCCTTGCCCTGGTCTGTATAAAGAGGCCAGGCATTGGTAAAGGTCTGGTTTTCACAGTGCATCCTGGTAACGGACCACAGCAGCTTGTTTTTTATTCAGTTACATATTCCCTGGCTTTGTTCTCCACTCAATGGTGACACGTTTATTTAGGGGTCCATGATGTCCAATTTCACAGGAATGACTCCTGGAAAGCCACAAAACTGAAACATGAGGTTCTCTGGAAAGAGAAAGCTAATCTATAAAAGCAAAGGACTTATTGTCAACGTGGTTTCGCTTTGTACTAGTGAACTAATGTTTCGATAATATTTCAGATCCTCATGTAACCCTTAATGGGAACATGACTCAGTCCTATAGAAAAACAGAAGCCTTCAGTCTGTACTCCTGAATGAATCATGATCCCTGTAATTAACAAATATCACTTCAAGCAATGTCATAGCTCAATGTGTCAGAAGAAGTCTCAGTCTCTAGTCTTGGGCAATAAGTCTAGAAACTGTTTTGGGTAGTCACCTTCAGACATGTAAACCAGTTCATCTCCAAGACTGAACACAAGCCGAAAGTACACTGTAAGAACAGTCCTCTACTCTCTATGTGATCTCAGGGCCAAGCAAAAGGGATAGATAGGTTCATATATGCTCTGTAGTGTCTCATACATTCTGGGACCTAAAGATTATTCCCAATATGGTTACAATGTCTAATCAAAAATGTAAGAGCTGGAGAGATGGTTCATTCATAAAGAGCTCTCCATGTCTGGTTCCCAGCAGCCACATGGTAGCTCAAAACCATCTGTAACTCCAGGGGTTATAATGCCCACGTCTAGCCTTCAAGGGCACTGCATTCACAATTCATAGACATACACAGACACAAAATAACGACACATACAAATTTTATTTTTAAATGTTAAATATATATGCACATATAAAAGTATATGTATATTTTAAACATATATGCACATACAAATATATATATACATGGATGGTTTGTAATTATTCCTGGATATAATAATATTATAAGATGTCCTTTACAGTGTGAGTTTTTCGCTAAATGGTATATTTTTTTATCTTAGGTGTATGAGAGTTTTGCCTGAATGTTTGGTTCCTGCAGAGGTCAGAAGAGGGCATCAGTACCCCTAGAACAAAAGTTACATATATTTGTGAGCCACTATGTGTAGTCTGAGAACTAAACCCAGGTCCTCTAGAAGTACAGCTAGTGCTCTTAGCCAGTGAGTCATCTCTTAGCACTACACTGCACATTTTTAATGTATTGACTATCACTGATGTTACTAATGGAAAACTAGACATTCTTATTATTAGAGAGCAGGATGAAGATTTGAGAGAGGTACTCCAGATTTTTTTTGGGGGGAGGGGCAATGATTTTTAAATCCTCAACAAAGTTGTTATATGCAGTAAACTGGAATACAACTTAACACAACCCAGTTTTTAAAAGGGGTGGGGATGGGAGGGGCCAATAGAAAAGGACTCATTAGTGCTGAGAACTTGGGAGCTTCATCCTTAAAATGGGAATAGCAGCACCCACTGCAGTAGCTTGAAGGCAGCTAAGCAACATTTGTACCGACACTGGATAAGCAGAAGCTGGAAAAATAAAACCTGAATTGCCAAGGAAGCTACACTGCTATTCTGTGGTGTTGTGAACAAACAGCTATTAGTGAGAAAACATGATTAAACACTTGAATTTCCTAGGAATTCATTATATGTAACATGGTGTCTTCAGTAGTCCCCATGACTTATTTAATGATCACAGCAACTCCGTGAGGCGTTATCTCTACTATTTCAAGGACTCGGCCCAGGTACATAGAGCTTCTACACATACAGACAGTTGGCTTTCCCATACAACACAATCACATTTAGTGTTTTAACTGACATTGTTCTTCATCATGTAGCTACTTTTGGGAGGTGTGTGGCTGAGCTGTGTCTGAGCTATATAGGAATCCCAGGACCCACAGAAAACTTGTGGACAAGGTTGACGGTGCGGGTTTCCTGCTTCTCGGACATGGCTTCTCCAGATACTACGTGCAGGTCATAAAGATATTTGCCAGGAGATGTAGGGGTATGACTAAGGTCTGCCAAAAGGCTCTAGACTCAATTAAAAAATAAAAATTAAGCCATCTATTCCCATGGGCTCAAGATATTTTAACCTTTCTGAATTTTAGTGTGTCTCATCCCATCCTCCCTCGAGCCCAATGCAAGAATGGAAAACTTTTGGTCAATCGACCAAGTAATTGGCTCAGTAATTGATGCTCTGGTATTTAAGAGGAGTACTTTATCAGCTTCACAGATAAGGTCCTGAGGACCGCAGCTCTTGAGTTGCCCCATGGTATCACTATTGGACTCCACACCCTCTCCCTGAGGATGTTCTGATGATGTTGATAAGCCTGCTGGTCTGTCAGACATAAAATACTTTAGCAGGAAAGTAGGTGACTATTTGAAAGCTGGGACTGTGATCAGTGACTGCAAGTTGCTGAGTCTTGGGGATATTTGTGTGTCCTGTATGCTCAGAGTCCTAAGGGGCTCTGGTGTCTTAATGGATATGATGACTGCCTTATCCTGCAGCAATCTCCATCTACCTGGACCTTGTGGGTTCCTGTTAGTGGAGTCAATTGTCCCAGAACAGACTAAACACCAAGGGTTCCTATCGCCATCACTCACATCTGGCTTTATGGTGGGCATTCAAAATAAAATAAACAGACTAAACAAAAGGGATTTCAGTGACCCTTCCACCCTCTTGGTGCATTTCTAAGCAGGAAGACTGCCTATTTCTCCCCAAGAAGTTTCCCCACTCCTAAAAACAAACAAACACACCCTTGTATAATTAACATTCTCACTGCTCCCAGCACCTACTATGGTTTCGGGGCTCCAAGTTAGTGCCCTGGAAAATGACTGAAAAATGACTTTTTCAGAGCAGTTCCTTCACCCCTCATCTATACGTCAACTGTATACAGAAGAGACACTTTCTCAATTTAAGTTTAACACAAGGCTCTTTGTGATCACCTTCACTGAGGCTTCATTGAAGTAAAAAGGAGAAAATCTGCAGACCTGCTGAAACCACAAATTACATACAAGAAATCAGAGAACAGAATGGCGAAGGAAAAAAATAAAGATAGGAGAGTTTAGATGCTTGATCTTTTTTGTATGTGTGTTATTACTTTATAGTTTTATATATATTACTGTATATATAATATGTATAAAATATACAAATATGCATATTGTATAAATAGATATAAATAAATAAAATATATAGAATACATATGAACATATTTATACATAATGGAAACATATATATGATATATGTCATGAATATATATAAATGTATATGTGTATATGTGTATATATATATATATGAATATATATTAAATTTGAGTAAGAGTCAAAAAAAGAATCCAGTGGGGGAAGAAAGGTCAAAAGAGGCCTGAAACACTATTTACAGTAGACAAGTTAGAGAACCAACCTAAATACCCATCCACAGATGATGGATAGTGAAAACGTGGTAAATATACACGTGGTAAATATAAATATATTACTCCTCTTAGTCCTCCTGCTCTTACACTTGCTCTCTCAGCCTCTCTCTGCCCCTCTTGGGCTCACCTCCCCTCCCCCTTCTCTCCACGTGGTCATGGCCAGCCTCTACTTCTCTACCCTCTACTCTCTCTGCCTTTCTCTGCCTCCACTACCCCATTAACTCCCATCCTCTGCCCTGAATAAACTCTACTCTATACCAAAAATAAATAATTAAATAAACAAACAAATAACTCAATTCTAAAGTGATGTCATTTTCAGGAAAATGGACAGACCTGGAGATCATGTTACATAGAACAGACCAGACTCAGACAAACCCCATGTTTCCTGTCTTATGCACAATCCAGATGTTTAAAATGACATGAAGTAGAAGGAGACCATCAATCAGTTGAGGGGAGAGGAGGATAAAGGCAGGGAATGGGAAGATGGGTATAATCAAAGCATATTATATATACAAGTGAAATGTTATAATAAAACTTACTATTTAGTGCAATTAAAAATAGGATATATAAATGAAGTTTTAAAAATCAGAAATAAAAAAATAAATAAATAAATAAAAGGCCAAATCAAGAATATCAGCCAGTCAGTGAAGAGCTTGGGAAACAAACAAATTCAGTTCCTGCACCTGCATCAAAGCCAGGTGTCGATACAGTGTAGCAAGCATCTGTAAGATGCAGACACAATGTAGCAAGCATCTGTAAGATGCAGATACAGTGGAGCAAGCATCTGTAAGCATCAGGAAGCAGAGACAAGAGGATGCCTGGAGCTCCCTGACCAGCTGGGCTAGAAAAATGGGTGAGCTCCCCGTCCATTGAGAGACTGTGTTTCAAAAAAATGGAGGAATACACCTGATTTTGATTTCTGGCCTTCATGTGCACCAGCACCTGCACACCACACATGCACAAGAGTGCACACACACACACACACACACACACACACACGATGTGGTCATGTGCTAATGAACATAGCATAAACAAGTGTTCAACCGAGGGGTAGGCTCTGGGGAAATAAATTCTATACAAAAAAAGAAAACAGTCGAAAATGATGACAATATAAACCCCTCGTGAAGGGAAGCCGGGAGAGGTGCTGAATGTGGAGACTCACCAGCGTGTTCTGCCCAGATTTCTCCTGGGGTCCTAGAAAACACGATACTACGAAATGTCTGAAATGGGCAGACGGGCCAGCTAAAGAGTTTCATGTGACACTGTACCCAGTCCTCCCACGAGGAAGCAGCAGGTACTCCATGAGAAGCAGAGGAGAAAAAAATCCAACAGGCAGCCACACTGCCAGCACAGAGAACAGCGGGACCCTAAAACAGCACAGAGAACAACGGGGCCCTAAAACACCCTCAATTCTCCTACGAGCCTCCTCTGTCCCACACCTGAGCACCAGGACACCTGGAAAATAAGTGACTCAGTCCAGCCCAAAGACTCAAAGATCACAAGACGTCACATGACACATTTAAAGATCTCCTGTCTAAGCTGCAAACCCCTAGATATAAAACAGGATCATTTGTGCGTGTGTGTGTGTGTGTGTGTGTGTGTGTGTGTGTGTGTGTGTTTGTTTGCATGTTCACTGGTGTGCAGGTGCCTGTGTGTTCATGTGTGGTGAGGAAGGAAGACAAGCCCAGCCATCGTTCCTCAGGTTCTATCCACCTAGCCTGGTACTCACCAATCAGGCTAGACTGGCCGGCCAGCAAGCCCCAGGGATCCACCTGTCTCTGCCTCCCATCCCTTGGATCAGAAGCACTCTACTGTGCCATCTGTTTCATTAAACAGAAGTCTTGGGGCTCAAACTTAGACCCTCATGCTTACAAGGCAAATACTTAAATGACAGAGCCATCTTTCTAGCCCCAAAATGAACAGTTTTTTAATTAATTTTTTTCTATAACCTCCCAGTTCAGATTGGTTTTGATCCTTTCTGTTTGTTTGTGTGTGTGTTTGTTTTCAGCAAGCATTTTACTCATTGAGTTCTCAGGAAGTATAAGCTTTCTTTAGGAGATTTCTCTTGCCTACCCATCTTTATAGCCCCAACACTTCCTATGGCTTCTCACTGCAAGATCCAAAAGAAGAGTAAAATGGGATTTTATAAGCCAGGCATGGTAGCCACGATTTTAATCCTTTAAGGCTGATGGATCTCTGTGATTTTAGACCAACCTGGTCTATGTATCGAGACACAGGATATAGCTAGGGCTATGTAGAGAAAATTATGTTTTCTCTCTATGTAGAGAAAAGCTATGTTAGGGAGAAAGAGACAGAGACAGACAGAGAGACAGAAGAGAGAGAGAAGGAGGAAGAAGGAAAAAAAGAGGTAAGGGAAGGGAAGGGAAAGGAAGGGAAGGGAAGAGAGAAGGCCCAGCATCTCTGCTGAGCATTGCCATGACAGCTTCCTTCTTCCCTGTCCAAAATCACATTCTCTGAACTTGCATACATTGTTTAGTCCTTGTTACCATGATGTACCCTTGGACCAGAGGCTTTGCTAAACAATAACAGAAACAAACAAGCAAAAGCAAGCAAGAAAGAAAAAAACTGAAACCAATACCATCCCAGGAGATGAGACTCTGAAAAGAGTCTGTGTTCTTCACACGTGCCAAGGGGCAAACATGTAAGAGGAGGAGCACACAGGCAGCCATGGACAGTAGCTGTCAGGCCCACAGAGCTTCACAAACTGGGAATAAAAGCAAGTGGACATGGAGGAGCTGAGAAGAGAGATGTATAATCCTAGAAGGACGCTCACTGCATCCTTTAATGAAAAGTCCCCAGATAGCTACACCATTAAAAATATATACCATATATGCCTTAAGTCTTACAAACAAATAAAACATTCCACCCGGAAGCATCAGATTTTAATTCTCCAAACACCTCTGATTGGAGAAACGGTGCAGAGGCAGAGAGGATGGGCTTAGGTCCCCGAGTCATCCCATGGTAAGTCCAGAATGGTTACATAAGATTACTCCAAGATAGGGCTGGAGAGATTGGTTCAGCGGTTAAGAGTACTGACTGCTCTTCCAGAGATCTTGAGTTCAATTCCCAGGAACCACATAGTGGTTTGCAACCATCTGTAATGGGATCTGATGCCCTCTACTGGTGTGTCTGAAGACAGAGACAGTGTACTCACATAAAATAAACAGATCTTTAAAAAAAAAAAAAACAGATTACTCCGAGAAACTGCCGAGGTTCCAGGGTGGTCCTGAACCTCCACTACCCTCCACGGTGCTCAGAATAAGCATTCACTGGTGCTAGGGCATTTCTCAAATAAAACAAATAGACATAGCCACTGATGGTGTCTCTCTCTTTCATGCAAAGTACTTCCTGTCTTGGATACACATGCAGAGACCGTGGTCATCGCCGGCCATACCAGGCTTCCTTCTGCACGTCTACTCACCCACATCATTTTCAGATTTTTGAATAATTGTGCAAGTGCAGGCTAAAACCTAGCTTGGTCGGAGGTAGGAAGGAAAACGGAGACACACACATTCAGCATAGACATAAGTTCAAAACCTGTCAGGATTTATGAGGGAGGACTCACCTGGAAGAAGCTAAGAAACGGACTAGCTGATATTGAAGAGACTGAAAGCTAACAGTGCCACCAAAGGAAACGATGAAGTGTCTTATCTACAGCTGAGTTTCTTCTTATTTCTACTCTGTGTTAGCAGTGAGCAGGGTTGTGAAATACAAAACGACATCATACAGCACTGTCGCTCCTAAAATGTTTGGATCAATTTATAGAATGTTCAAGGTGATGTTCCCAGAGGCTTCTGGGAGGACAAATGGAGTAGCCAACTTCCCTCGTGGACTAAATGGGCTACAAGGGAGAATAAACCCTTGAGATTGAAAGATTGAATTCCAGGTCTCTTCTCTGCAAAATATGTCCACACTTCCCTGCCAACTGCCCACCACCTATAATTTACACTCTTCTCAAGCAGTCACGGGGCGGAGGGAGGGAAAGCTGGAGAGATGAATCAGTGGTTAAGGATGCTTGCTCTAGTAGAGGGCCTGGATTCAGTTCCCAGCACCCACCTAGTGGCTCATGACCATTAATAATTCCACTACCAAGGGTTCCCAGGTACTGGCGCCATTTTGGAATGTTGTAGAACCTTGAGAAATGGGGACTATTTGGCTGAGGTAGCAACACAGGGGTGGCACCTGGGATTTTAGGCTAGCCCCACTTCTGACTCAAGCTCTCTGCTGATTTGTCTATACAGATCCAGAGTTCCAGTGCCAGGCCTTCCCTACCACGAACCTGTGAGCTAGAGCAAATCTTTCCCTCCCTTGAGCAGTGAGAAACGTAACTAAAACAGGACTACCACCACCACCACCCCCCACAAGAAATAACCAACAGACAGTTAGATGGAAACCCACTTTTCTAGTTTGCATTTCCATTGGCGTGATAAAATACCCCGACAACAAAGGAGGAGGAGAATGGATTGGTGCTGCTTCCCAATTCCAAGTCAAAGTCCATCACTGCGGGGAAGGCACAGAAGGAGGAACAGGAGACAGCCAATCATATCACGTTCACAGTCAGGGGCCGAGAGACGTGAATGCACGCATGCGTAGAGCTCAGCCAGCTTTCTCGACTCTCCTAAGGCACGGAGTGGCGCTGCCAGGGACTGCTGCTGCCCGTTTTCAGTCTGTGTCTTCCTGAATCTGTTAAGGCTCTCAAGACAATCCCCCACAGACACACCCATAGGCCCATCTGATCTAGACTCTTCCCAAGGAATTCCACCTTGTGTCAAGCTGGCAAGTAGCGCCAACCAACCAGGACACCTAACTTTAGTCTGGGCTGTATTCCTTTGGGCCAGGCCACACCTACAACCTTTAATGTCCTCTGCAACACACACATACCAACACACACTCACACAAACACACACAAGTTCAGCCTGGTTCTTCCTCCCAGTCCCATGCTCCCAGAAATAAAACCCAGATTCGAAATATATTTACAAACACTTTGATTATCTTGGCCACATAGCTCTCCTCTGACTAGACTGTATCTTAAATTAACCAATTGACTCTAATCTACATTCTGCCACATGGATGGTTACCTGTGTTCAAAGTACCACGTGTCTGTTTCATCATATCTTCCTGGGCTACTCTCCCATGCCTTGCTCTATCCCAGAATTCTTTCTCCTCCCAGATGTCCCACCTTCTATTCTAACCTTTTCAATAGGCCATAGGTTCTTTTAATTGACAAGTCAGGCATCCATACAATACACAAAATTCTCTCTCTCTCTCTCTCTCTCTCTCTCTCTCTCTCTCTCTCTCTCTTGCACAGAGAGGGAGAGAGATAGAGAGGCAGACAGACTGACAGAGAGACAGACTGACAGACTGACTGACTGACTGACTGACTGACTTCTGGCATTTTACCATGATCATCTTCTCACAAACCGTCCCTCATCCTTTATCTCCTCTGCTTTATCCCCTCCGTTCTCCTTCCCTCTTACAAGGCTACAGTTATCTGTGTATTTATTTGCTGCTGTGCACAAGCTAGGGATTGGTCAGTACCCTTAATACAAGGCCCAAAGCGAGGCTCCCTGCAGATACGCCCTGCACTAACCTCTTGGTTGCATAATGAGTTGTTATTCCCACTGTGCAGATGAGAAACTGAACTTTAGAATGAGCAAGTAAATAAGCTACAATATTCCAACGAGATCAGAGGGGAGCCGGGTGTGCCTGGGTCCTGACCGGCACTTCCCTCACTGGGCTACGTGAGCGGATATAGTCTATGTCTTTCTGCTTGCTTTCTCCTTCAGAACCCAAGGGAGTTTTCCAGTCAAGTATAGGTGGGGATCAGCTTCCATATAAACGCGACTTGAGAAGTCCTCACCTCTGGCGACAGCGAATACCTCCTCTGTCTCTAGATCCCTGTTCTACAAAGTTCCTGACCCCAGAAAGCAAGACATGCATGTCCTGACTGCTGAAGTATGCAGGGTGCCCTGCGATCAGTGAAAAATGACAGATGGGGCCGATGCACGGTCCTGTTAGTCTCCTGAGGTGAATCACAGAAATGTGAACTGAGCAGCAATTTGGGCGCTGGTGAAATATGCCTTGTCACTCAAACCATACGAATCAGCGGATTCAATGGTGATGGTAGAAAAAAACAAACAAACAAAAGAAAACCCACCATAGATATCAGCCAACTTCCTTGTCTCAGTCTCCCAGGGCTCCCACAATGGTGGGTTCAGGGATTGAGGCTAGGCATACAAACAGTGCTAAGGAACCCTCTTATCAATGACTAATCCATAGCAAATAACACAGATTCTTATAACAAGGAGATGAGCTGGCTTTTGGGTGGAACGTCGCTCTCGGTGCTGTCTCCATTCAGGAGAGGACATAGCAATTCATGTTACAATTGACACCTATGTCAGATAAGAGCATACCATCCCTGCCCATGGTACCCCTTTAAGCACCACTCTCTGAGAACACAAGAGTGCCTAACCCACTTCATGGTGCTTTATAACATTGCTTCAGACCAGGAGATTGACATACCAAGGGAGGGTCACCAATGAGTGTGTATGACTGGGCCCACTGTAGAAGCTACTACTAGAAAGAAGACAACTAATTGAAACTCTCAAAATTACAAAACGCACTTAATACACCTAACCTACCATATCTGACAGCTTACTAGCACACTATACAGCTAGAGTATTGGATGTTGCTGCTCCATATCAGGAGACAGTCACATAGTGTGACCGGGGGCGTGGCTCGGTTGGCAAAGTGCCTGTCACACAAGCATGAGAACCTTCGTCCAGTCACCAGCACCCATATAAAAGAAAATCAGATCCGTTAATGCATGCCTATAACCCAACCCCGGGGAGAGAGGGGAGGATCCCTGGCAATGGATGGCCATCTAGTCTAGCTGAAGTAACAAGTTCCAAGTTCAGTGAAAGAGCCTGTCTCAAGCCATGGGGTGGAGAGCAAGTGAGGAAGTCAATTGATGTCAACCTCCTATCCACTTCACACACACACAAACACACACACACACACACAGAGGTGTGCAGACGTGTGACCATATACACATATGTGTGCATATGCACATACATACAAACACACACACACAGAGTATCACATACCAATGATAGCTGAGGAAAAAAATAAAAATTCAAAACTCAAAGTACTATTTCTAGTGGATGTCTATGATTTTTTTTTCACACCATCGTTAGTCAAGTCAAATCACCAGTCAAGCCATCGTATGTCAAGGGCTATGTGTAATTTTATATACGCCTGTCATTCGAAAACATCCAGCTGAATCAAAGAATGAAGTACTCTGACTTCAAATTAATCGAAGAATGAAGAGTCAAGGCTCTGACCAAGAACCGGCTCAGGAGAACGACAGCCTACCATTCCCACGTCCATGACCCAACTTTCGCATTACTGTGTGAAGGCTAACTCCCTGGGGGAGAAGGAGGTGCCAAGATCTCGATGCCAGCTGTGTCCATTGTTTCTAGGGTGTCATTTCTTCTTAGCCCTTTCACGGAATCCTGGCTCAGGAACACATGACTGCATATGCATACCATGAGATTTCATCTCTGTTGTCAACTTGATTAAATTTGGAATCATCTGGGAGATACACCTTTGGGAGTGTTTTTCAAGGTCTCTCCCGAGAGATTTAATAAAGACTCAGCTTGAATGTGGACTGGGCTGGGTTCCCGGACTGAATAAAAAGGTGAAATGAAGAAAGCTAAGCAGATATTCTCATTCATTCTTTCTTTCTCTCTCTCTCTCTCTCTCTCTCTCTCTCTCTCTCTCTCTCTCTCTCTCTCTCTCTCCTTCCTGGTCCACTCAGACATAAAGAAGTTCTACTCCCATGGTTGAGGTTGTGATTTACCCTGCCGACTGTCACCAAGTTACAAAGGGTCATGTCACCAGAAATGCAGGTCAAAATAAAACCTACCTTCCTCAGGAAGCTTCCTGTCAGGTCACAGAACTGAGTAGAGTAACCATACGCAAACATACACATTTACAAAAAACCTATAGCTACCAGTAACACAAACATACGGACAACCATGCACACTTTAGAACTCAGGAATTCACACTTAGGAGCGAAAGGGCAATAAATGAGATTGGGAGAAAACTTGCATTTTCTGAAGTAGGGTTTGAGTTCCTGGAAAACCTCTAATGCTTTATAAACTGAAGATAGAAGGCTATGTTAAATTGGAAGGAGGGTGGCTCTAAACTTTCCCTAGGTCACAGTGTGCTCCGAGACAATGACAATCGTTCACACAACCCCAATTCACCTCACAGAATGCCTATGGGCTTGTGTTTTGATTTCTGTTTAGCCTTCTCTCGAAATTATCACGTCCACGATGCCAAATGTGCTTCAAGAGTGAAGAAACTTTACTTCATTCCTCCTGAGAGGGTCACCCGCACACTCATATCTTAACCAGTCTATGAAGAAAACGACATGGTTCACCCTTTGATGGTTAACTGACACCCTTATCCCTCCCCACCAGCACTACTGCAGGGGTTTCTAATGGAAAGGAGGGGAGTCCAGGGGCTCCACCAACAGCAAAGCTTGCACTAGCTACTGAATTAACCCGCAATCCAGAATGAGTAGCACAACATAAAACTTCTGAACTTAGATGTTAGAACTTTCCCTTCGTCCTCTGACATCGTCATTGTCTGGGAGCACACTGTGACCCAGGGAAAGTTTAGAGCCACCCTCCTTCCAATTTAACATAGCCTTCTATCTTCAGTTTATAGAGCATGGGAGATTTTCCAGGAACTCAGACCCTAATTCAGAAAACTCAAGTGTTCTCCCAATCTCATTTATTGTACTTTTGCTTCTAAGACCTTGGCCCAAACACAAATATTTATCTCTGTTTGAGTCCTTGTGCTGGCTCCCAGACACTGACTTTCAAGCTTCTAAGGCCATTAAGGGGCACTAAATCCTGAATTAGACACACTGCCTTCTCAGTTCTCATCCTTCCAAAGAGAGGGGGTACTGAGTCAGAGACCCTGCTGGAGTAAAGGAAACAGACACACCAGATGGCAGGAAGAAGAAATCAATTTGAGGCTCAGAAGCCAAAGAGTAAATATCAAAGCAACCTTTCACCTCAATGTGCTCTTAAGATCTTACCCCTATCTGACGGGGACACAGCATTCAGGGCCCAAGCAGTTTTACCACCATCTGGAACAGCTGTGGCAATAGAAAGAGACAGACCTGCCCAGCACCTTAATCCATGAGGGCTCCTTCAACAGTTCTATTTATCTATCTGAAAAGGCTTACCACAGTCATTCTCAACCAAGGTGGGTGGCAACCCCTTTGTGGTCAAATAGCCCTTTCATGGGGTTCAAATATCAGATGCCCCGAACATCAGATATGTACAGTACAGTTCATAACAGTAGCAAGGTTACAATCATGAAGTAGGAATAAAGGTAAATGAGATAAATAAAGATACATGAGGAACTGTATTAAAGGATCACAGCCTTAGGAAGGTTATGACCCACTGCCTTAAAACAAAGGCATTGATTAAAGTCATTTTCAAGACCATGGGGGGTGGGGAGGCAGGTTGGGGCAGCCTAAATCATGTGACCTTGGGTGTGGTTCTCACAGCTTTTCCAGGCAGACAGACGTGAAAACAAGACTCCAGATCTCACTTTGAACCCCAGTCAAAGGGTAACTCTGTGATCAACAAATAAAAAAGCTCACTTTTGACAGTAGATACAGGCACTGTTGAGGTCAGGGCAGAGAGCATGGTGGTATAGCATTTGCCTAGCATTTGGAAGCACAGGGTTCAATCCTCAGCACCATAAAAAAAAAAAAGTTTGGGGAGCAGAAAAGAATTAAACCACAGCAAGAACTGAGAGGCAAAGCAAGGCCAATCAACCAGGCGACCAGCAGATCAGCACCCCACTCAGTACAGAGTCTGTAATACTGCATTCTGCTCCGATCGCTCTCATTTGTGCTGTGGTCGGGATGTGCTCCACATTATCCAGTCTCACACACAACAGGAAAAATAATTTCCAATGAAATAGCATACCACATCCTACGATAGACTTCCATTAACACACCACGCTATGTGTTCATTTGAGTCTCTCTTCGTTCTAATGTCGCTCTGGCTTCTCATTCAGCAATAGCCACTCTGCGTACATTCAAACAACATTCACATGTGTGCTCTGAGTCAAGGCTGTAAGAGCACTTATTTGCACACCTTGGTTTTTTAAAATCCAACTCAGAATCATCTATTTCAGTCTTGAGAATTAAGCGTCATTCAGAGAGTCTTCCTGCTATTACATAATGGAGAAATGAGGGACACCCCCCACCCCTCACAAACTATCAAAACATCTGCCAGAGAAAGAGACTTAGACAGATAAACTATTGAGGAGGAGGGGAATACATCTTGTGAATGCCTTAACTTGGGGGTGGCAGGATGGTTCAGTGGTTAGAGGTGCTTACGGTCAAGCCTGATGACCTGAGTTCCATCCCAAGAACACAAGTGTTGGAAGGAGAGAACTATCTCCCACACGTTGTCTTCTGAACTTTACACACAAGTTGTGGTAAACACCACACATACACATACACACAGAGACACACACACAGACACACACACACAGACACACATATATACACATATACACACACAGAGAGATTTCTTAATATCTAGAGTCATGATCGCATTTTGTATTTTAAAGAATCTTCAATTCTTTCCTAACCAATATTTATTTGTAAAAATGTTCTATCATTCTCTAGTCACCTTGGCTTAAAATCCATCTCAAGTCTAGGACTCTGGATTTCTTACTGAAGAAAAGAAAAAATAATTATACCACTGATTCTTTAAAAAAAAAAGCCTTTAAAAATAAATGTAGACTTCCTGAGTTCAAAAAGTAAAAAAAAATATGATGTGGGTTTAGTAACTCATGCCTACAATCCCAGTGATTGGGATGCTGAAGCAGGAAGACCTTGTGTTGACATCAGCCTGAGCTGCAAAGAGAGTTCAAGATCCACCTGGGTTACTTAGCAAGACACTGTCTCAAAAAAAAAGAAAGAAACAAAAACAAACAATGAAACAAAAGAAACTCACAACTCCTCAAGGAAAAATATGTACTTAGAAAATCGGGCTAGAGGGAAGCTTAGTGGTAGGAGTATTTGCCCATCACGTGCAAGGCCCTAAGTTCAAATCCCAGAATCATCATAAGGATGATTGATGATTGATGATGACGACGACGATGATGATGACAATGATAGTAATAATAATAAATAAATAAAAATTAAGGAAATCAAGAAAAACATAGGAGGAAAATTAAAATTATCCAAATTTCATAACCCGGATAAAACTGATGCAACAATTTTGGCACAGTAAAAAATTTTGCCATAGTCAAAATTTTCACACACTAACTTGTAACCATGTTTGTAGACACAGATATAGAATGTTCTAGAATCACAACCATACACAATTGTCCATACAGTGCTCTTAACCCTTAGCATTTTATCATCAATAACTTCTATAGATATTCCTTGTCTTTCTATCATGTTTTACTAGTTGCAAAATAGTCCAAGATGCTACAAAAAAACCAGTTATACAGAAACATATGTATCTGCACTTTTTAAGTAACCAGTTACATAGTTACATGTGCATTAGGGATGTGTGAATTACATGCATTAGCAATGTGTGAAATGTGTCTGGCACCTTAAAGAGACAAGTTGAAGAGTGAGATAATGCTCAGCCACTGAGCTTCACACAGGCTGAAGTCAACTGATTTCAATAACATTCTGACCCAAACAGATAAAGACATCAAAACCTGGGCCACGGCAAGCTGCTCCCCTCTAAAACACATCAGAGAAGAGAGGACCCCTCTAGACAGGAAGACCCGCTAGTCTTCAGAGAAACAGACTGTGATCATTTTCAAGACATACAAAATCATGTAGCTAAGTGTTTCACTGTGCTCAGAGGGCTTTGCCTCATGTGAAGCCCCAGTGACACAAAACTGATAAGACCACACTCTTGCAAGGACTTAGGGGGCTCTCCACATGATTCAGAAGTCAGATTCAACACTGACATTCTGAATGCTTTTTGTTTGTTTGTTTGTTTTTTGTCTTTGTTTTTCGAGACAGGGTTTCTCTGTGTAGCCCTGGCTGTCCTGGAACTCACTCTGTAGACCAGACTGGCCTCGAACTCAGAAATACCCCTGCCTCTGCCTCCTAAGTGCTGAATGCTTAAGTCTGTCAAACACTGCATGGTGACTATGACATAACAAAAGGCATAAAAGTCAGCAAAAAGCTGGAACAACCGTTCTCATCCGCTGAATAGATTTCCTTCTTCTCCTATCCTATATATAAGTTTATTAACACATGCCCAATCAATTAATTTGCCTGCTATGATGTTGTTATATTTCTAAAACGTTATTACGCTCTTACTATGTGCTATGTGAGACCAAAATGAAAGAGAGATGACTTTTGCTGTCAGGACACACACACACACACACACACATTTTACTATAAATTATATCTATATGCCAAGCAATTACACTAGGAGAAAGACGTAAGTAAAGAACTCTTGAGAGAAGCCAAGAAATAGCCAGGAGAGGGTATCTCATGCCCCATTCCTAAAAGAGTCTGTAAGGCAGTAAGGGTATGTGGTAACTAATCTTCATTGTCAACATGGAAGGATTTAGAATCACTCTAAAAACAGACCTCTGGGCGTGTCTATAAGGGAGCTCCAAAACCGGTGAACGGTGGGATGACTTACGTTCGATGTGGTCAGGACTATCCCATGGGATCTGGATTGAATAAAAATGATGAATGGGGGCTGGAGGGATGGTTCAGTTGTTGTCAAGAGCTTACACTACTCTTGTGATGGACTAGAAGGAGTTGGGTTCCCAGCACCCATACCAGGCGGCTCACAAGTCCCTGTACGTAACCCCAGTTCCAGGAGAGCCGATGCCCTCTCTGCCCTCCTCGGGTCCCTTCTCATACCGACACACATCACAAGCAATTTTGTTATTAACAAACCCTTTTGTTAAAGGGGAGAAAGCAAGCAGTAGCATCCATCTTTCTCAGCTTTGCTAAGAGCAGGTGCACCATGACCATCTGCCTAGACCTCATCACATGGCGGACTGGGCTCCTCCCGGGTACTTTGTCAGAGCAGGGAGAAAATGAACTAAACAGCTGGAAGTGTAGGAAAGGCGGGGAGGGGGAGGCTAGAGGAGGCATTCTACTTCAGAAACTGGCACAAGCACAAACTCAAAAGAGAGCAAGATGCCTACACGGCAATGTACGCCTCTCCATGCAAAATCCAGGCAGAGTGCACGAAGAAATGAGAACAGATGCAAGTGGATGGAGCCACCAAGCACAGGTGAGTGTGACCCAACGGACTGGCACGACAGTTCTCCTACGAATGAAGGCCTTTCTCCACACTTACATGAGAGGCATGCAGTAAGACCTCACATATCACTCATCCCGGGTCAGGATATCTTCATCCTTGACACAAAGGTGAATACATTCCTCTAGTCCAAAGTCAATTCCTCCACCAAGCTCCACATCCACCCACCCCTCCTTGTTCCAAGACATCTTCTTGGACATGTTCCAAGACATGTTCCTCCTGGACATCTTCCCCTCCCTCATGGCTGTAATCTCCCTGGAGGAAAGATTTGAGAGCCTTGAACTCTCTCTAGGGCTACCAAGTTCCTCCTACCTGGTGCACCTCTACCGGGAAACAACTGTGCTCTTGTATTTTCCATTAAAACAAGGATTTTCACCAGCCAGGCCTGATGGCACACAACTGTAATCCCAGCCCTAGGGAGGCTGAAGCAAGAGAATTCCAAGTTCGAAGCCAGCCTGTGCTCATAGCAAAACAACTGTTCCAAAAACAAACAAGCAAAACAAAAAAAAAAAAAAAACAAAAAAAACCCCCAAAACCCAGCAACAATTCCATTTCATCTTCTCCACACATATGTAACCCCTGCAAATAGGCATCATAACATAGTCTTATAATCAGGAAAATACAGGGCCTAATTCCCCAGAGAACCTTCAATAGGACACAGTGGTACAAAACCTTTGTCTTAGCCTGGGGAGATTCATACAAAAGGCTACAGAACCCCAAAACCATAAGTGGGTGTGATTTGAGCCTGAACTGTTGTGGCAATTTAATAACAGGGAACCAGCTAAGGAAGCAACACAAAACAAGAAGCCCCCAGAAGGCCATGTCACATCCAGCCAGGCTCGTGACAACAATGTGTTCTGCTAGCACCTGAGTTGGCTCCCGGCTCCTTGACCACTCCTTCTCAGACTCCAGTGACTGGTGGAATGCGCTATGCTTCACACTTAAGTGGCTTGCTTGTCCTTCTCTTCTTGTTTCATTACATACTGCCATTGCTATAAACTCCAAGAAGGTGATTCCAAACAAAGCCTACAACCTGGGCCACGCTTTGATCACATGGCTCAAATCACAGCAATTCCTCTTGAAGGTCTCAGGCAAGTCTCTACAACCAAATGCAACTATTGCTTTTGTGTGTGTGTGCATCTGTGTACATGTATATGCAGGTGGGGCTTGCCCATGTGTGTGCATTTGGAGGCCAAAAGTTGACATCAGGTATTGTCTCTCTCAATCACTTTCTATCTTGCAAGTCTAACCATCCTAGACAGCAAATCCCCAGGGTCCTCATGTCCCTCCCTCACAGGAGTTTAGAAATGTGTGCTACCACACCTGGCTTTCAGTTGAGTCCTAGGGATTGGACTCCAAAACCCATGATTTCACACCAAGCACATCACTGACTGAGTCATCTTACCAGCCCCTTGATACTTTTCTTCCTATGAAACCCTCTACACACTCATTCAAACCAACCACCCTCAATCTCCTCTCTTCTTTGTGTCTTCCTAAGTCAAAAGGAGATCCCACTGATTTACCTCTAAAGGACAGCCTAAACCTGCCCACTTTTCTCCATCTGTCTTCTAATGTTATATTCAACATCAGCACCATCGCCATCACCATCATTGTTTCCTGGATTTCTACACCGTCCTTTTAATTGGTCTCTGCACCTTTTCTTTCACCTCCTTCTGCCCTGTGCCTTACAGCACAAGAGTAATAATCAAGTGGGAACTGGATAAAACCATTCCTTTGTTGACTTCCCACTGATGTTAAGGTGAAATACCCTCCTCACACCAGGCTATAAAGACCCTTGTGATATTCTAATTGTTCTGCCTGTTAGTCATTCAGTTCCATCTCCCTTGATCCAACGAGCTGAGGTGTCTCTAGAACTCTGAGCAAACTGTTTACCTGAAACACTTGTTTCTTCCCATCTCTCCTTCCTAATCCCTCCTCATCCTTCCGGCTTCAGCTAATGTCATCATCAGTGAGAATCGTACTCATCAGCGCTGTGCACAGTGTGTCTGGTATATCTTGTCTGTGCATAGTGCGTCTGTGAACAGTGTGTCTGTGCACAAAATCTGTGCAATGTGTCTGTGCACAGTGCATCTGTATATCTTGTCTGTGCACAGTGCGTCTGTGAACAGTGTGTCTGTGCACAATATCTGTGCAATGTGTCTGTGCACAGTGCGTCTGTACACAGTGCTTGTGCACAGTGCGTCTGTACACAGTGTCTATACACAGTGCCTCTGTGCAGTGTGTCTGCCCTTCTAGTCTCCATGCTAGAGCCTTGCTTGCTCCCTCCGTTACACAATGGTCCATAAGCATGTCAGTTATCTGTCTGTGCAGATGCTCTGATAGTCGTCGGCTCTGGCAAGGTAAGTTCTGTGGAAGCACAGCAGTGATTGGCTGACTTTTATTCTCCGTCCTGAAAGAGAATGATGGCCCATGGATGGATGCCACATTCCTTCAGTTGGCAAGACAGTGGGTCAAAGTGGAGGACAAGATTGGCCATTGGAAAAGAGATTAAGAGATTCTAGCAGAGATCGATTGGAGACAAGAAGGGAACCTAAACTTAATCAGTACCAGCAGAGATTGGGAGAGACAACATCAAGTTATACAGAAGAGGTTTTTCTAAGAAAACCCAGAAAACAACATCACAGGAGCGGCAAATCTGCTGAGGGGGAGAATGACGATTCAGACAGAAACAGGGTGAGCAGGAGGGACAACCCAGCTAGAAAGACACAGCAAGCCACTCTCCAACGAACGGGTTTGACACACCAACAAAAGTCTGGAGTCTGTTATCACTATTTATTTTGATACAAATACACATATTAACATTTTTATCGTATAGGGCTTCCAGGATATTCAGATTGCCTGGTCAAAACACCTCAATCTCAATCCACTGTTCAATAGTCAATGCAGCAGGCGTAACCCCCTCCTCTCCACGTGCTGATCAATACACAATGGAAGGAAGCACACCACAATGGTACAGCGAGCTCCACCGGGCTCACCATTCTCCCACTCTCCCTCCAGGTTAGGTCAATCCTTCCTGGATACAGACAGCTCACTTCCTAACAAACACGAGCCCATGAGCTCCACAACGACTGGGACCCTCACAAAGCTGACCGATCTGTTTTAAGCATTAGATGCAATGCCCATTCGGGATTTCTCCCTGGAAAGTATCAAAACAACACAGGCTACCACTGCCAAACTTCTTCCTGAGACTACCAGAGATGGAAAAAAAAATCTCATACTTCCCCCTCTATAGGGCAACCCCTTTTTATCTAGTGTGCAGATAGGAAGAGAGAACTGCCCGAGCAGCATTTAAATCCAAGTAAAGCAATGAGCCTGAAAGGCAGGAAGGAACAGCAGTTTGAGTTGTTATCGACTTTTATTATAATCCATGAAAATACCACCATGCGTGTCGCTGCTGGGTTGAGATTATCCCACAGCAGAGTCCGTCTTACTACATAGTTGGTGCAGTGGAGTTCGATTGCTAATCAGAAGGTTTAAAGCTAAATGTTTTCACATAGACACACAGTCCAAGTTAGCTTTCTATCACGATGTTAAACATCATGACCAACAGCCACCTGGGGTGGGAGATTTCATTTTACAGTGTATAGTCTGACAACAAGCAGGGTCAAGACGGGAACTTAAGGCAGGGACCTCGGGATGGGGACTGAGGCAGACACTATGAAAGAGACAGTTTACTGGCTTGCTCCTCAGGCTCGCTTTGGGTACCTTTGATAGTCCTCTCGGGACCAACTGCCCAGGGGCACCTCTCACACGGGGCTGGAAGCTGCCCCATCAATCATTCATCAAGAAAATGCCCTCCTCAGACTTGCCAATCCAATGGAGGCATTTTCTCAATTGAAGTTCCTTCTTTCCAAACGGTCCTAGTTCATGTCAAGTTGGCCAAAAGAAATAAAACACTAACCAGTTAAGTTCCATTCCCTGTCCCAGCCCAGGTGTGTGGAAGGGACAGGGGACTGGGAGACAGTTAACTATGACAACTATGATAAAAGCCCAGGTTGTGCGCTAGGGAGAGAGCTCAGTGGGTGGAGTGTTTGCGATGCAAATGTGACCTGAGTTCAGATACTCGTCATCCATGGGAAAAGCCAGGAGCCACATCTATAACCTCAGCACCCAGGAGATGGAGACAGGAAGGCACCTAGCCAGTCAGGCTAGTCAAATCGATGAACTCCACAGTAGGGAGAGACTGATTCAAAAAAACTAAGGCAGAGGTCTACTAAGGAAGTTTCATGGCATCAACCTCGGACCTACACATATGCCCGCACGCATGCATGCACATGTTTGCAAGTGCATGCATGCATGCACATGCAGTTTTGTGTTTGAGAGGTGATTATTTCATTAGCTCAGCGGTGATGCTAATGCAAACAGGAAGCAGCAGCCTCCCTGCATGAGCATGACCCTGTCAGTCTCACACGCACAGATCATAACCTAATTCATTCCACATGGCTAACCTCTGGAACATCCATCTATCTTTCATTCATTCGAGGACTCAACCACTCAACAAATAGAATCAGAGCTGTGCTCGAGGCTCTGTAGAAGTCTGAAAACACCAGGCAAAACATTTCCTTTCTCTGGAAGTAATGACGATACAATTTCACAAAAGTATACATAAAATATATATAAAGTAATAATAAGCAAAGATGAAAGGGAAAGCACTATACCAAACACCCAGGCGATAACTCATTCGGACTTTGTGAAAAATTAGATGATCAACTACCACTAGACATAGTTTATGGAGGAGGAAATGGGGACAAAAAGAATGATCTCTGAGAGGGAGATGTTCTAGAATCAGGGAATGGGTGAAAAGCCCAACTCTTTATTTTACTACTAAAGAAAGAAGTCATCAAAACAAACGCACTTTTGTAAAGGAAAGGTGATATAAAAAATTGTATTGGTTACATGGCATTTAAATACTTAGCGGTCAACAGTATCAGGGGAACCTATACGGTTCAAATGTTTTCAGAGTTACTCTAAAAATAAATTTTTAATAGATGCATTAAGATATACCTTGCATAGAATACACGTCTCTGAGACTGAGGGCTTAAAAATAAAAAAACATAGGGGAAAAAAAAAAACCTTCCTGTCAGTTATCAGCAGAACATTATAAAATAACACAAGCTGAATAATTTTTCTTGGCACCCATTCACATCCTTTAAGTCTCTGTAAAACTTGTAAGCACTGAGCCTCACAGAGCTCAACTTGGAACTCAGCCCAAACAGCTGGTGCAACTGGCCGTCTCCAGGGGCGGCGGGTGTCAAATACTTCTCCCGTTGCTACCTAAGACATGAATGGCTCAGCCAACCTTGACCACACAGATTTAATCAGCCAGCAGGCACCCCGTACGTGGCTGCTGGAAAGCAAAAAAAAAAAAAAATAAATAAAGTCTGGCGCGTCCTTGCCTGCTTCTTTTGGGATGTGTCCACACACTGAAGAGAGATTCTATTCGCTGTACTTTGGGTCGTACACACACAGGATGCTTGGTAACCCTGCTGCTATTAGTGTAACTGGCTCAGTGAGAAGGGCCTTCCCAATGCAAACTGGAGGAGCTCAGCTCAGATCTCTAGCATCCACAAAACAGTCAGTCAGGTGTGATCATGATCAGGCATATAACCCCAGCACCATATGGGGTGGAGGCAGGAGTATTGCTGTGGGTTGGTGGCTATCAGCCTTGTTCTGTGTTCAATGGAGGCACTGTCTCAAGAGACTAGGGTAGAAAATTGTAGAGCTGGACATCAGACCTCTCTCCTTCTCTTCTCTTCTCTTCTCTTCTCTTCTCTTCTCTTCTCTTCTCTTCTCTCCTCTCCTCTCCTCTCCTCTCCTCTCCTCTCTCTCTCTCTCTCTCTCTCTCTCTCTCTCTCTCTCTCTCTGTCCCTCTGTCTCTGACTCTCTCTCTGTCCCTCTGTCTCTGACTCTCTGTCTCTGTTTCTCTGTCTCTGTCCCTCTGTCTCTGTCTCTCTCTCTCTCTGTCCCTCTGTCTCTGACTCTCTGTCTCTTTCTGTCTCTGTCCCTCTGTCCCCATCTCTCTCTGTCTCTGTTCCTCTGTCCCTCTATCTCTCTGTCTGTCTCTGTCTCTCACACACATTCAGAGGGGGGGGGTTAAATATCTAGGGTAAATGCAGGACATGGACACAGGAGTGTTCCAGCACTGACCTCAGCAGGTCAAGATGCACGGTCGTCTAATGACTGAGCTATACTTACTTGCCTGTCAGCAACTGTAACAGGAAACAAATGTCAAAAAAAAAAAAACAGAAACAAAACAAACAAACAAACAAAAAACTCTATGACAAAGAAGCTTCAAACACCTATGGGGGAGATCACCTCTAGCTTGATTAATAAAGAAAACATTTTTGTTGATCAGCCATTCATTATGAGAAATCTCAAACCCACAGAAGAACAATGCACAGAGGAAGCCCTCTACACCAAAGATTCCCATTAAAAGCCCATCAATCCGTGGTTACTCTTGCTTCATGCACACCCCCATGCACACATTTGTGCTAGAGTCCTTTGAAGCAGATCCCAGACATAGCATGATTTCATCTGCACATGTTCCAGCACGCATTCCGAACTGGTAAGAAATCTTTGAAGACGCTACATATGCGATCTCAAACCTCATGACTTCTTAGGGGCAGGAATGCAGTACGCAGGAGGTGGAGAGGTGGGAGGGGCTGGAGGAAAGCAGGGGTGAAGCCTGGACTATGCGAAGAAAGACTGACCCAGAAAGGAAGCTAAGGATTAGCGTGCAGGGTCACAAACACGGACAAGAACAAAAACAACAACAACCAAAAAAAAAAAAATCAAACAAACAAAAAAACCAAGACATCCAGATAGGAACTGAGGCTGGAGTCTCAAGTTCTTAGGATGATGGTCTAGAGTTCACCTGAAGAATCCGCCTTTGTAAGGACCCTACAGAAAAGACGGATGGCTAAATGCAATTGCTTCAGCACCAAAGAGCACACAGTGTTCCCCCTGTCACTCCACAGGAGAACTGTATGTGCTGGAACCCACAGAGACTAGCCAAGCATCTCTTCACCGCCAGAACATCCTGGCCACACAGATCAGCTGACCAGTCCTATCCCAGGGTAAGAGGAGATGCTAACTCAGTCAGCTCCCTGCTGACTAAGGGAGAAGTACTCCCAGCATCCCTTGCCAATGTCCGTGGTGGCTGCATGTGAAACCGGCCTGCTGAAGGTTTCAGTGAGGTGCTCAGGGTCATGAATAGCATGGTCAGGCTTGAGCTGAAGACTCGGCTTCATGTTTGCAGGTTATAATCCCCAGTGTATGTGTGTGATTCATCCCAAATGTGAACTGAAACCCTCATTCAATTCATCTTTTTTCCCAAATTGCCTCCTTTCAAATTTCTACGCATAAATTCTTGCTAAAGTTGACATTGTACGGCCTCAGATAGAGAGCAGTGTGACTGATAACAAGGAAGGAGAAGTTATGGAAGCAGAATTCTCTCTCTCTCTCTCTCTCTCTCTCTCTCTCTCTCTCTCTCTCTCTCTCTTTCTCTCGCTCTCTCCCCTCCCCCCTCCACCTTCTGTCCTCCTCCGCCTCCTCGGCTCAGAGTGGCGGGGCTTAATGTGTGATTGGTGGTTGAAATGGAACCCTGTCTCCTGTCAGGCTCCTGAAATCCCGAGAAAGTTTCTGCTATCAAAATCAAGGATGCAGAGGCCTCAGATGACCCCAGTGGATAAGGAATGGCTTTGGGATGCTAACTCACAGCTCTGTGGGGGAGCCTTGGAGATCGCCCCAGAGGGAAGTGGAGCCCCATGGCTTTCTCAAGCCAGCTCTCCCCAGAACAAAAACAACCCTGTCAGAAACCATAAACAGTCAGGAAAACACGCAGCCAGACAAAGCGAGGCCATTCAGTGGTCTCAGCAAGGTCTCCTCCACCCCACAGGATCACTGACCCAAAAGTCAGAATCTGTTGTAAAACTTGGCAGGAAGAAATCTCTCCTAAGAATGAGGGAACAAAGATGAGACCAAGCCCCAACCATCATCTTTTCCTTTTCATCTGGACCATTTGTGGCTGGATAGACCAGCATAGTGGGTAAGACAGTTAAAAAACAGAAGACACAAAGTAGACATGATAACGCTTGCCCTTAATCCCAGCACTCAAGAGACAGAGGCAGGTGGGTCTCTACGAGTTACAAGGCAGCCTGGTCAACCTAGACAGCCTGGACAGTTAGGGCTGCAGATTCGGAAATATGACCTCTTGGGGAAAGAAAATCAAAGGAACTGTATTCCAGTCGTTTTAAGATCTGTCCAGTAGAAAGGGAGCTATTCCAGGAGGCAACGAAATAAGGAACTACAAGTCAAGTCCGCTTTTAGGACTTTGCTACCAAGTGATGGTAGCACTAGACTTTAAACCCAGCACCAGTCAGATCTCTGAGTTTGAGGCCAGCCTAGTCCACAGAGTGAGTTCCAGGAGAGCCAGTGCTACACAGAAAAACACTGGAGGGGGTTTGGGAAGGAGGCTTTCCAGGCTAGGCATGTGGCTCAGTTGGTCGAGCATGCGTGAACCCTGGGTTAGATACCCAGAACCACACAGCAGTGATCCCAGCTCGAGAGAGACAGAGGCAGGGGGGCTGGAAATCAGGGTCATCCTCGACTACTTTAAGCCTGGAGTACTTAAGATTCAATCAATCAGTTAATAGGACTTTCCACCAACCAATTAATAGGACTTTCTTCACAACTACTGGTCCAAAAGGCAAAATGGTATGGAATGTTTTAGATCCATCAAAGAGTCTTCCTCTTCCTCCTACCTTTCTAAGTGGCTCTTCCTTTACTATTCTACAGAGGTTGCCCTGACCTCTATCCTAAGTACTCTTTCTCTCTGTGTGTCTCTCTCTCTGTCTCTCTCCCTCTCTCTCTCTCTCTCTCTCTCTCTCTCTGTGTGTGTGTGTGTGCGCGCGCGCGCGCGCGCGCGTGCTCGTGCCCCTCATTCCATCCTAGTAAGTGTCTGGCTTTTAAGTGCCTCCTCTCTGCCGAATCCAAGTGTCTGGAGTTTTATAGCTAAGCTTTTGCATGAGTTTCTTATTGACAACTCACCTTTTGAGTTACGTTTCTCCAACCCACTGACATCTTTGATGCCATGCAGATGTAGTTACCTACATCCATCCACACTGGGGATCCCTTTTGCCCACCCTCGTCTCTCAGTGTCCCTCACCTGTATCCATTTATCTCGCTTCTCCGAGCCCTGTCCCTTCCTTGTAGTAGCTTTGCCTGCCATCAAGCCTGCACCACAAGGACACCTTCCAACATTTGCTCCAAGGGTGAGCCTTCTCTTACACGACCCCAGTCATTCTCCACTATATAAACTGACATGATCGCCGTATGATATAAGAGAATTTTGTTCTAGATATGAGAGAGAGAGAGAGAGAGAGAGAGAGAGAGAGAGAGAGAGAGAGAGAGAGCGCAGCCAGAAGCATCTGGAAGAGTCTGGAACAGAGAGAGAAAGAAAAGAAAAGAGAGAACAGAAAGAAGTAGACCTCATGAGCATGGCCAACAGACTGGGGATGGCTGGGTGATCTGAGCGAGGGGAGAACAAGTCAAGGGATAGAGAATAAAGAAGGTACTCTGAAACCAGGAGGAGCCTAGAGAATAGCCTGGATGTTAGAAGGATGGGGAGCTCAGAGGAGGGAAACCTGTGAACTGCATGGATTCAGGGTAAGGGAGGGCTGAGGAGGGCTAGGATGCCCTCATTGACTGAAATGTGTAACAGGTGCTTGTGGTAGTGAGGGAGCCTACAGGCCCACATGAGGTGTGATGGTCTGATAGGCTCCACAGGTGACTTCTGACAGAGGTAAGGGAACTGGCCCTCTTTGGTAGAAGTGAACCTGCGTCCCAAGTTTCTGAGGGATGCTGGCTTTTCGCTCGCAGCTCTAAATCCTCCTGTGGTCCAGGTGGTGCTCATTTCTAGACACTTGGACTGCCTTTTGGAGCTTGGGGATCGGGATTTCCTTTGGACCCGACACCTCTCACCTCATGTTGGTCACCCCCTTCCCTCCACCACCGGGGTCTGAATTTTCTTCTACATCATTAGTGATCTGTCATATTGTCGTGAAGCTATGGCCGCTCTGCGCTAAGCTGGAAGCACCTTGGAGGTTAAGGGACCCAGTTTGTTTTTATTGTACAATCGCCAGAGCCTGAGGTACAAACGAAATATGTTTGCTAAGTATGTAAAAAGACCCTGGATAAAGGTATGGTGATGTTAATACTGTCAACTTGAAAAAACCTAGAACTAGGAGACACATCTGTAAGGGATCATTGCTATTAGAAGACTCGTCTTAATTGTAGACACAGCCATTCTCACAGCTGGGGATCCTGAGCCGTATGAAGCGAAGAAGGTGAGTGGAACCAGGCGTGCGTGGGTGCGTGGGTGCGTGCGTGCGTGCTCTCTGCTCTTCACTGTGGATGAGATTTAACCACTGGCTGCAAGTTCTTACTGTGTTGAATTACCTGCATGATGGACAGATGCCTTGATTTCCCTGAAGGACGGACAGTTTCCTTGGGCTGTGAGCCAAACAAACCCTTTCCTCCTCAGGTTGCTCTTGCCAGGGCATTTTATCACCACAACAGGAAAAGGCGCTAAACTAGGTGCATCTTACATAACAAAGGGAGATGCCAGTCTGAATCAACTACAGAACATGCAGATCAAAAGGAAAATCACGAATTCATCTGAGGGAATTCTGCAAGTAAAGGAATTGGGAATTAAAGTAGCTTTGCTTAATGATTAAAAAGAAAATAAATTAACGATGAAAAGGAAAATAAAATGGTAGTAAACTCAATTTTGTACAACATGTCTTTAACGTAAGCATGTCCAGGGACTGGCTACTTTGCTGCCTGGAGGTTAGCAAACAAAGGCAGAGTAAAGTCCAACTTCTCCCTGGCAGGGACACAGCTGCTCATACTTGGTACTGCAGACCGGCAAAGGAGCTCAGAACCAAATACAGAGCTTTTCAAGGAAGTCTGCCAGCCTCTACAGGGTTTCACTCCAAAGGGTCCAAAGGGTCAGTGATTTTAAAATTAAGAAAGGCCCTGGGGACTTCAGAAAGAAGATGGAGGGTTTTGGTTTGTTTTTTATTTCTAGGCTTACTTGTTCTTTTCCTATGTGAAGTGTGTGTGTGTGTGTGTGTGTGTGTGTGTGTGTGCGAGCTGATGTCTTTGTAGAACAGAAGAGGGTGTCAGATCCCCTGGAGCTGGGGTTACAGGCAGTTGCTAACCACATGCCCTTGGTAATGGGAACTAAACGCAGATCCTCTGAACGAGCAGCTCTTAACCACTTAGTCATCTGTCCAGCCCTGCAAAAGGCACTTTGCAGAAGTGCAGAGAAGCCAGCCTCCAGACACTAACACATAAGTGGACAGAAAGAAAATCCAAAACATGGAAGATATGTGATGAACTTGACTCAAAAGGGCCACACAAAAATTGATGTTTCTAACAATGGACACAGATGAATGAAAACTTTTCCTTTCCCCCCACCCCAAACTTCAGAGATGCTACATTTTTCTAACAAGCAATTGGGAAAGGGGGGAGGAGGGCTTGCAATAAGTGAAAATGAAAGCCAGGTAAAAATCAGGGCCAGCAGGAGAACAGGGAGCCAGCCCAGGACATCGAGTATCGTCCACTTCAGTAGAGTCAACACAAATTTTGAACTTGAGTTTCTTTATTCTAAAGCTTTAAAGGAAATCACAGATAACTCAAAAGCTAACATCTGCCCTAGAACCTCAAGGTAAGGCCAGACATGGTGGGGTATGCCTTTAGTCCCATCACTTGGGAGGCAGAGGCAGGCAGAATCTCTGAGTGTTCAAGGCTAGCCTGGTCTATGTGGTGAGTTCCAAACAACATAATGAGACCCTGTGTCAGATAGATAGATAGATAGATAGATAGATAGATAAATTAGATTAAACTAGATAGATAGATAGATAGATAGATAGATAGATAGATTATAGATAGATAATAGAGGGATAGACAGACAGACAGATAAATAGAACCTAAGGGTGCTATTGGTCTGCAGGAGTATTTGTTTTAAATGCAGAAGCTTGCTTCTCAGTGTCTGTCTCTCTCTCTTTCTCCTTCATCTAGGGTATTTATTGTGGATATAAATTTTGTATGTTTTTATTACATTTATTCATATACTTGTGTTTAGGGAGGGAAGGAGGGAGGGAGGGAAGGAAGGAGAGAGGGAAGGAAAGAAGACAAGATGCCCAGGACAAAACTGGGCATTGTAGTATATGACTACAATTCTAGCACTCTGGAGGGGGGAGGCAAGAAAATCAGAAATTCAAGGCCATAAGAGAAAAGGAAAACTGAGGGGAGAAGGGGAGGGGAGGAGAGGAGAGGAGAGAAGGATGATACATAGAGAGTAAATACAGCACGCCTCTGTATATGTCTGTAGGGAACTTTGCAGAAAGGATTAACTAAGGAGAAAGAGCTGCTCAGAATGTGAACAGTATCATCCCATAGTCTATGGATATGAACCTGAATAAGAAGTCAAAAAGGAAAAAGTCAGCTAAGCGACCTTGTCCACCTCTTGGTGTAACCAGCTGATTCATGATCTACTGGTAAGCCTTCTCTACCACAATGGGGCCCTCTCAGCCATGAGCCACGCTTTCTTCTTAAGTTCTTCTGATCAGAAAGATCAGATTTGGTCGCTCTGACAGCAAAAGTAACTAACACACTCCTGAATGAGAAACTGGCTTGTGCATTCAACAAGTCCCAGGTGTCCCAAGACTCCTAGGTGGCTTGGTGACAGAGAGAGCCACTGGGTGAGGCTCCAGTTGTCTGACCATTGATTAGACTGAGACTCTACGAGGTTGTATATTAACTTAAATTAATATTTATATAGATGTGGATCATGTCTTTCTGATGGCAAAAGCAGCCCCAGCTTCAGTAGCCCTGATGAATTTTAACCAGCTCTGCATCTAAACTATCGCTCTTAAGCCAATATTCTTTCCCTCGAAGCTAATTAATTTCTGTTATTCAATTTATGAACACTCAGAGTTATTTTCCTTCTTGCTGTAACAAAATGCCTGACAGAAAAGCTTAAAGAAAGAAGGGTTTATTTTCTCTCATAGTTTGAGGGTGCAGCCCATTGTGATAGGGAAGTCTCTCGATGGCAGTAGTAGACAAAGGCTGGCCATGCTGCATCTGCACTCAGGAAGTTGAGGGACTTAAACTCTGGTACATAGCTCACATTCTCCTGTTTATTAGGTTTGAGGACCCAGTCCACACTCGGGGAGGGGGGAGGGTCTTCCCTCCTCATTTAAGCCTTTCTGGAAATGCCTCAGAGATACAACCAGACATTTGTCTCTTGGGTTGACTCTAAATCCCATTAAACTGATAATCAAATATTATACATTATCTTCAATTACCTTGTTTACAAATTAGATTCTGGACCAAAAATTGTTTGCTCTCTGTGGGACAGTGGACCATGCCACCAGACAGAAAACCTGGTAAGATCTAGCGGATTCAGGAAGCCGGGCAGTTCTCATAATTGAGAATGATCGACCAGGTTCCTGTCCTGGAACACATGACCACGACACCCCACGGAGAGGGTTGTGACAATCAGTCACTTAGGGACAACTCCTGAAGTCCTTCCATATGCAGAAGAGGCATCCCTAACATCTCAAACTAAGGCCATAGAAAATATCTGCCTCTAGATCCCAACTGACCCCCAAATGTTTATAAGGTCCTATCCACAAGGAATAAAGTGCATGAGTCATTTCACCAAAGATGTTCTGAGAGTGCCTGCCTTATTGAGCTGTAACATTCCAGGGAAGAGTTTCCTTTCCCAAAGCTTTTGTTGGGGGACCTCGACCTGGCCCAACCAGTCATGGACTCTGCATCTACCTCCTGCACCGTGGCCCCAACCTTGACCCGTCTCGACATGGACTCTGGGGCAGGGACCGATGAGGAGGTCCGGCAGCCTGTCTGTTCCAGCTTCCCCTTGGAGAGCCCAGCAGGTAAGTAGACCAGCTCTCTCCCACTCAATCTGTTAACAAAATCGGGTCAGAGATAAAGAGATGACTCAGTGGTTAAATACACATACGGCTCTTACAGAGGAGCCTAGTCTGGTTCTCAGCACCCACAATGGGCAGCTCATGACGGCCTGGGACCTAGCTCCAAGGGATCTGATGCCCCTCCTGTTTGGACACATGCACTTACATATACAAACTCATACACTGACACACAGGCATATACATGTAATTTTTTTTTTTAAAAATTAAAAAATTTAAAGTGTTTTTAATCACAGTTTGGAGCCAGGTATGATCACAGATACTTTTAACCCCAGAACTTAGGCAGGTGGATCTCTGTGAGTTCAAGGGCAGCCAGGTTTATATAGTAACTTCCAGCCAGTCAGTGCTATATAATAAGACCCTGTCTCAAAATGAAACAAAATAGAACAAAACCCCCAATTTTGATCATGGGGAAGAGATGTTGGTGAGCATCTCATCTCCCCAGTTTAGGAGATGAAACATGGCTAGTTTTCTGGAACTATATCGCAGTATACATACACCTTGTGCTGATGGGGGAGGGGCGGGAAGGGTTGTATCTTCCCAGGGTTAAGGGTATGTTGTGGGATCGTGGTGTGAGACAGTCTGTAACTTGGTTGAGCAAAGCCACTCTGGAGACTGTCCCATGAGCTATGCTCCCAGACTGCTGACTCCTCAACTCCATAATCCTGTGGCCATCAGTCACATGTGGCCATGCCCCAGGCCCCTAGTGTTCTGACTGGACTCCACCCCTACAGTCACCTGGCTACAGCCAGGCTTTCCCCGCCCCTCAGTTACCTGTTGCCAGGTAACCCAGCCCACTATTTAAGGAGGCTTCTTGCCCCTCCTCGCTCTCTTATTTTTCTTCCTCGTCTCTCTTTCTGTTCCCCCCCCATTCTTTCCCCCCTTTTCATGTGGTCATAGCCTTCCCTCATCTCTCTATCTTCTCTTTCTCTCTTTACTTCTCTATCTCCTTTTCTCTTTCTACTCTCCTAATAATAAAGCATTAAAACTATGGACTGTCTCTTGTCAAAATTTGCCTCTTAGAAGCATGGAGCAGGCCTCAGTGTTTCCATCCTCCAGGGAAAGGATTCAAGCCGTCTCAGTCAAGCAGCTTCTTTAACAGGTACCAGGAAGGTCCATGCCAGAACGGCGCCACCTTCTGAGCGGGACCTCCCTCCCCGCTAGCCAAACAGTCTCATGCTCCACAGGTATTCAGGGCACCCGCACTCCCTATCGCGATGTGGCACGCAGTCCTGCCAGTGTCCCCTATCCCCCAACGAGGGCTCTGCCTGCCAGAGTTCTCATATGTGGGACCCGAGCCGCTGCTGTTGACCGCGCTCCTTTTTTTCCCCCCACAGTATGTGTCCTGGTTTGCTTTTTGTTGTGGAAAAACACTCTACCAAAGCAACTTAGGGGAGAAAGACATTATTTGGCACGTAGGTTACAATTCATCATAAAGGAACTCAAGTCAAGAACCTGGGGACAGAGGCCACAGAAGACGGCTGCTTGTTCACTTCCGGCTTACTCTTTGTGGCTTGCTCAGACACCCATCTTAAAAAACCCAGAACCATTCACCCATGAATGAACACCACACACAGTGGGCTGAGCCACCCGGCACTGATCAAGAAAATGTTCCACAGGCTTGCCCGGCAGCCAATCGAATAGAGACAGTTCCTCAGTCCAGGTTCCCTCTACCCAAGTGACTGTTTTGTGTCAAGTTGACGAAACTAACCAGCATACCATGGAACCAAATGTGACCCACGAAGTCTAAAGCAGTTATAATGTGATCCTTTGCAGGAAAAGCTTATTAACTGACCACCACGCCAAACACAATGAATGACTCCCCACTGCGAGCAAAGGGTTGAACAGCCGAAACAAGAGCTAGAAACCTTTTGGCTATGGATTTGAAACCCAGAGGAAGGAGACGTTGGGAACACCTGGGAAAGCCGTTCTCCATCTCACCTCCTACGCCCCACCCCACCCCTCCACCCCGGGTTTAAAGAAATAATTTCCCTCCTGCCTTGTGTTCTTACCACGTGATGCTACGATATATAGGGCTACAGTCGCGTCCTATGGTCAGAAAGAAAAGCTAAGGGAATCAGGAAACCAGGAAACCCAGCGACGCCATCCTGAGCCAGGGACTGCTGAACAACTAAACTAGTCAGCCCTGGAAATGTGATGGTCCAGTTGTCTTCACAGAAAATTACTAAAAAAAATCATCAGTGTGACTGCTTCTGTCAATATCCGGTTGTATGCACTAGACAGAAGCCTAAGGGATGGGGGATGGGGGCTGGAGAAATTACTCAGGGGTTGAAAGCTTCGTTGCTCTGGTAGAGGACTCAGGTTCTATTCCCAGAACCAACATAGCAGCTCACAACCATCTGCAACTCCCAAGTCTAGGAAATCTGACGCCCTCTTCAGGCCTCCACAGGCACTGCATGCACACGGTACATAACACATTATGCAGGCAAACACATAAAATTAAATTTTAAAGTAAAGGGCTGGAGAGATGGCTCAGCGGTTAAGAGCACTGACTGCTCTTGCAGACGTCCTGAGTTCAATTCCCAGCAAACACATGGTATCTCACAACCAGCTGTAATGGGGATCTGATGCCCTCTTCTGGTGTGTCTGACAGTGTACTCACATACATGAAATAAATAAATAAATCTTTCAAAAATATATAAAATAAAAATAAAAGATCTTTAAAAAGGTTTAAGTATAATGGAAGCTGAGAAGGCAAGATGGTTTAGACCCAACTGTTCTTGACAACATTATACCTGCCTGGGCCCACTGTCCATATACCAAATAACATTCATGACTAAACCTTGGTTAAGATTTTTTTTTTTTTTAACAAGCACGAGGTATTTGAAATGGAGCTTACTAAATGCTTGGGCGGTTCAGTGCCGTCAGGTTGAAACCTTGAATTTTTTTTCCTAGTAGAGTCTCCTCCTGTTCTGCTGGCTTTAAACTCACTGGTCAACTAAGATGACCTTGAACGTTTGGGTCTCCCACCTCCATTTCCCAACTGCCCGGGCTACAGGCAGGCATGTGATACCATACCAGTTTAGGGGCTTTTCGTTCCGGGGGATTTCATAGAGATAGGTAAGCGTTATACCAACTGTGCTATATTTCAACCCTTGCATGTAACATGAAAAGGGTACTCTTCTCAACAACAAACCCAGTGAGAATCCCTAAAAAACTATCCCACTCGATGAATGTAATACTTCCCACCATATTTTCAAATGAATTTCAATTTATTTCACAAATCAATTTATTTTTGTTGTAAATGTCCCCCTGGCATTTGCATTTTTGCCCTGAACAGAAATCCCCCTTGATCTTATCAGCTAGGAGCTTCTTAAGAAAGCTCATCAAACAGGCAGGAGCCCATAACACTGTAAGGCCCCTCTCTCTGCAAGGTGCCCATTTGTCCCCCTCATTTCCTCTGAAAAGCTGGCTTCTGTGAGTAACACGTTAATCACTGGAACCCCGGACGCTTTTGCCAGCCTCAAAGGCTTTCACGCACAGGCTTGCTGATGGGAAAAGGGCTTCTGGCTAGAAACATAGAAATAGCAGCCACGTCACAAAAGCTTCCCCGTATTTCTTTTATTGACTTTGCCGGACCACAAAAAAATAAATAATAAATAAATAAATAAATAAATAAATAAATAAAAGTTTCAATTTTGTCTCAAAGAAATAAGAAAGCCTGAACATAGCCCCTAAAACTGACATGACAATATCCTGTTTTCATTTCTGTAACTGTGGGGCCCTAACCATTGCCTACACAGAATTTCCTTCTTTACTTCAACAGCTAAAGAAAGTGTTTTTAAAAAAAATGTCTTTTTGTCTTCTTTAAATACCAGGAAGTGACTATCAAACTTGGCTACACAGAGAAACCCCACCCCCACCACCCCTGAGACCCCGGGGAGCTTTAAAACATAATGATGCCTGGGCTGGGTCCCTAGAGCTCTGATTAATAGCTTCACATGGGTCTGGGTATTCTGAGATCTAAAATTAATTCTAATGCATCGTTAAAGTTGAGAACTGACCCAAGGTTAAAGGCAAATAGAAAATGTGACTAAGAGCCATACCCAGGAGGAAAATAACCAATTGTATTTATAGATATAAGAGAGAAAGTTAGGAAAGATTCTACTGCCTAACACTCCCGAAAACAATAGGATATCAATTATCAACCAATAAGTTATACATTCAAATGTATAACTATATACATTGAAAGGCACATACAGAGGCTGGAGTAATGGCTCAGTGCTTAAGGGCACTGCCTGCTCTTACAAAGGACCCAGGTTCAGTTCCTAGCACCTACAGGGCACAATCACCTGCAACTCGAATTCCAGGACATTCTGCATCCTCTCCTGGGCACTGTGGGCACTGGGAATGCTCGTGGTACAACACACATACACTGGGGGGGGGGATGCTTATATGCAAAAATAAATAAATAATCTCAATGTACACATTGTCTTAGTGTTACCATTGCAGTGAGGAAACACGACAGCCAAACCAACTTGAGGAGGAAAGGGTTTTTTTTTTTTTTTTGGACATCACAGTCCATCATCAAGGGAAGTCAGGACAGGGATTCAAAGAGCTGACGGAGGGGTGCTGCTTTCTGGTTTGCTCCTCAAGGCTTGTTCAACCTGCTTTTATTGAGAAAGAACACAGGACCACCATCCCAGAGGAAGCCCAACCCGTGCCAATCGCCAAATGCCCTACAGGCTTGCCTACAACCAAGTCTTAGTGAGGCATTTTCTCAACAGAGGTTCCCTCTTTTAACAAGGACTCTAGGGGGTGTCAAGGTGACTTAAAAAGAGACAGCACACATATATGGGCATTTCTGATGAGTTACGACAGGTAAGACATGGGCAGAAGGCAGAGACAAGGCGCCTGACCTTCTTAACTATAAACCTTACCCCTGGATTTCCACCCCTGTCTGCACACCTGGCAGCAGTTTGGAGAGCATACTCTTTTTCTCAGGACTTTGGCCCAGGCTTAGCCAAGTACCACTCACTGAGAGACAAATCCAGCCACCGCTTTTGCAAAGTAAAGATGTATGGGAATAAAGCTGTCAGATTCACTTGCAGGTCATCAGCCTGCTTTCACATTACAGCATAGTTACTGAAGCCCAGATCCTCTGGCCTCCAAAGCCCCAGAGCATTTCCTATGCAGTCCTGTAGAGAAAAGGTTGTCCGGTCACTTCTAGCCTGAAACGTGTAGTTTCTGGTCAAGCAATCACTGCACTGGTCTCCGTCCCAGACGTTGTGTGTGCGTGTGCGTGTGAGTGTGCGTGTGCATGTGTGTGTATACGTGTGTACGCACGCGTACTTGTGCCTTGGTCCCTGCCAAACATCTCCTCACTCTCAAAGTCCTGAGAGTGGCATTCTCAGGGTCTCAAGGAGTCCCGGGACATCTCAGTGCCTCTGGCCTTAGCCTATCACTCTGAAATAACCAGCTTTCCTCCGAACAAAAGGCAGCGGGAACCAAGGCACCTACATTCCAGCTTCCCATTCACCTTCTGGGATTGCCAAACCTCATTTCCCCGTCTTCCTTTGCTCCCCTACCCTGCTAAAGCTTTTTCAACCTTTGTCTGCTCCTTTGGGGTTGCAGAGTGCACCCTGGGGGACTTCTTGTATGCTAAGCACTCTCTAGACACCGACCAAGACCTCAGCCCCAGTGGTGTCTTTTAAAATTTATCCTTTGACTTCTATTTCTCTAGTTCTTGAAAAACCCTGCCCAATAGGACTGGGGAGGGGGTTCAGAGCTCCCCTCCCTTACTAGTCTGCTTTCATCTACTTCCAAAACATCATTTCTTAATTACACACACACACACACACACACACACACACACACACACAGAGAGAGAGAGAGAGAGAGAGACATGTGCGAGCCCAAAGTTATTTTATTGCATTCAATGAGGACATTTAAACTTTTTAAAAACTGTTTGACAGTGCATGGGTTTAATCTTCTTAAGTAGGTTTCATCCCCATCACCTCTCGCTCTCACTCCCTCTAAACCCCTCCTCCTCCTCCTTCTCCTCCTCCTCTTCCTTCTCCTCCTCTTCCTCCTCCACCTTTTCTCATTCTTCTCCTTCCTTCTTCTTTCCCTCCCTCTTCTTCCTCCTCCTCTTCTCTCCCTCCTTCTCCTCCTCTTCTTTTCTCCTCCTCCTCCTCTTCCTCTTCTTCCTCCTTCCTTCTCCTTCCTTCTTTTTCCCCTACCTCTTCCTCCTCCTCCTCCTCCTCTTCCTCCTTCTCCTCCTTATTCTTCTCCACAAGGCCCCCTCCTGCTTTCAGATCCTTTTCTTTTTTGGTTTTGATTGTTTGTAACCCACTGAGTTTAATTAGGGTTGTTGGCATGCGCGTGGATGGATCTTTATTTACAGGAGTGTGGGCTGCTTCCCAATGGCTGGACCACTGAACAAAAAAGACTTCCCCTCCCCCCAGTAACTGTTAACTAATAGGAACGAAACTCCCATCAAGTCTCCAGACGTTGCCTAATATACCCTGGGGGCAACCCTGTACTCTCAGTTGAGAGCCACTGCAATATGGAAACTAGTCCAAACGCTGACTCTACCTTCCCCCAGTGACTCCACCCCAAGCTTCTGAATCCCCACCATGGTCTCGGTCTCGGGACTTTGGCCTGTACCTTCATCACAGTTTATTATACCCAAGGGTCTCCCATCTCCTCACTCATAGCAGATGTGAGGATAACTCTCCCCATCCCACCCCTCCCCGCCCCCCCCCCCAAGGATATCTTTAACCTGAGCATTCTCACCTCTGGGTACTGAGGCTCCTCCAATAACCATGTGGGAAAGAGAAACTTCACCTTCATTTCACTACCCCTCCATCACAAGGGTAGCCTGTGTGCGGTACTGGGCTCTGTATCTTTGGATGGGACTCTGATGGGCTGTGGAGCTTTCTGGAGGGATTTGTCACAGCTGCATCATCGTTCAACCCCTTGTCCAGCCCCAAACTGTTTCTTGAGCAGCCCTTCAGACTCTAGTCTCAAAAAAACAAAAACAAAAAACAAAAAACAAAAAACAAAAAAACCCACCGCTCTTGGCTCAACCTGCTAGCAGACCTCCCTCACTGGGCTCCGTTTTCCAAAGAGCAGGAGAGCAGGGCCCAGAACACAGAGGTGGCTCCCTTATTTGAGAACCTGCCCATGTTGCTCAACAGCCATTCTGTGCTCACTGCCCAGCACCTACCAGGAGGGGCCCTAGGGACAGCCTTTCATACCTCAATGACCAATGCATGCCATGCCTTGCCTCTGGAGAGGAGGCGAGACTGCACTGAATGTAGAATCTGCCGATGGCCACGATGTAAATATTGCCTTCGTTGTACATTCAAGCTGCCAATGGTTTAACTACTAGCTTACAAAAATTACTGGCTCTCTAATAACTGATTCCCAAGAACCAGCTATAAGACGGCACCGGCATGCGGCTGACAGGCCCCCGCCATTGTTCTCCCTTCAGACAGGACAGACTCTTGCAGTTCTCCAATGCCAGCCGGTTTTGAGAGTCTCTTGTCCATATTGTTACGTTGTTACATTGTTTCCCATGGGCTTCCTTTAGTCAGACAGCTACAGACCTACTCAATGTTCTGGAGTCTGTTCCAACAAAGCTCTCTGAATCTCAGGACTCACCTGCACCCAGCCCAATTCCCTGAAAGGTTAAATGGAGCCCTCTTCCCTCTATGCCCACCGTGTGCTCAAAGCATTGTGTTCCCACGGCCCGGTATCCATCATCTCAACCATAAGTACTCCTGTTTCTATATTTAGGATTTGCCACGGATTTTGTTGTTGTTGTTATTGTTGTTGTTGTATAAATGTATCTGGAGTGCTGGAGAGATGGCTCAGTCACTAAGAGCGTTGGCTGCTCTTCTAGAAGACTCCGTTTAGATTCCCAGAACACATATAACGGGTCACAGTCATCTGTAACTCCAGTCTCAGGAAAGGTGACTCAGCTATTAAAATGCTTACCACACAAGCAAGAGGATCAGCGTTCAAGACCCCAGAACCTATATAAACGCTGAGTGGACTTGGCATGCGTTTCACTTGTAATTCTAGTCTTGGAAGGGTGGAAATGGGATCTCCAGGGTGAGCTGGCTCGGTCGACCGGCTCTGTTTGGGATCTCCGGGTTTGATTTAGAGACCTTGGCGCAAAGAATACATTGGAAGACCAAATGAAAAAGGATTCCTGACATGGGCCTCAGGCCTCTTCATATGTACACCAACACATACACGTGTTCGCACACACACACACTTGAACGTGTATGCACACCCTACACATACATAGAACAACAATAACAACAACAACAACAACAAAATGACCAAAAATATGTGTCAAACCAAGAGAGATGGCTCAACAGCTAACCTGCTTACCTCCCAAGAGAGAAGAATGGAGTTTGGAGCCCCCTTACCCACATAAAAGTAGGGAGACACAGCAGCCCACCAATAACCCCAGCAGACAGAGGAATCCAGGGACAAACTGGCTAGCTAGATTAGCTGAACTGGTGAGCTGCAAGTTCAAGAGGAAAGTGGAGAGCGATGGAGGGAGACCCTCGGGATCAACTTTCTGCCTCCATCCACATGTGGACGTATGCGACACCTTCATGCACACATGCTCACACACATACAGAGAGACATGCAAGGTGTCCAGTGTCCTGGCCATACTGTTTTTTTAATTGGTCTCACCTCCTCCCTCTTGTCATGGGATGCAGAAATTTTACACATATCCAAGGGCATCCTTTACACATACAGGTTTGAACTACCAAGCTCTATTTCCATAGATATATGCATAGAGGCAAGACTTACGGAATGGCTGAGGCATCCTAGGCCCCCTCATGGACAGAGAGGCACTGGAAGATGAGTGGTTTCTGCAGCCCTGGGAGAGGGCACAGGTCCTGCCCACCTCCCCTTCTTAACTCCCAGCCAGGTATTCTGGAAAGCAACCTTCTTAAATGCTAATGACCCCATGTCAGGCCAGGAATTTAATAGGCTTCAACTTAAGTCAAATGAGCAACATACTGGGTACCTCCTACTTGTAAATTCTTGCATCTTTAAAATAAGTCCAGATACGGCATGTGCCACCAGGGGCATCTGGAAAATGCCAACCAGGCTTGCTTTTCCTTCGAAAATGAAGATGTACAGGATAAGAAGGGAGAAGAGAGAGAAGTGAGGGGGTGAATATGATCAACATGTATGATCAACCTGAATGAACTAGGAGAACGAGGACCCAGACCCCTAGCTGTGTAAACAGTCCTTCTGCATCACAGTCTGAAGAGTTCAGATGAGGGCAGGCACCCTGAGGACACCCAGCCCTGCAGACAGACCATCAGCTCACCCCGGAAGGAAGGATCCTCTCATTTCCTGAGGTTGGCTACAAATGTTACTCGCGGAGGTCCACAGTTAGCTCCAGCTGAGACAGAAGTGTAGAAAGTTAGTACTAGGAAGGGCAAAGAATAATCAAGAGTGGGTCCAGGCTGGGCCTGGTAACCATTCTGACTGGGATGAGGAGATCTGTGGCGATATGACAGACAGACACCCAAGCCCAGGCTGGGAACAGAAAGGCCTATCCATCATCAATCTCTAGCAAACCTTCCAGGGTTTGTGAACCAGCAAACTAATAAGGTGTCTTGGGTCAGGAAGATGGCTCAGTGGTTAAAGTACTTCCGGTGGGGGAGTCTCTAGCTCAGATCCCTAGAGCCCAATAAACGCTGGATGGTCCTGGTAGTCTGCCTGTAAGACAGGTAGTCTGCTTGGAAGAGACAGCAAAGGTGATCAACAGGACTAGCTGTCAAGATTTGATTGAGAGATCCTGCCTCAATGAAGAAAGTGAGGGAACCATCAAGGATAATTCCTACCCTGAGCTTCGGGGCCACATGTGCACACACAAGTGCACGCACATGCAAGCCTTCATATACATTCATGTACACCATACACCCATGGCGGGAAAAGGGGGGTTCAGGGGAGGGGGGAAATGTTATTTCTGAAGTAATCAACTGAATTACCTGACAAGAAGACTAAATATCTTTTAGAAGAGTATCTCGAAAAGTGAATTGTTCAAACAACGCCTTAGAGTTTAGGGAGCTAAATTTGAGTTCAGAAACAATTCTATTGGGCTATTTGCCCGACAGGCTGAGGTAATGGAGTCACTGCTTGATTTAAAAGGAAATTAGGGAAACCTGGGGCTAGAAGTTGGAGACTGCAAGATGTATCAAAGCTACAGTGCCAGAATACTAAGAGCAGCTTGTGAAGACCCCATTCTGTGTTCCTTCTCTAAGAGTCACCTGTCCTCTGTCCACCGTGTTACTCCAGATGCAGCCTCAATATGGGCTTGAAACAGGCTGGCCAGCCAAGTGACCTCAACCATCTGGTAATTCTTTATTTCCTGGCTAGGACATAGGTTCCGTTTCAGCAAAACCTCTTCACCTGGGAGCCCTGTGCAATGTGTCCTCCAGTTCCTGCTTGTTCCTGCTATGCTAGTATTAACAGCCTTTCCCCTTTAGACCATGGATGCTCACCCTTCAGAAAGGTTCCTGGGAGTGGTCGAGCAAACCCAACGCTTTGATTCACCCGAGGCTCACCTCCTGAGCCTTTTAGCACCTGCCCCTTTCCTACAACTGCCTTCCATGATAAAATTCCAATTCCCAAAGGCTGTCTTCACATGAGACTTCTTTTTATGCAGGAAACAAAAGAATACAGTAAAAGAAGTTATATGCATCACCCGACGACGGCATCACACCTGTCACAAGGATCTCACTGACGAGTGCTTCAGAGAATCACACGGTTCGGTATCTCCGAGGAAAATGTCCCTAGGAAGTCCACCAATTGTGTTTGTGAAGCACCCATTCCCACACTAAACACCAAATGCGATTGTGGCAGGGTGTATGGGGGGTGGAAGGGAGGAAAGTGGAGGGATGTGTTGGTGTCAGTGAGGAAATGGGTAAAACTAAGCTGATGAATAAGAACAGTAAAAAGTCAGAGGTGACATGTCTCCCCGACCTAAGTTTGTCCCCATTCTACTATTAGCTAGCTCTGGATCTGCAAGAAATTCCTCAAAGCCCCCCTCCCCCCCACTGCCCCCCCAGCTGCAGTTTGCTCCTCTGTAAAAAGGGAAAATGACAAGTTCCTAATGGTTTAGTCATGAAGGAATCGTGAGCTAACGAGGCTGAGGACTCGGACACATAACAACTAGAGTGAGGCCTCGCTGGGGAAACTGAGGTCCAGAAATCGCCTCAGCCCCATCAGCCCTGCTGCCGTTGACTTAGCCCGTGTTATGGGAGTGTGAATCCAGCAACTCAATCTCTCCAAATTTAGCCTAAGTTCAGGTTTCTCATGTGTCACTCAAAAAAAAAACAGTGTTGACTAAAGTAAATCAAGGCTGTCTCCTCGGACTGACACTCTTGTTCCTTAAGAGAATAATGCTTTAGCCTGTCGCTTAATAGTCAATTGCCAATTATTGGCAGGATTATATAAACCTGATATTCTTAAAGTGATAGATCCACCTGCTGCACCCCAGTTTCTGTTAATCACCAACAGAGATGAAGGCAATGAAGGGAAATATAACAGCCAAGGAGGAGCAGCTGGTAGAGCAACATGCTCTGTACCCAAAATACCTTTGTTGCAGGGTAGAAAAAAGAATGGGGTTTCTTTTCTGGCTTAAAGTCTATAAACTCCTTAGGTGTATAGATACCCATTGCATTTCCTATGCAATGTGACATGGTTCTCTTAACCATGGTTCTCTTATATGAAATAAACCTGAACTAAACCTATTATCAATATATTAATAAGTGAAACCAATCATATCAATTCTTCAAAATACAAAAGGGAAGCCTTGACCAGATTGACTTTTTATAAAAACACAAAATGTCACTGATCCAAACAGCCATTCCCAAGACGTGGGGCCCGAGTGTCCATCTCGTCAGCACCAACACCACGCGTAACAGAGGATGCTTTTAGCATTCGTTATGGCTCAGGTTCAGGCACCATTTATTTATTACATAAAGGAAAGGGGATGTTTATGGGGAAATACGCATGGTCCAATGAGAACAAAATGTCGAATGAGAGAACTGAAAGACAGGGTCCTAACCTTGGGTTACCACCTCAGAGCTGTACAACTCCCAAACGGTCTATTTTCATACCAGCATGTAACAGTCCTCACCTCCTTTCAGCAAAAAGATAGATACATACATAGATACATAGATACATAGATGATAGAGATAGATACATACATAGATACACAGATAGATAGATGAGAGAGAGAGATAGATAGATAGATACATAGATAGATACATAGATACATAGATGATACCTAGATAGATACATACTTGGATACATAGATAAATACATAGATGGATGGATAGATAGATAGATAGATAGATAGATAGATAGATAGATAGATAGATACATAGATACATAGATAGATAGATACATAGATAGATACATACTTGGATACATAGATAGATACATACTTGGAAACATAGACAGATAGATAGATAGATAGATAGATAGATAGATAGATAGATAGATAGAGATAGATAGAGATAGATAGATACATACATACATACAGAGACAGATACATAGATACAAAGATAGATACATAGATACATACATAGATGATACCTAGATAGATACCTACTTGGATACATAGATAAATACATAGATAGATAGATAGATAGATAGATAGATAGATACATACATACATACATACATACATACATACATACTTGAATAGATAGATAGATACATACATACATACATACATACATACAAAGATACATAGATACAAAGATACATAGATACATAGATAGATGATACCTAGATAGATACATAGATACATACTTGGATACATAGATAAATATAGATAGATAGATAGACAGACAGACAGACAGACAGACAGACAGATAAGGGGAGGGCAAGAATGTTTCAACTGGTTTGTAATACAGTGCAAAGACGCCGGAGGATTTTTCCCCACAGTCTCTGCACACTGCTCACAAATCGAGGCAATGGGATCCACACTCCATTCTCACTTTTGCTTAGTGAGCCGGAATTAGCTCACTGACAGACCCGGCTAAGGCTGAGCCAGCCCTTTTGCTTTTGAGGTCAGTAAGTAATCTAAGCTCCAAGAGATTTTCTCTCCACTGCCTGACTTTCCTGAGTCAAGTTTCCCTCCTGTGTCTCAGGGAGCTGGCGAAATCTTTTCCCCATGCACAGGTACTTTGGCTCTCCCAAGAGACTCCAGAGAAAGAGAGAGCTGGTGTTGGACACAGGATAGACGGCTTTGTGACCGCTGAACCGGACATGGGAGTCCCCTTCTGTGTTTGGGAAATCCCCCCACTTTTTGATGCAGACAGCCTGCCACCTAATATAGAGTCTAACATGCTGGATATGCACTTTCCCACCATCCTTTGAGGGAAGAGCATGAACCCAGAGCGACCACTGTAAAGTCATAATCAGCCTCCAATGGTGGAATACTGGGAGGGACTACAGTATTTCAGCACCAGACAAAGATGACAGCACCTCCATCTGGTCTGGGGAAGCTCTCTCTTGGAAGCATTTCTGGTGTGGTGACATCCCGTGTCTCCTGGCAGAGGGCACAAACAGATAGCTCTGTGCATTCGCCATGATAGCAGTGGAATCTGCACCAGACCCCTTAAGGCTGCATGCTTCCGGGTCTTCATTCTACCTCTGCTGCTAGAATGCCCCGCCCCCACAAATTGGAAAAGTTCCTTTTCTGTAGCCTCTCAGGGGGGCGGGGGGGGGGCTTCCATTGACCCAGGAATCATTCTGAACCCCACAACTCTCTATCAGGACCAGCAGAGCTCTCTGCAGTGTGCAGAGATGTTCAAGTGAGTTGTCACAAAATCTCATGGCACTGTTCAGCCGCTCCATTCACAATTTATGTCAGAAAAACCACAGAGATAGAAGGGGGGAGGGGACTGAAAGTAACTAAATTGGAGTTCAATAGCTCAGAAAGACAAATCTAGAAGACCGGATTAAAAAGTAATTTAGGGCCAGCTCAACTAAAACATAGTATGCAGAAGTGAGTGGGATTAGATGTTATAAGATGTTTTGGGCTGCCAGGCAGTGGTGGCGAATACCTTTAATCCCAGCACTTGGGAAGCAGGGGCAGGCAGATTTCTGAGTTCGAGATCAGCCTGGTCTACAGAGTGAGTTCCAGGACAGCCAGGGCAACACAAAGAAACCCTATCTTGGGGGTGGGGAGGAGGTTAAAAAAAAGATGTTTTGGACTTTTTTAGCTCAAAAACGATATGAGCCTTTGCCATGTCTTCAAGTACTTCTCCTTCGATGTACTCAGGGCAGTACACTGCAGATCCATCTCCCCACAACCCTGAGGAATTTGTAAAGCGTATAGGACATGTCTCTGTCTCCTTTGCTAGTCTCAAGCTCTCCACTCTGATTAAAATGCATCCCCCCCCCAAACTCTGCGAGGGAGGAACTGGGGGGGCAGCATTTGGAATGTAATTAAATTATTTATTTATTTATTTATTTATTTATTTAAAAATGCATTCCCCTTGTTGACGAACTCCCATCCCTCAGTGTCCAAGCTCCAAGACCCTACCTCAAATGCCACTTCCCTTAGGAAGCATTCTCTCTCTCTCTCTCTCTCTCTCTCTCTCTCTCTCTCTCTCTCTCTCTCTCCCCCCCCCCCGTGTGTGTGTGTGTGTGTGTGTGTGTGTGTGTGTGTGTGTGTAAGAGAGAGTAATAGAGGAATGGAGGGAGATCAGAGGACAACTTGTAGGAGTCAGTCCTCTCCACCTTGTGGATGGGTCCTGGGAATCGAATTCATCCTGACAGACTCTGGAGCAAGAGCCTTTACCTATGGGATCCATCTTGCCAATCCCCTAATGAAGTTTTCATATACCCCGCCCCCAGCCGCCAACTACTACTTTGTTGGTATTGCTACTGCAGGCTACTGCGATGTCTGATGTCTCTGCACTCTCTGCCCCCTCTCCCACCCATTCACAATAGTTTGTGACCTCCAGGAACATTTGAAGTCTAACTCCAAATTAAGGTAAGCCAAGTGAGGGTCTGGCTTCCCTCGGTCTCAAGAGCAAGTTCACAGACGTGGTCCTCACCCGTCTCCCTTCAATTATCATCTCAGAGCCTCCCAGGATTAAGCACTCAGACTTGTGTCAATTGAGAGGTGAAAAATGCAGAGTCTACACATTTCAGAGATCAATGTGCTATAGAGCCGGCAGGGTCTGATACTGACACAGAGAGCTGGGGAAGCATACAGAGAACCCCCGCCCCTTAAGCTGGCCAGGAGGGAAAAAGGAAATGGCACCTTCTGTTGCCTCCGTCTATGGTTGGGTGAATCCAGCTCTAAGTAAATGCAAAAATGGAAAGAGTGGGATGGGGAAGGAGACAGAACGCTGGTGCTTGAGCTACAACCAGATAGATGTACAAAATCTGAAGGAAAAGGAGAACTATCATCCAAGGAACAAGCAAAAATATGAGGGTGTGTGTGTGTGTGTGTGTGTGTGTGGCAGAAGATGGGAGTCCAACTCCCGGCACCGACATCATGGCGCTTACAACAGTTGTTAACCCCAATTCCAGAGAATCCAATGTCCTCTTCTGGCCTCCAAGGGCACTGCCCTGCACGCTTGTGGCGCGCACGCAAGCAAGCAGGCAAACAGTTACGCACATCAAATACAAATAAAGAAACCTTTACAAAGAAAGACGCAAAACACATCGACAGTGCGAGTGAGAGAGCAGAAAGGGAGCTGCATATAAACGGGATGCTTTAGAAAGGAGAAGGTAAGGGGGCCACCTCAGCAAACCAAGCAGGGAAACCCCCGAGGTCGGGATCGAGCAATAGGACAGGAAAAGCGTACATCAGCAGCCGCCCCCCCCCAGAGCGGCGATCATTGAGTCTTCACAAAGTCTCAAGGACGTGTGGATGGCGCGCACAGGGGACCTCATCCTATCCTTGAATGGAGGCTTCTGGAGATGCTATTATCTTCATTGCCAATTCACAGAAAGGGAAGCTGGGTCTAATAAAGCTTTCAAGGCTGCACGGCTTGTACAAGTAGCAAAAGCACAGTTGATGTGTGATTTTCGTCCTCCGTACAACCCTGGGTCGGGAACGATGAGTGAGGCCGTGTTAGGCACCGGATGGCTTACTGTGCACAGGCTTAGAAGAATGACATCATTATGGGGAGAGGTTAAGAAATAGATGACAAGGCAGAACCGGAAGGGACCAGAAGGCAAGAGGAAACACACGTGGTGTGCTGGAGCAATGAAGAGTGGTGTCAGAGGTAGGGCATAAATGTTACTCAAGGAGGAAGACTGCGCGCCTAGAGCTTCGAGGGGAGCGAGGATCTCAGGTGACACTGCAAACAGTCACATGATGAGAGATAGCACCCAGAGGACAGGATTCAGTGAAGTGCTCCTGGGCAAAGTCCTGCCTCAGGGGAAAATCCTTTCTGGAAAAAAAAAGTCCACATGTGGGAAGTAGATGGGGGGCGCCATGAAGAAGTAATCAAATAGAAAAATAAGAATGGGGCTGGAGAGATGGCTCAGTGGTTAAGAGCACTGACTGCTCTTCCAGAGGTCCTGAGTTCAAATCCCAGCAACCACATGATGGCTCACAACCATCTGTAATGGGATCTGACGCTCTCGTCTGGTGTGTCTGAAGACAACTACAGTGTACTTATATATAATACATAAAGAAATCTTTAAAAAAAGAAAAAGAAAAAAAGAAAAATAAGAATGTTCTATCAACAAAATAACTAAGTGGGTTTCCAATCAGTTAGGGTAGTCAACAAAATCCAAAGAAGTTATTAAATGTTTTAAAGGGTCACTTCCTCTTCCACTAACGATTGTGTTAGACAAGGTCCTATGAAGCCAGGCTTCTTCACAAAGGGGCAGCAGAACCATTTCCTCAATAGTCCCATAAAGACTATGTTGGACTTAGCAACCAGGTGCCCCACTAAGCCACGGAGGTATCAGGTAAAGCTATTAGGGAGTCTGGACAAATATCACTCAGCAGTAACAGGTACCCGTCACTCCGGGCATCAGTAAAGCCAAGGGGAAAATCCGTACTTTGACCCTCATCTGGCAGTAGCAAGGAAATACCCCCCTTCTACCCACGGTCTTTGTTTGTCTTTTCCCGTGATGAAACATTAACCAAAAGCAACTTAGGGAAGGAAAGAGTTTTTACTTCATACTGTACTTCCAGGTAGCAGTTCATCACTGAGGGAAGTCAAGGCAGGGATTCAGGCAGGACCCGAGGCAGAAACTGAAGCAGAGACCATGGAGGAATGCTGCTTGCTGGCTCTCTCTTCATGGTTTGCTTAACTTGCTTTCTTATGTAACCCAGAGCCACCTGCCCAGGCACCTGTGGCACCACTCACAGTGAGCTGGACCCTCCTCGTCAATCACTAATCAAGAAAATGCCCCCAGAGACAGTCCCACAGGCTAATCCGAAAGAGATGATTCCTCGGTTGAGGTTGCCTCTGCCCAGTTGATTCTAGAGTGTGTCAAACTGAGAAAAAGCACTCGCCCACACACAACAGAGGTAGCAGAGGCCATCAAAAATACAACTCAAAGAAGCACCACTCTTGGAGCTAGGGAGATGGCTCAGTAGTTAAGAATACTTGCTTTTTTTTTTTCCCAGAAGACCTGAGTTCAGTTCCCAGCACCCATGTAGAGTGGCTCACAAACTCCCATAACTCCTACTCTAAGGGATCTGAAACCTTCTTTTGTCTCTTCAGACACCCCTTACACACAGACACATACATATGATAAATAATACATCTTTTGTTTTTAAAAGAAAGAAAGAAAGAAAGAAAGAAAGAAAGAAAGAAAGAAAGAAAGAAAGAAAGAAAGAAAAAAAGAAAGAAGAAAAGGACGGAAGGAAGGAACCAGTCTTAACACAATATACAAAATGCCCGGGTTTCAATCTAATTTCATTCTTGGAGCATGAAACAGAAATCTCTCAGAGTGACGAGAAAGAGTGCTTAACAGTGAGATGCTCCGGATGTTGGGAGGGTCCGAGGAGCACAGCAGCTAGCAAGGAGACACTCAGCAAGCAAATGGGTATGTGGTAAACAAACGATGGGAAAAGAAGGTCTCAGCACAATGTTGAAGAAGCACAGAAACTTTAGAGCCATAACATGAAACAAACAGCCAGGCAGTGGTGGCGCATGCCTTTAACCCCAGCACTTGGGAGGAAGAGGAAGGCGGATTTCTGAGTTCAAGACCAGCCTGTTCTACAGAGTGAGTTCCAGGACAGCCAGGGCTATACAGAGAAACCCTGTCTCGAAAAACCAAAAACAAAACAAAACAAAACCATGAAACAAACATATTTCTGAAACACAGTGCACGGTCTCAGTAGTGTGATAGAGGAGGCAAAGGGGAAGACATGGTGAATCTGAGGATAGTCAATAGAAATTATTTGATCTGAAAAGAACAAGGTGGGGAAAAAAGGCAAATAAAAAGCAAATTCTTAGGGACACGTGAGACATGTAGAAAAAGAAAGAAAAAGAATCAGCTGTGCCAAGGAGTCACAAACAAGAGAGCAAGGAGCCCAACGTCACACGAAAATTAATGCTAGAGCTGTGGGCATTTTGCCAATTTGAGGGAGAAAAAATGTACACGCATACACTTACAAATATACTCTTCTATGGATTCATATGTCCTGGGCAAACCCAATCAGCATAAATCAAGAAAATTCATGCTAAACACATCATAGGGTCAGTGAGTAAAGGCACTTGCCACTAATCCTAATAACCTAGTTTCAATCCCTGGGCCCATATGGTACTGACTTCTGCAAGTTAACCTCTATCTACACACACACACACACACACACACACACACACTACAGATGCAAACACCAAACATATCATGCTAAATTAATGTACTAACAAAAAATTTTAAGATGTTCTAATGAAAATTAAAGAAAATAAATCTCAAAAAAATACTAGCCAGAAAGCAATTCCAACTGCTTTATCCATCAGAGAACACTAACACTACAGGAATGACAACAGATTTGTAACCAGAAACAATGAAGGTTGGAAGGAATGGTAAGCTTTCAAATGGCACAAGCAAACTGTCAATAAGCCAAGTAAAAGTGGGAGAAAATGAGACAGCCTCGGCCGAAGGGAAACTCACAACCAAGGACTAAAGACTTCCTCTAAAGTGAAAGATGATGAGAAAGTTGCAATGTCAGGCAGTAATGGCACATGCCTTTGGTCCCTGCACTGGAAAGGCAGAGGCAGGAGGATCTCTGTGAGTTTGAGGCCAGCCTGTTCTACAGAGCTAGTAACAGCACAGCCAAGGCTACACTGAGAAACCCTGTCTCAAAAAACAAAAACAAACAACAAAACAAAACAAAAACAAACAAACCACTGTTTGCATGTGGGAAAACCAGGTACCAAATGGAAGATGTAGGAGAATGTTGTGGCTATTCCTGGTTGTCAGCTTGACTATATCTGGAATGAACTACAATCAAGAATTGGAAGGCTCACCTATGATCCTAATCTGGAGACTCAGAGATACAAGTTTCTGACCTGGATCTTGGCATGGAGATCTTGAAGCATAGTGGCTATGAATTCCAGAAGATTAAGACAAAGAGATCTCCGAGTTCAAGGTTATCTGGGATTAAAGGCACGGTGGCACATGCTTTTAATCTGGGCCACACCCTCTGCTGGAGACCTACATAAGGACATTGGAAGAAGGAAGACTGACTCACTCTTCTTTGCCTGCTTGCCTCGTGGGACTGTGCAACTGCTAGATCCTTGGACTTCCATCCACAGCTCCTGCTGACCATTGTTGGGAAGTTGGACTACAGACTGTAAGTCATCAACAAATTCCCTAACTATATAGAGACTACCCATACGTTCTGTGACTCCAGAGAACCCTGACTAATAGAGAGGATGCAGCTGCTGTATAGGATGCAGTCAAGACCATCACTGTAAGGCACAGGAGAAAGTTGACCTGGGGTGTAGAATCGGGCATAGTGGTTAAGAGGAACAGACATTCAGATCTCTATTTAGCCTTATTCAATGATTTTGCCCCAGGGTAACTTCTTATTCTTTCTGGGCCTTAAGTCTCTTCCCCCTGCCCACTTTACAGGGATCCTTGGAATAGGCACTTGGAAGATTGTGACATTCAAGTGAAAGGTGGGGGTGGGGGAGGAGGAGAAGGAGGGGCGAAGAGAAAGAGAGATAGATAAGAACAAAGTATAACGGCATGTATACATGAAGCACCATGGTGAAATCCAAGACTTTATATGCTGACTTAAAAAATTAAGTAAGAAGACATTACTTATAAGGTCTTAAACGACGTCTGAAGTATGAATATAAGGGCTCAAGAAATACTACTCGGAAGGCTGAAGAGATGGCTCAGCAGCAAGGAGCATGGGATGTTCTTACACAGAGAGGGAGGACCCAGGGTCGGGTCTCAGCACCCAACCCACTTCGTGGTTCACAACTGTCCATAGTTACAGTCCCAGGAGATCCAACACCTTCTTCTGGATTCTGCATGCATGAGTGGACATACATACATAAAAAAAGAAGAAGGAGAAGGAGAAAAAGAAGGAGAAGGAGAAGAAGAAGGAGAAGGAGGAAGAGAAGAAGAAGAAGGAGGAGGAGGAAGAGGAGGAGGAGGAGAAGGAGAAGAAGAAGAAGAAGAGGAAGAGGAAGAGGAAGAAGAAGAAGAGGAGGAAGAAATAATACTATTTCCTTTAAGAATTCTGTGTGTGTAGGTGTCCCATGAGTGTAGTCCTCATGGTGCATGTATCTACACATCTGTGGATGCCCCCAGCAGTCCAAAAGAGGTTATGAAAGGATGTTGGATCCTCATGAGTTGGAGTGGCTAAGGATTATGGATTACCACATGTGGGTGCTAAGAACAAAATTCTGGTCCTCGGGAAGAACAATAAAGTGCTTTTAACCTATGAACCATCTATCCCTTCAGTTTCCCATTCCTGTTCTTCATAGCAAAAGCAGCTATTTTAGCCAGAAAAGGCTCAGGAGAATGTTGTTCTCTGAATTCAAACGATACAAAAAGAACATCGTAGGAAAATGAGAGACAGCCAGGCATGGTCACACACAGCCATATTCACAGCACTGGGAAGCAGAAGCAGGAAAATCACATGGGTAAGGCCATCCTGGACTACACAGCAAGATTCATCTCAAAACTTGGGGGTGGGGGTGGGGGGTGGGGGACATTGTTAAGTCCATGGAGAATAAAGAAGGCAAAAACAGGAAAATGAGAGATAAAGGTGCCTGTATGGTAGGATGAAAGAACAGAATCCCACAGCCTGTTGACTATCCTCCACAGGCACACATAACAGAATAGGGTGTGGGGTAGAGAGATAGATTAGGCACACAGAGTACAAAGAAACCACCAAAGAACTCATGTCATCTCCATTGCAGGAAACCCTGGGGTTCAAACACCATCATCCCAACTTACAGCAGTATCTTGGAGAAGCCATCTAACCACATCAAGCATTAACCCACTCATCCCTGAAATGAAATGTCATGTCATCTTTATGAAATCTTCAAAACACTGTCGAATGCTTGATATCATAGGCACCCAGAAGTCATAATGCTGTTCTTACTCAAACGATTAGGGTCATCAAAGTAGCACAGCCATAAAAATCACTTATCACAGGAGTCTTAATACCTGAGTTTCATCCCCCAGGACACATATTAAAAGGAGAAAAACCAAGTCCCAGAAGTTGTCCTCTGACCTCCACATAGACGGTAGAGCATACACACACACACACACACACACACACACACACACACACACACACACACAGAGAGAGAGAGAGAGAGAGAGAGAGAGAGAGAGAGAGAAATAGCATACAAATAAATAATAACTTTAATAAAAACAGATCATCATTTCTTCTGACCTCTTGTGCACAGTGCATAGAAGTTCAGACTAAGTTTCTCCCTCGTGAGTTACTAGATGGGAAACATCCCCTGGAATATTTAGTGTACTACACCTTCCATCTGCAAACTCCTTCAACTAAAAAAATGAGCACAATCTTATTTTTCCCCCTCTGTGAATCTTATAGGAATGAAATGAAGCAATGCATGTAAAATAAACTTGACAGACAGTCAGAGACAGAGTCAAACTCACGGAGCCCACATAACAAGCAGAAGTTTGGGGACAAGGGGAACGAGGCCACACAGCTAGGTACCAGATCAACCAAATCAAACTGCACTCTTGTCTACTGGGTCTGGGCTTCCTCTAGTCCTATGGCTACTAGACGACTTTTAACTTCTAATTCTACGGGGAAACCCTGTCCACCTGAAAAATGTCTCACCATCCAGGAGACATTGTTGTTGTTTGAGACAAGGTCTCCGTATGTAGGCCTGGCTGGACTGGAACTTGCTATGTAGAGCAGGCTGGCCTTGAACTCACAGAGGTCCACCTGCTTCTGCTTCTCCAGCAGTAGGAGTAAAGATTTATACCAACATACCTGGCTCATCTTAAGATTTAAAATGTATTAGTTTATTTGGGGCTATTTTCCATTTAAATGGTGAAAAATGTTTATAGATAGGCTCCTTATTTCAGTTTTAGCTATACTCGGATATATTTATCAATTGCCTTTGCCAAATGTTCTAGATACTAGGTGATTACTGGAAAATACAAAGAGAAGAAATGTGGTTCATCAATATAGTAGAATGTTATGGAATCTTCAAACAAAGTGTTGATCCAGCCCTGTGCATACGTGCACACCCTAAAAAAACCTTTTGCTAAGAGAAGCCAGATAGATGCACAGGGTTACATGTCACAGGATTTTCATTCAGAAAAATGTTGAGAAGAGGCAATTCCATAGAGAGAGGGAGGGAAAGCAGATTCTTGGTTTCCAGACCGAGGAAAGAAGATGGAAATGCCTGCTCAATAGGCACAAGGTCTCCTTCGTCTCTGGTCAAAATGCTTTGAAGCCCAATAGCTACGATGCTTACTTGAACTTCTGCATTGCTAAAAATGGCTGGATTCTATACTTGAGAATTATTACAAAGGATCTTTTATAAATTCATGATGATAAAATATACATAGGTAGAGAGGGGGGCGCAAGGGATTCTATACGTGTGACAAGAGGTTCACATATGAGAATGAAACGACTAGAAACAGGAGGCGGGTTTCCAGAAAACACATTAGTCAGCATTATAAGCTTACGTAGGCTAGCCGTAGATACTGATAGGAAAGTACAATCAAGGTATTTGCTGACCACAACTTTATGCCAGTTATTGAGATGGGAAATTGCTAGGATGTATGGCTGAAGGGTAACCACGACACTGTACCATGGTAGACCAGGTCAACTGGTGCTCCCTCTAGGTCAGGCTCACCTCCAACTCTTGGTGATTCCCCTTATTCATTCTTATGAGTGCTAGGAATATAGGCATTAGCTACCATGCCTATTAGATAGCAATGGGTAGATAAATTGCACATTGGGAATGAAACTGTAAACCAGATAGAAATAAAATTGTTCTTTAAATTCTTTAATAAATAGATGGTGGCATTTTTCTCATTAATTCTCATCCAACTTTCCTGAACTATAACCCTCATTCTAACACTAACCCAGACACTGACAGCAACTCTAACACCTAAGCATAACTCCTGACCCTGAGCCCTAACCCTAACTATAACCCCTAATTCCTAACCCTAACTCTAATCCCAATCCTAACCCACTCAGCCTAACCTTAACCATAACCATAACCCCAACTCTCTAACCCTAAGCCTAGCCCTAACCCTCAGTCTAACCATCTAACCCCTAATCCCAGTCCTAACCCTCTAACATAACCCTAAGCCCAACATCAACTCTAACGGCCTAATTTCTGACCCTGAACCCCAACTATAAACCCTAATCCACAACCCTAACCCTAATCCCAATCCTAACCCACTAAGCCTTAACTATAACCATAATCTCTAACCCTAATCCTATTCCCTAATCCTTATCCTAACCTTAACCCTAACCATAACCAAAACCTCTAACCCTAATCCTAATCCTATTCCCTAATCCTTATCCTAACCCTAACCTTAACCCTAACCCTAACCCTAACCCTAACCCTATACATGAAAGAAAAGCAGAGTACCCTGGAGGAAGAGAATTTAGAAACCCTTCTCTTGAAGAGGAGCTGGGAAGGTAGAAACTCCAGGAAAGAGGGGCAGACTCTGGATGAGACCTGCTCATTGGTAACTGCCTCTTGGAAGCTCAGTCCCAGAGAAGACAGGGGAGGCTGACAGCTGCTCGCTTCTTTTAAAGAGTTGTTTGCTGTCTCAGGATCTGAGGCTGCTGGCAGTGCTCCTATCTGTTTTACTCCCTTGAAATCAATTCCAAAGACTGAAATACATTTTAGATCATTATTCCTTAACCTTTAGGAAGATCAGAGAGAAACCAACTCCTGCAGGGATGCTGCCCTTTTTTTGAAGACTACACACACACACACACACACACACACACACACACACACACTTTTTGAGTTATATTATAGACACCATTCTTCTATTAAATCCAAGGTTTATCCTTTATCTCAGCACAGTGGAAACAGATTATCTGCTTTTAAAAGCCGACCAAATTCACTTGTGCATAAATCCAGGTTACCAGGAGACTGTGATGTAAGTAGCTCATGTTTTTCCAAACTTCAACCAAAAATGAGACAAACATAAATGGCTCCCTCGAGTCAAACCGGAAGGAAGGAGAGGTGAGATGGGAACCATATTTCACTCACTAATGCTCAGCATGTACATGGAATTCTAGTGTGTTCTTTATGCATTATTAACTTCCATGTGTCCTCCCAAAGTAAGCATTTCTTTAGAACCAGAGATTAAAGAGACCTCCTGATGACAGAGGAGGACACCAAGGCCCGAGGTTAGAGATCCAGTTAAGAGCACTTAACGCTTGCAGAGGCCACAGGTTCAATTCTCAGCACCAAGATGGTGGTTCATAGACATCCACAAAGTTCCTATACCCTCTTCTGAGGCCCATGAGCACCAGATAGAAATATGATACAAATATATATGCAGGTCTTATACATGAACACACACACATGTACACATACACGCAGCCAAGACTCAGACACATGAAATAAATAAATCTAAAAAAAAATGAACTTTAAAAATACAGGCAACTAGTCAATTTCTCTTTGGTCTGGGTTGCTAAGTTTGTTGCTAAGAACTAAGCCAAGCTATGGATACCAATTTTGGAAATTTCAAGTTGCAAAACAGTAACACAAAAACTAATCATCGATGCATTATGAAATCTGAAAGAGATCATCTTACATCTGGTTTTGCGTTGGATTGTCACCCTAAGGGTCCATCCTGTACGGAGAACCAGAGGACTCTCTAGAAACTTCCTTCCCCACCCCCCACAGTAAGAGGGATTTCAAAAGCCCCAAAATGTCCACAGCTCTAGAACACATAGACTGAGTCCCTGCTTCTCGAAACCTCCGGCATGGCAGACATTCAAATGAGGTAACATCAACGTGACCTCATGGAGAAAGCACACAGCAGAGAGCCAGCAAACTCCCGGGCTCTTGGCAAGCAGAAATGTCAAGTCAGTTCACCAAAAAACAAAAAGCAGGGTGGGAGACATGCCCGTATAAATGAAGGCCGTATAATCGGACTTCAAGGTCCGATTGTTGAACAAGGGCAAGAGCGAATTGGTGACGTGCCAGCCAAGTGTTGCTATGAGTTGAATCCAACACTGGTTAAAGAAAGTCACTTCCAATACCCAGCAGCCCCAACAAAGTCCTCCCTCTAAACGTTGGTATCCTTCTTGATCTCTTGATAAAGTTAGCTGGGGACTTGTCCGCAGAAAGCTCCTCAAAGCCAGTTTGGCTGTCTGCTCCTTACTGAACTCAGCGTATTCAACAAAACCCTGTTGCTAAGAGATGGAGATGAACAGTTGGGTCCAAAATACTAAATTATGCTGAGCTGCTGGAGGAAACGATGTCAGTCACACTTGATGGCACAGTTCAGCCCTGCAATGAGTATCCCCCTTGGTGCACATCCGCTGCTCCAGTCTCACCTCTGACTGAGTTACCTGGTGGCCCCTCCATTCCAACCACACAGAACTTTAGGATTTTCCTAGACTCTAGGGCTGTTTCATCCCAAAGTGGGTCTGCCCTCACGACCTCTTCCCTCCTATCCTTCCTCTTCCTGGCATTCATGTTGAAAGATCTGTACCGTTAATTGGTTGGGGGAGGGGCTATCGTGAAGTCACAAATGTCAGTAGATAACATCTGTTGCCCTGTGGAATTTGAGCTTCAGTGCTATACCCTGTCTCAAAAATAAATAAATAAATAAAATAAAATAAAGCATGGAGTGGTAAAGGGACACATCTGGTTTGACCTCCACACACTCATATATGTGTGCGCGCACACACACACACACATGCACACACAGAGACAGACAGACAGAGAATTCTTCTCTCTCCACACTCCTCAGTATCTCTCCAAGAACCATCCAGAGAACCAGACAATTAATGTCCATGGATGAATGGCTACATGCATTACAGAACAACAGAATGGGCCCGTTCAATTATCTGATGCCTCAGTCAAGAGACCCTGATCCCCCACTGTGCTTGATGCTCTCTTCCATCTTTCCCTTTAAGCCCACTGAGTTAGCTTAGTCTGTCACAGGAGGAAGGCAAGGGTCCCCCTCTCCCCACGAGTCACAGTCAGTTCTGCATCAAAACACTCCTGAGAGGCTACCAGCAATCCAGGTACAAGCTTTAGAAGACCCGTTTCCCTGCCTTTGGGGCCTCACCAATAACCCGGCAGCTATCCTTAATTACTCTTGGTTAGAACAGCTTCATCTCTAAAACGAGGTGTCTGGCCTACACAGGTTCTAAGATATAAGTATACTTCCGATTCCTGCTTGCATTGTCTTGTCTTTATATTTCATCTGGTACCGACGGGGCAGACTATTTGGACAGCTGTCACATAGTCGGACAGCGACAGCCTTGAACTTGCCACTTGGGCATCAGAAAATACCAGTAAGATTTTCTGTTTCATTTTCTTTGATCACAGGCCTGGCTTTAGTTGGTTAATCAGATTACACTATTGGTGTGTGCATGCGTGTGTGTGTGTGTGTGTGTGTGTGTGTGTGTGTGTGTGTGTACAGGTGCAGAAGCCACTGAAGAACCTTGGATGTCATTCTTCAGCTGTCACCATCAATGGTATTTGAAGCAGCATCTCTCACTGGCCTGGATCTTGCCAAGGAGGCTAAGGCATCTGGCCAGCAAGCCCTAAAGAGACTCCTGTCTCCACCTCCCCATCCGTTCGCTTACGAGCACGTGCCACCAGGCCTGGCTCTGTCATCCAGGTTCCAGGGCTCAAACTCAGGACCTAGTGCATTCAAGACCATCTCCCCAGCCTTATTAATATTCATTTATGACCTGGATAGACTCCTTACAAAGGCAACTGGTGACAGAATAAATGATGGTCTGTACCCAGCCATGGTCTTTTCTACATACAGTAAACATGAGCCAATCTAAGGAAATACACCTTTCCAGTAGCCAAGTCGTATTATTATACTTTCAACATCACAAGTAAGTTCTTACTCTTAACAGCTCCTTATAAAAGAACGATAGAAAACATCAGCGCTCACAACAGTGTCACCGTATCATTCAATGTAAGTCTAAATGTTGGGGCTGGAGAGATGGCTCAGAGGTTAAGTCACTTCTGTCCTTGGTCCAGCATACAAATGGTGACTGCAGTTATCTCTAACTCTAATTCCAGGGCATCTGATGCCTTATTCAGACACCCTCAGGCTCAAGGCACACACGCAGAGTGCATACATATGTGCACACAAAACACTCACACAGGTAAAATAAAGAAATTCAAAAGCAATTTTAATAAAATAAATAAATAAATATAAGTCTAAGCAGGCATGGTTAGGTTTTCGTTTTATTCCATGCAATTCCTTCCACCCTGTTTCTTGAGTCACCCCATTGGCTTGTCCCATCCCCCCTGACCGCCCAGAGGATCTGGTTCTATAGCACCCCTAAGTGGACAGCGATACGCGTGATAATTTGTGAGCACTGTGAGGAATACTTGATCTAGACCAGACCAATCAAACAGCCACTCATTAGAGGATTCATTTTGAAACATATAGGATCCTCTTTCAGACCACAGACTATAATAGAAGTAGTTCAGGAATAGTAAATACAGAATCTATAAAGGTGGGCCAGTGAGATGGCTTAGCAGGTAAAGGTACCTGCTGCCAAGTCTGAAGACCCCCGGTTCAATCCCCAGGATTTCCTTGGCACTTATGATAGCACCACGTAAGTATAATAAAATTTTTAAAGAAACTACAAAATCATATCAGGTCAGGGCTAGTGGCTGTTTTCACCCATGTGTAACTGATGAGTGGGCAAAATCCTGGTCTAGAGCAGAAGGCAGAGGGTAGAGATGATCCCAGAGAATGGCATAGTAAGAACTGGGGAGGGGGGGAGGAGGGAGGACAAGTAGGAGGGGGGACAACAAGGGGAGGTGGGATGGAAGGGGACAAGGGGAAGGGAGTGCATCAGAGAACAAGTCAGTTAGTAACTCCCAGGCCCAGCTGTGCTGAACCTCTTACTATTGGACTGGGTGAAATTCTCACTAAATGAAGACTCTTACTTAACACTAAGACAAAATACACACATGTGTACAGTCATTTGTTGTCATACTCCAGAAAGGCTCACATCCACTCGATCCCAGCATTCATCATCCCCCAATGGCATTCCCCTCCTCCATAGACTGTGACAGCAGGCACATATCTGATAGCAGGCACATATCTGATCATATAATGGTACTCTATTTCCCCACAGTTTTAACATACTAGTGACATACAAAGAAGCAGGGACTTTAGAATTTAAGGGGATTTGGACTGGGATTGTAGGCTGGTAGTGGAATGCCTGGCTAGCACACTAAAGGCCCTAGGTTTAATCAAAAAAGAGAAAAGAGGCAGGCAGAGAGGGATTGAAATGAACTGGATTCAGATGCCAGCTTCGCGTCCACGGGCGTGTGGTGAAGGACAAGCCATTCAGTTGATTTCCAATTTCCTTCTTTATGAAATGGGAACATCATCCACTTCCTGGGGCTTTTATAAGCATTTGGAGCTACCCCAAAGCTCTGCGTGCTTAGGGAAAATAAAGTATCTGTCAGAGAGCGCCGAGTAGCCCCTGGGTCTGGAAAGGGCTGAAAACTCCTGGTGGTCTAAGCCTCTCTGCAAGACCCTGATACATATTTGATACATTGTCTCGAATGCCTGTGTGCACTCTCTAACCCGAGAGGAAATCCCGGTAGGCATTGCTTCTTAAACCACAGGAGCTGACAGTGCAGCTGGTTCAAAACGTCCTGTTTGCCTCCGTCTCCACCCCACTTGGATTGCCGTGCACTGGTGTTCAGTATAGATCAGTCTGGGCTCGCCTGGAACAAGTCCCGTTGCTCTTTCTTTCTGCATATCCTTCTGCAGGTACCTCCCCAGACTTCTCCTAAATACATCTTCACACAATAGCCAGATGAACAACCTGCTCTGAAGATGGAAGAGACACGGGGGGGGGGGACCCCGCGGGATTCTTCCTCCCCCTTTGATGATGATAATGATGATGATGATGATGATTTTATGCCTATGGGTGTCCTGCCTTTACATAAGTCTGTCTGCCTGGTGATGGCAGCCAGAAGAGAGCATCAGATCCCGTGCAAGTAGAGTTACAGACAGTTGAGGGCTACTGTGTGGGTAGCTAGAAACCAACCCCAGGTCCTCTGGAGAAAGATACAGGGTTCTTCATCACCTGAGCATCTCTCCAGCCCACGCACCTGACCCCAAGTCTGATTTCTTGGACTCTTTCACTCTCTCTGCCCAATACTCTGTACTGGCTTCTCTATTCTGTCTTCCTTCCCTTCCACGATGACTTCCTTCATTCCTAACTTTCTGCCTGACTTCTTTGGATGTTTGGTTCACCCATCCCAAGACTCCACTCCACTGGTTGCTTGCTTGCTTCCTTCCTTCCTTTCCTTTCCTTTTTTTTTTCCTTTTCCATGCATTTCCTTCCAGCCTTCTTATCGCATCAGTTCATTCGTTTGACTCATCTCTGTCCTCTTCCCCGATGACCTCATTCTAAAGCACCCTTAAGTGCAAAGATACAGGTGATAATTTTATGAACTTTGCGCTTCATCTTCACTCCCCCCTCCACCCCCAGGACATTCTCGAGGTTGCCCATCGAGCCTCCAGACTCACCATTGGCTGCCAGCGGGATAGGAGACGCATGATAAACACTTATTCCAACACGAAAAAAGCTATTTCCCAGTGATTAACCGCCAGCATATCACACGCCGTGACTAACCATTTCTTCCTTCATTGCCTCCTTTCCTGAAGTAGCTCCTGACATTCCGATGTATAACTTTTATGCTGATTATCCAGACTAAATTACCATGATGAAGCTGCTTGTTACTTTATATACACATACACCTACACGCAACTTAAAAGGCCTTTTGTTAACAACCAAGGGCTGGGGATCTACTTCAATGGGGGTATCCTAGCCTCACACATGCAAGGTCACGGGTTCTACCCCCGGTACCACAAAAAAAAAAGTCAATATTGCAAAAGCTTGGTAACACTTGTGTACTCCTTTTTATTAAGGCTAGCAGGCATTTTCTAAAAATAAGTTTTTCTTGGCTACAGATGCTTAGACCTTACCCTCATTTCCCAAGCTTCGCTCCACTGAAATTATGACCACTTGTTACAACGGGAAGGAAGCTTTCTCTCTCAACCCCTAAAACCCTGCCCCTGTGTCTATACCGCAGAGTTGCCCGTAGCAACTGCGGAGAGTGATTCATTAGTCTCACTACTAATAAATCGTCAGTGTTGGGAATTGGTGGCAACACTGCGTGTGTTCACACATGCTTGTGTGCATTTGTTTTCTAATTTAACACATCCCACTTCAGAAGCTCTCAACCTCCAGTGAGCAAGACTCGTGTTTTTCCTCCTTATTCTCCTGGGAAGCAAACTTCAAGCTCTACTATGCCAGAAAATTACCTTCCCTTGGGGACAGGCTTCCCCATCTCCCACAAGCCTTATCTCACCTGTACCTTGAAGTATTTTGTTCTACACCTTGCCTGCTTATCACACGGCATAGCATAGGTTTGCTACCATCTTGGCTTCCCCCAAGTCATAGGCTGAGCCTTGTCCTCCAAGATTTAATACCCTGAAACCCTAACTACCAACACCTCAGAATGTGACCTAACTGGAAAACAGGGTGGTTGCATGTCATTACTTGAGATGATGTCACTCTGGAATCGGGTGGGCCCCTGTTCCAGTGTGACTAGTTTCCTTATTTAAAAAAAAAGGGACATTTTGAATCCAGACACACAGACAAGCCAGAATGCCATGTGACTCGGAGGGCAAAGATCTGGGTGGTGAGTCTACATAGGAAAGGCCTTTGGAGGCTTGCCAATAAACCACCGGAAGCAAGGAGAGAGACACAGATCACCGCCCTATCCCTCAGAAGAAGCAAAACCTATTGCCAGCTTGACTTCAGACTTCCAACCTCCAGATCTAAGAAACATTAAATGTCTGGTGTTCAAGCCACCCAGTGTGTGATCCTCTGTCCCAGCAGCCTTAACATACAAACGCATCCCACAAGACAACAGGCTTCTTTCTAGAGGACAGACACAGGTCTCTGTCTCTGTATCCATAGAGCACTATGCAAGGGGCACAGGATCAGGTTAAGCTGATCAGTAATGGTCTAACCAAGAAAGACATAGCCCTCCAGGTCTCGCCACCCTCAATACCAGCCAGAAACTTTCTCTTAGATGTATAACCTTAGAAAGGCTGAAATCCAAGAACTGAAAGGGGGGTTATCGCGCCAAGTATGAAGACCGAGGTTCAATCCCCAGAACCCACATAAAGAAGCCAATCATAGTGGTTCATGGAGAGGCGGAGACAATGCTGATCCCTGGAGCTCCTTGGTCAGCCAGCCTAGCTGCATAGATCAGTGAGCCACGGGACAGTAAAAGCCACTGTCTCACAAAACAAGGTAGGTGACTTTTCTCTTATCAAATTTTCTTTTTAAGAATTATGTGACCTTTAATGATGTGCACATGTGTGCACATGCAAATGCATGAGTGCAGGTGTTCAAGGAGACCAGAGGCATCAGATCCCCCGAAACTGGAGGTTGTAAGCCACCCCAATGTCGGTGCTGAGACTTGAACTGAGGTCCTTTTTAAGAGCAGTGAGTGCTCTTAACTACTAGCCCTTCTCTCCAGACCCAAGGTAGATGACTCCTGAACAATACATGAAGTTACTCTTTAGCCTCCATACACATACACATGAACATGAACGAACACAAACACGTACACACACACCTCACATGTGCACACATACACACATATGCATACCTCACACATGCACACACACATACACACGTGCACACAACATACACACAGAAACACATACACAGAGAAACATAAAAGCACTCATACACACACACACACACACACACACACACACACAAAGATTGAAATTCAGGATAGAGAACTCAAACACATCAAAGCATCTCAATTCTTTCCTGAAAGCACTTCCAAACTGTAATTTGCAGCCTCTCTTCCTTTCCCTTCATAAACAGAAGCTCACCCAAGAACAAAATCTCACAGACCACTGGGCAAGCAACCTGGAAGAAACAATATGGCTGACATGTGCTATGCACCTGGCTGGGTTGGACATTTTCTGGAACTGCTCAGCAAGACGAGATGAACCAGCCCTGTGGTTGGCACACCTCCACCTGGGAGTGGTTCACCTTACCCCTTACCCATTCTTCTGAGTTTGAACAGAGTTGGGGAAGAAAAAGGATGGTGACTAAGTTCAGGTTTCTTGGAGAAAAAGTCCATTTCGAGTCTGACAGCAGAAGGTCACTATGGTTTTAAGTTGAGCTAGCAGAAGAAAACAATTTAATCTATTCGTTCTAAAAAATATAATTTGTTTTCCAAACTGTATTTTTTTAGAAATTATGTCACTATATGTATAATTATAATATGTATAGATAATTTCCAGAAAATATAGTTTAAGAGAAAAATCATATGCATGTGTATATGACTGTCTTGAAAGAATAAGGCTAGTAAAAGAAAGGAGCTTCTAGAACTCCACTCTAAAGTGAGAATTCAGAAGTATATTGTACGACTTTGCTCCTCTTGGAAACGGTTCTGGGAAAGGGAAAGGTAAAAAGAAATAGAAACTCGCATGTGAGTAGGTTATAAAAAATGAAAATTATACTGCAACTGTGTTCTGGAAAATATTCCCTGACCCAGCGAGCTGCTGATTATTGAACCAACAGTTTGCTTATATAATTACAGTGTGCCTATAAACCTGGCTGATATGATATACTTGCTTAACTATTAACCTCCAGACTTCCTGGAGTTCCCACAATGCAAAAGCTCACCTAAAAGCATGATATAGGGATTCATGCCACTTACAACTGTACCGTGTTTACCTTACTATGGAAAAGGAAGTGCTTCCAAAAGGCGCGTGGGGTCTTTGCCCTGGTATTTTCCTGGTCATTTTCTCCTCTGCCCTTTCTTTTGGCTTTTTATTCTTCTGAGCAACTGCCCTGCCTATACCAGCATTTGGTTGCTGCCCCTGGATATTAGTCGAGATTCCTCCCTTCCTCTACTTTGGATCAGGAACTCAAATCCTCATTGACTCTGAAGACCACATGACTATTCCCATACCAATTATGAGGACTTTCCTGGCCTCCTTGTTATCCATGGGGCTCCCGGGCTCTAGACAAACTTAACTGAACATTTTTATCTCCTCTTGCGTGAGAATGCCTTTAAGGACTGAGAGAGAAAAAAAAGTGGGACAAATTTGATTATGGAGAGATATTTCTAGTGAAGGACCTCAAACACAGACACTCACTCAGTGAACACTTGTAAAATGACTGAGGGCCAAGCACAGAGCGACGCCTATCGTGTGCACAACCTTGTTTAATCCTTCTGACAGGCCCAGGAATTAGTGTCAGTCTCTCCACTCAGACAGGGAGGACTCGACAGCTTGGGCTTTAAAGTAGATTTTTGCAAGACTTCCTAGTGAATAACAAGAAGAGTAGAATCACGTGTATTTTCTCCACTTCCACCCTGCACAGTATTTTTTTTTTCTTTAAAGATGTATGATTATGTGCAGAGTGCTTTGCCTGCATGTATGTATGGGCACCATGGTGTCCATGGAAGCCAGAAGAAGTCAGGAGATAGGCTGGCGTTGAAGCTAGAGATAATAAGTTATGGTTGTGTGTGTAAGTGCTGGAAGCTGAACCCAGATCCTCCTCAAGAGAGGCAAGTGCTCCTAACTGCTGAGCCACACCCCCAACATCACGTTTACCCAGCCTCAGCTCTCCCACCAGCCCAAGGCCTTAAATGGAACAACGTTTCAAGCCTGAAATGTAACAACTTTTCAAGCCTTAAATGTAACAACTTTTCAAAAGTCTAAGTGTCGGAAATCCAAACTCATTGCCTGAGCCTCCCCGGGTTTTTGCTTTGTTTGTCAAATGGCAAAGTGAGTATGAAGTACAGAAAGGAGTAAAATAAAAGGGAACCATGAATTGCATCGTTCTCGAATGCCTCCAGAAGAGCTGCTTCTAGGTAGCCATTGGTTCCTGCGAGCCTGCTCCCTAAGGTTCCTCAGAGCCTTAAGTCATCCCATCTCACGTGTGATTAGAGGCGAGAGGATAATGGAAGAGACTAAATACCCAGTTACTCAATAGCTACGTCCTCCGTTTCCACAGCTCGAAGCATGGGTATGGCCCTCAGCTTTGGCTGCAAGAAAAGACAAGAAGGCAGTCATCGGGAAATGCATAGCTGGCATGGCGGAACACCTCTATCACCTCAGCACTTATGGGGTGGGTACAGGAGGATCACCACGAGTCCAATGCTAGCCTGTTCAAAAGTAGCTTGTTCGTAGCTACATAGCTAGCTCAAAAGTAGCTTGAGCTATCTAATGAGAGTTTGTCTCAAATAATTAAGTAAATAAAAATATAAATATTCATTCCCAACTCCCTCTAGCTTCTCAACTACACAGATGTAATCTCTGGTTCCCTCACACTGTCCAATACAAGAGGAAGACGGTGGAGATACGGGTTTAGTCATAATTTCAAGGAAATTGCAGCTGATAAATTTCTATAGAAATAAC